>CAMTDV010000018.1:6625000-7051925 GCA_947069175.1 Scalesia atractyloides | reverse complement strand
TACCTCATGACTCGAAGCATTGAGTTTTTGGTAATTGTTCTTACTTTACTTTTTACCATATGAAAAATGAGAATCGGTTTGAAGTATTAAATCTTAATTTGGCTGACACGTGTAATAAAAATAGATAATATAAAAAAGCCTTTTATAAACAAAAGTTAAGCTGACATTAACTATTACAGATTTCGGCTGGAAGGTCTAAAAGTTCGACCATTATGTGTGGCCAAGGTTGACTCGAAACATTTTTTATAGAAGTTTTATCAGATGCTTACTTTACTCGCTACTATATATACCTCATGACTCGAGGCATTGAGTTTTTGGTAATTGTTTTTACTTTACTTTTTACCATTTGAAAAATGAGAATCAGTTTGAAGTATTAAATCTTAATTTGGATGACACGGGTGATAAAAATAGATAATATAAAAAAGCCTTTTTTTATAAACAAAAGTTTATAGCTGACATTAACTATTACAGATTTCGGCTGTATTTATCTTAAGAATATTTACAAAGTTAGCTAAAAAGGAATCTGTCAAAAGGGTTGATGGTAGACTATTGTGATAGCTGCTCGGGTTGATGGTAGACTATTGTGTTTTATCTGGTAAATATTGGTTTATATCTTTATAGTTGCTCATATGAGTAATGTGTTTGACATTTTAGTGTGATTTATTGTAGGTATAATAAGGATATATCTTTATAGTTGCTGGTATGTGCAGGAAACAATTAGGCCAATGGATATCATCAGGTTAGGAACTTCCTTCATGTGACCACCATTATTTTCTTTTAATCAGTTAATAACGAATTGTTATCATAATCACAAAAAGTTCATCACCGAATAAAGATAGGTGATAACACCATGTTATCAGAACAAATTTAATTTGAAAAATATTTTTAGTAGATCACATCATGTACAACAGAACTTCATATTCACCAATATATTCGTGATTTTGGTCACATAATAGTCAACTTCTTGCAGGGTAAGAGTTTCAAGGAGAATTTGATCGACAGATAAGCAAATGGAAGTGATAGTCTTGAAGGATTTGTTTTATGTCATTCGATAGCTAGAAGAACTGGCTCAGGTTTTTGACTAATTAGATTAGCTAATCATACATCTTCATTATTAATGTATATATTTCTCTTTCTCATCTAGATATGATTGATACATGAGAAAACATTACATTTCACCCTCAAGCTCTTATTTGGATGTAGAATTTTGGCATTATCGACTATTTTTTTATACACAAACTTATCTGGATATAGGCTCATTCCTTTTGGAGACTTTAAATGATCTTTACGGCAAGAAATTTGTTCAAACATACAGTGTGTTTCCAAATCAGAATGAGATAAGTGGCGTGGTGGTCCAACCATACAATTCTCTTTTGACTCTCAAACAACTTACACTTAACGCTGACTGTGTTGTGGTTCTTGATAACACTTTACTAAATACCCGTTCTTTCCCAGGTCGTTTCTCAGACTATATTACTTTACTAAGTGACGTGGGGATGAGGAAGAAGTTGAAATTGGTGAAGGTTATACTATGACTAAATTTTGTGATAAAATGATTGATCTGTTTTTTAATGAGAAGCCCAAGCCTAAAGACTGGAGGTTATACGATGACTAAATTTTGTGATAAAATGATTGATCTGTTTTTGAATGCAGATCTAGGGTTTTACTTCAATGTCACAGTGACTGACAAAGGATGTGGTAAGAGTGTTTATAAATGGATCAACTTTGCTAGCTTTAGAAAGTAATGATTAGTTATAATGTTTTTTTTCTTTTTGCAAAGAAAAATAAAAGGTTGTCATTGAGCATGAACCTAGGGAGAGCTTGATTATGTTGATATTGATATGCCCGTATAACCAATGATATTCAGCTCACCTTATGCCAGGTCTGCTTATAAAACTCTGCATTTTTTTAGTATGCTAAAGCTTTTAGCTGAAACTTGCTTGCTGCTTAGAAATCTAGATGTCAAGTCAATGTGTGAGGTGTTGCATAGTAACTCATTCTTCATCATCCGACTATTTTTATTTATTTATTCTTTAAACTCTTTAGCAAAATGATCTTTTGTTCTGGTACCTAACATCGATATGTGTACAAACTCTTTTTCCAGATTGTCAAGGTTTGTGGAGAGAAATGAAAGATCATGACTTATGAGGTTTGTATTGTTTCAACTTTATTTCTTTAGATTAATCATTCATTTTCCAAATTTATGGTTAGAATTTTTTGTCAAAATCATTAAATACTTTATAGACAGTTGGAATCATACAAGTCATTGTCTTCACAAATGTAATATGAGACTCTAATTAACCAACATGCCTTTTGCATCAAGAGCACGAAACATGTACACATACTTTGTGGACCATTAGTTGTTTCTCTTAAGATTCATTGATCATAGTGGAGTGGCAGCTCAGGGTCGTAATGGAACGTTTAATTCATTTTAAAATTTTTGTCAACACTGTTAAATAATACCGTATATGTATTTTTCAGGTAGCAACAACCCATTCAGTATCCAGCAATCCGTTCTTCATCATCCTATCCTGTTGTCGAGATAACATGTAAGATGAGGTGTAGTTTATCTTGTGTTTTTTTCTTTAATTGTTAATAATGGCCTGTTTATATTTTATAAACTATTTTGTAATCATTTTCATTTAATCGATAGTTAAATACACCTTTTTTTCAGATACACGAACTTGAAGAGCGTGAAGGAGTTGATATACAAGAGAAGTTATGGCAAGCTCAACAAGAAGATGATTCCTTTGACATCTCCAGCACTCCATTATCGAGAAGGTTAGTCAACCACTCTTAACATTTTGTTTTATTATTTTTCTCATGTTACCATTTTTTATTTTAGTTGTTTAATTCGTTTAGTTATCTCATGTTACAAATTTTAGTCATAAGAACTGTTTACATAATTATGAATCATATGGTTTTTAAAATTTGAATGAAATGTACATAGGGTGATACACAAGAAACGAAGCCGAGCAGCCACATAGTCGATCCACAGGTCAATAGTAAGTTGTAGAAGCCGATCAGCTACATACTTGATCCATAGCTCAATAGTAAGTTGTTAGATTTGTAAAATATGTACTGATTTTTTATGTACTAAAATGGCATTGGAAATGCTAAATTGAATAGTATCCTTCAATCAAAGCACTTGGATCCCTCTTTAAGCTCCACTCAGGTCCAATTTTGGTATCCTCTTTTTTATTATTTAAAGAATTTGCTAGATTTAAAAAGTAATTTATATTTTAAGCCTAATTGTTGTTTGGTTTGTTACAGGTTTGATATTTGTATGGGGATACCTTATGGTTCAACTTCTCGAGTCCTCAGTAAGCTTTTTTAATTTTTATTTTTACTTGGAGATATTGAGGTATTCTTATTAAGGGTGCATGAATTTTCTTTTCTATTTGATGAGGAGTTGTGAATTAATTACTTCAAGTTGCATATGTCTTGATCCAACCTGACTCGACTAAAAGGCTTAGAAAACGACTTTTTTCAAACACGGTTCATTTGACAAGATTTGTGGGGTAGTGTGCTTGCCCAGTTTTATTTATATGCATCTTTAACCGATTCGGCGGTGCTTTAAAGGATACAAAGACGTAATTGTTCGCAAAACATAACACAATGCGGAGTAGAAAAGACACTAGTCACAAAAAGACACAACGACGAAAATAAAAATAAAGCTCAATGCCAAATAAAAAGGCACAATGATAACAGAAGCTGTAAAATCTACAAGCTAAATATCATAAAGTGAAAACCTAAAATCTAATATGTAAAGTTTGACGAGATAGATACAATGTCGCTTGAGTGAGTTCAATTAGAATCCGTTTAATCAGTTTCCTTTGACTTTTTATTTTTAGAAGATTAGATATTTGAACTTCTCCGCGTTTAAACCTAAAAGTTGAAACTTAAATTTTAAACACGGGACATTTTCTGCAATTTTATCATTTAATTTTTTGTTTAAAGTTTAATATGTTTCAAGTCTAACATATGAAAATAAATACACATTCTTCACTAACATTTAATATCATCACTTTTTGGTATCTTATGCACTATCTTTTCCAACCAACACGAACTTTTATAAAAAAAACTACTTCCACTTGGCCTTAAACAAACAAGACAAAAAAATAAAAACCGGTCAAATACATTCATCACATTCATTATTCATATATTTTCTAATTCTAATTTATATTCACAAAATAAAACAAAAAAGCAAAAGAGAATAAAAGCATTGTTCAACTTTTTGCACAAAACTTATTTCTAAAGCAAAAGTGGTGATCGATAATGGTGCAAATCTGAATTCGCCCCAACACCGGCAACAAAAACACTTTCCTTATTATTATTCACTTATTATTATTCATCTCAAAAAAAAAAAATTCATCCATCTCATCATCTCCTAAACACACCCACAAGACTCAATACTGTAAAGACTTGATCTTTACATACAAAGATTCATATACATACAAATTTGAATACCCAGAACCCAATTTAACAAACCCACCGACAAAAACCGTTAGAAAAGTAGTTAAGAATCAAGGGCTTTAGGTTTCTTGATCTGGGTAACGGTTTGTGGTGGGAATAACGGTTTAGAATTGGCGGGAATTTGGTTACTGGAGTTGCATGTGTGATTATTGTTATGGCGAACCCATCTGGAAACGGGTCGAATGGAAGTGATTCGGGTCAAGTCAGTTATGATGGGGAGCAGAGTGCTAGTGTTTCTACTGATTGGACTCCTGATGAACAGTTGATTTTGGAAGATGGGTTGTCTATGTAAGTGTTTTTTGTTAATTGGGTTGATTGTTTGTTTGTTTTTTTTTTTTTTTGAAGATTTAGGGTTTGGTTTTGTGAGTTTTTGTTGTAAAGATAGGATCTTTATAGAAATTATAGAGAATCTTTGATGATACATGTGGAAGAAATTAACATATATTTATGGACTGCAATTTATTTTAATTGATTTTGTTGGAAACATATGAATTTAGGGGTGTTTATGGGTTCGGTTATCGGTTATTCGGTTCGATTGTAATTGAGTTATATGGTTTGGTTTTTTTCGGTTATAGTTAGGTTAGGTTTTTTTCGGTTTAATTGGTTTCTGACCGTATAATGAGCACTGTTGTATATGATGTTGAATCTTGATATATGTTAAATTGAAAGAGTAATTCTGTTATGAACAGTCTTGCAACATGAATTCGCCTATGTTAATACGATTATGTGTTGTCGAAAATCAAATGAGATATACATGTTTTTGTCGACCTCATGCGGGTCTACTGTTGACTGTTGTTGACTAATATAATTAGTAACGAAAACTCAGGTATGCGTCTGAATCGAATATCGTACGGTATGCAAAGATTGCTGTGCAGTTGCAGAATAAGACTGTGAGGGATGTGGCTTTGCGGTGCAGATGGATGTTTGTAAGTTTAACATCTTACATTATTCTTAATTCTATATTTCTATTTTGCCAATCGGCGATCGCTTTCTAGTTTTCTGTGTTCAAATGTTATTTACACATAACAGAAATGTTTATGCCAAATATCCATCAATTGTACTTGCTGGATAAGATATTTCACCAAAAATAACATAATATCTATAGATTAGAAAACCTAACCTTTTATCCTAAAAAAAAAGTAAAACTACCATGACCGTCGTAACCATTTTTTTTAGGGAGTGACAAATAGTGGTGGCAACATGTAGTTTAGGTTACTGAGTTTGCAATACTTATGATGATTATGAGCACATCAGTTTGTTATAGACTTTTAGAGCAAATAGCCCTAAGTATAAAGTATATTATGTAGGCTTGTAATCCTTCTTTTATGAGCTTACATGAGAGTGTGTGTGTGTGAGAGAGTCTATATGTGTATCATGCTTTATTTATTACCTACAAAATAATGATTCAAATAAAATGAATATTTTTTTTATTTATATATGTGGGTTACTGAAACCATTACACAGGTTGGAGGAAAAAGTGAGTTGAGTCCCCCAATGTCTACGTGGCAGTCACTTTTTCACTTTTTAATTAAACCACTACACATAGTCTTATGCCGGGATAAGAAACTACTATAAGTTGTATGACTTGTTTCATTGGTCAAATCGATCAATTTACATTGATTTAGCAGGTCCATCATAGAACATTTTATGACCTAATTTAATTATTTGTCGTGCTAGAAAAGGGATATTAGCAAAATAAAGAAAGAAGATTACCTCTTAACTAGGAAAACCAAAGATAAAAAGGTAAACCTTCTATTTAGTAATCATTTAAGTGACGGAAAAATAAAATGATTTTTTTTTCTTATGCAGGAAAAAATGAGTGAGCATTTGGCAAGTACGTCTCATTTAGCAACGCAAACCGGACCATCTTCGTTATTTAATGGAGTGGTTGCGAATGGAAAATCAAATACTATACAATATAGTGGTTAGTTCTTACTATTACTTTTACATGTTCGATTAGTGTATCTTATTTATCACTTTTTATAAGTAGGGCTAAAGTCGCCAAAATTGAAACACACTTTATTTAGACAGTCATTTTCGGTAATTCAGGTCACATGACTTTTTAAATATGTTATGTAAGCCACTTGCCTTTACAAATAATGGTTACTTTGTGTAATATGCCTTTGTTGTCATCCAAGTCACTAGATCTTTGAACCGATTATGTGGGTCACTTTACCTGGATGCATTTAACCATTTTTATTTTACATCTAACTAAAAAAATGTTCTTTAGTTACAAATTAGAGTAAAATAACATTTTGGTCCCTGAGGTTTGGCCAGTTTTGTGACTTTCATCCAAAGGTATGTTTTTCCACATCTGGATCCAAAAAGTTTAAAATCTTGTCATTTTCATCCGGCTCGTTAACTCCATCCATTTTCTCCGTTAAGTCAGGGGTATTTCCGTCTTTTTTGTTAACTTAAAGGGCAATCCGGTTCTTTTCAGGGGTATTTGGTCTTTTTACATAAAGTGAAAAAGACCAAATTGCCCTTCAAGTTAACGAGACGGATGGAAATGGCAAGATTTCAAACCTTTTGGATCCAGGTGCGGAAAAACAAACATTTGGACGACAGTCGCAAAACTGGCCAAACCTCAGGGACCAAAATGGCATTTTACTCTACAATTATCATAGGTTGTTTAATTTTTTATTTAATTTCAATAACAAGGTATTATTATTTTTTTTGTATAAGTTCAACAAACTAAATTAAAACATTCTTTGGTACAACATATGTCATATGCTATGAATCTAGTCTAGATCCGTTGCTATAAAGGCGTACTTAAGTATACTGATACATAAATAAGTTTGGCTCCAAGGTTGTTGAACTACTCTTGAGTTTAGTGACGGTTTAATTGGTTGCTTACCCTGTATAGATAAATAAGGATTTGGATGTGATGTTGTATCAATGAATCCTTCAATTTAATTTGTAGAAATAAGCATCAGTACTTTGATGTTCTTGAAATTTAATTAAAAAAAAGGGAACATATTCTCTATGAAAAAAAAAGTTGGAGTAAATAAAGGATCAGATTCATGTAGTTATAGTGACCCATTTAACCGGTTTCATAAGTCTAATTACCTTACACAAATTGACCGGTGTGTAAAATATATTACACGTTGGCGGCTTTAGCGCTCGTAAACATATCTTCCCCATTCTCATCCTTAGTTATAACTTCTGAAACGATTTTTCAATTTAACTTTTGAAATAATATAAAAATACAACCATGAAAATAATAACCGTTAGATGACTTAGATCTTGAATATCATGGATAGATCTCGTCTTTTACCAAAGCTAGCCCTGTGTCTGCTTCTTATATATTTATGCATATTTACATGTGATTACAGTTCTTCTGAGTCCAGCTGGACAACTTCTCAAGGAAAGCGCACAGGCTCTGGAGCGGGTATCAGCAAATCTTGAAACACATCAGGTGATGTACACTGGTCAAATGTGTTGAAAGTCACCCAAAATGTTTCAAATACTTAAAAGTTAAAACCTCCTAATTCGCTTACTAGAAAAATTAGGTTAATATCTTTAGCCATGTTATATAATTCTTAATTAACACATTAGCTATTCATAAACTCTTAAAATCTTGACCAAGCAAGCGTCGAACAACCCAGCTTATAAAAAAAAACTTGTACTTACTCTCGACTTATGATACTTGCTACAGGTACATGAGAATATCAGTCTCCTTTGTCAAGTTCGGAAAAACATCCGTGACATCTTGAGCAAGTAAGTTATCATCTTGCCCTATAACCAACATGTGGCAATTTTGACCCGTTTACTCATGAACGGGTTGATTTGGGTTATGGTTTATATTTAACCACCAACCATCTATTTTTTTTTTCTCCTACACTATTAAAAAAAATGAAAAAGTTAATTGTGAGAAAGAAAATATGAGATAGTTGATGGTGGCTGGAGATTATATCCGAATATTAATAGTTTCTAACCATAAAAGAGTAAATTACTATTTTGGGCCCTGCGGTTTAGTCAGTTTAACCCTTCCAGCCCAAAAAGGAATCTTTTGACATATCAGAGACCATGAGGTTGCATTTTGTGATGGTTTTGGCCCCTAATACCCATATACATAACTGGAAAAAAAGTAATAGAGTTAGTGTTAGGGGCCAAAACCATTACAAAATACAACCTCAGGGGTCTGGTCAGATATGTTAAAAGATTATTTTTTGGACTGAAATAGTTAAACTTTAACTGGCTAAACCACAGGGGACAAAATAGTAATTTACTCATCATACAAATAAGTAAAAGGTAGTTATTAACATTACCCCTAAGGGCTATTGTTAGCAAAACCCAATAAAATTATTATTGTAAGAGAACAGTTTCCTTTTTCATATTTTAACACATTAACTATTTATATAAATCGGACGAAATAACGATTGTGGGTCACTCCAAACCGATGAAAACGGCGAGTTTTTTGACCGGTGACTTAAACGAGTTTATTATTTGCTGCAGTTTAATTGACACCCCAGAGAAACTGAAGCAGATGCCACCGCTTCCAGTGAAGCTGAATGAAGATCTACTCAACTCATTGCTTCCTCATGCGACATTACAGCAGCAAAGGCAATGATCATTCATGCCGCTATTAATGTTAAGGCGAAGGATGACGAAGTCGTTAGTTAATAATTAACTCGTAAATGGGTTTATATGGTTTTCGGTTTTTGAATATTTGTTTTGATCAGTACATAGGGAAATAAGTAGCTGTAATTAAACATTGGGAGTTTTTAATTAGGGTTACATAGTTTGAAAATTTGGGCATTTTAAGCCTATTGTTTATTTACTCCTCTCATTAAATTAAATTAAATTGTTTTAAAGGATATTGTGCTGTTTTAGTAGCCTGTAGTTGAAATTGGTTGAAGAACTTGTAGGTGTGTGTAAACTGTAAACTATGGTGGGCAATAACCGGTCTAGACTAGCGATGCAAAAAAACCTGGTTCCGGACCCAACTTGGAACCGGTTCCTACCCGACCTGCGGGTACTTACTAGTTCCAGACCCGAGTGTAACAAAAGGAACTGAACCGGACCTGGTTCCACCTCTACCCGGTCAAAACCTGAACCGGCTAAATTCCGAAAAAAAAACTGGTCAAACCCGAATGTACCCGTAACCGGTTCCTACCCTGTTTGGTTCTTGACTTTGTTGACCAAACCCAGACCCGGTTCCTACCTGATTTTGGGTTTAAAAAAAACCTAATTTGTGCATCTCTAGTCTAGACCCATCAAACAAGAGGCCCAAACTGGCCCATTTGTAATGCTCTCATGAGTCCATGACTGTTAAGAATCTAGTTAGTCACTTTCACTAAAGAGTGATCTTGCAAAATTTATCCAGTCTAATACTTGTTCTTCAAAATGAATGGCGTCATTTGTAGGTTACTTAATAGGTTACTTAAGTTTGACTCGTTAAAAACTCGAATCAAGTAAAGCTTCGAATCGAGTAGAGCTTAGAAACACGCTTGCACTGACTCATTTAATTTGAAGCTTATTTAATAAACAAGCATGAGCTGATTTCATACATCAAGTTTAAAATTGAAACAAGCATTATTTATTACATTTACAATTATTTAAAAACCAACTTTGGTAATACTTTAATTTTAGGTTTTCTTAATTGAACCACTAAATTTTTCAATATTACAGTTTAGCCACATTTTTTTTCCTATAAACCCTATACTTTGAAATATTACGTTTATCCCATGCACTTTATTTGAGTTATTTTTTCCGTTTCTTTAACTAATTTACTTCGCTATTTCTTATAGTTTGAATTTTACATTAACCTTTCTATACTTTATTAAATTATATTTTCTCTTTTTTAACTAATTACTTTACTCTCCCTAAACTTTTATAAACTACAATATAACCCCTAAACTTTAATAAAGTAACCCTAAGCTTTTCACTTCTTAAAAAATAACAACATTTTTTAATTTTATTTTTACCAAATCTTGTGTCTTGCTTATTTTTATCTACGTTTTTAACCCGCCGCGGATCACGGGGCCGGTAGGTTCCCACTACTAATTTACTTTGCTACCTCTTTAAGGTTACCTGTAATGTGGCGCTTTGCAAGGGGGGAGGAGGCTGAAGGCGCCCCATAGCGCCCCAATACCACTACGGGGGGTGTTATGGGGGCAAAATTCTAAAGTGGCGTTATCCTCATAGCGGCGTTTTGGATTTCCCTCCACTCACACACACATATTGCATACATATATATGTATAATTTAAGGGTTTATTTATTAATTGGGTAAGGATGAAGCAGGGGCTTTATGACTACGAGCTCAATTTATAAAACGCCCCATAAAGTCCTTGTGTGACGTGGCACGACACATGTCGCATAACGCCCACAAAGGGGCTTTATGACTACGGATGGTCCTAAGGAACTTGCCATCCAGTCTGTGAACTATCATCGTTTCCTCGCATTTTGCATATGTTGGATCCCCTTCGCAAAGCCAGGTGAGTAACTAAATAATATTCATTAGGTTGAATGCATTTAAAATATATTCTAAAAAATTTATAGAATAATTATATGTGTATATAAATGAAATAATCAAGACAATTATTAAATAATAAAGCTCGACCTTAAAAACTTAAGCCCGAGTCAAGCTCGAGTTTTAATTATAAAGGTCGAATGAATCCATACTCGAGCTCAACCTACATGAATTACGCCTCAATGTAACACTTATAAGTAGTAGACCATAGGTCAATCATAAGTTACTCTACATTACGAGGATCGCAAAGCTTTAGGCAATCGAAGCTCTCAAAATCAGAACCGTCCTTGGCAGCTTAAACCCCAGAATGAAAACCCTACTCAAAATCAGATTGTCGTATAATCATTTGACTAATGGAAGGAATGTTGCACCACCAAACACCGGAGGTAGAGTTTTCACGCTTTCTGCAATTGTTGCTACCAACACTCCTAGTAGCGCATCTGGAACTCTTCAGTTGGGTGAACGTAGTATATACATGTTATTCGATTCTGGCGCAACACATTCTCTAGTTTCATACTCGTCCACTACATATCTTCCGATTGAGCCGACTCCTTAAGATGAAACCCTATTCGGTTCCATACTAATGGAAACCTCTGTTATGATCACCCTAGATTGTTGTTTCTAACTAACTAAGATCTGTTACCCTAAGCTCTCTGGCTCCTCCTGTGATGGAGAGTTTTGTCCCTTGGTACATAGTTACTAGGAGGCATAAGGATCGTGTATTTCTGGAGATGGGTGTTAGGTAGGACAACTCACACCACCTCATATGACAAATTTTGTGACTTTGACCTTTGTTTAGCTTCTGGTACATCTATATGATATGATTTACTTAGTTAACTTACCTTGCATCATGTCATATTTATTATTAATACTGTTATTGTTAATATTATTATATTTGTTGTTATTATTGTTACTACTTAGCCTATTATTTCTTACTGTGCATTAGGCTCACTCAGCAAACTTTATTTCCACACAGGTTCATAAGTTACTCTGGGCGAGGTGGAGAGAGATGAACAAACCATAAGATGATATCTGAAGATGTCATTTATTTATGTAATATAATGTATTTTGGCCATAGGGATATGAACTATCTATTACCTTGTAACCAATGACTTTTAATTTAATAAATGGAACTATGTCTTCTGTCTATGTTATTGTGTCATATCAGGCCTACCTGGGTCGGCGTATTACATATAAGATACGAGGTAACAACTCCCAAGGACAGACAACTCAGTTTTGTCTATCAAACACCTATACGTTACATATAATGCAATACGTGTGGTATAAGGTACAAGTTGGCACAGGTTCTATAGTGTTCACAGAGGTTCATAACTTTCTGTCACATTAATATACATGTCGTCGTTTAACTAATGATTTGAATAAACATCTTTGGCAGACTTGTCTTTCCTTGGTTTTTATGAATGTCATACACCACATATAACTCTATACTTGGTATATAAAGAGCGTTCAAATTAAAATTATAGATGTTCAAATACCAACACCCTTTTTATATGAGGTGCATTTTTCAAAGAATCATCAAATATTGAATGACACTATTATAAATGTTTTAAATTTCCAATCCAAACACAAATTTTCAAACTATACAGCATTAGCATTAAATATTGAAGAGAATATTCTACATTAAATGCAAATTTTTTTTAAGGACGATATTTAATATTTTCAAGGTTCGAACCATTAACCTTATCACATAGTCATTTTTGACACGTGATATCCGAGTCATCTTAATCAAATCACTTGGTGAAAAAGTGTAGTAGGCAGATATGTGGTTTGTAATTGAAAAAAAAAAAAAAACTGATTGGTTAAAGCCAAAGTCTAACCAATCTCTCTCTTAAACTAGCTCGTGGCCACAACGAAGAAAGCCCTCTGACAACCACTAGGGAGGGGAGGGCGGTGTTCTCCTTGCTGTTTGCAAGTCGTTTAGCAAATAGCGTGCCATTACGCATAGTCTAAAAAACTCCACTAATTTTATAGGCTTTGTCAATTGTACTCAACCTCACCCATTGAATGCATCTATATGATGCAAAAGTATAAAACTATATGCAAGTTAATATCATGTATCTCATTACAATAGAGATAGAAATTGTTATGGAATAACTATTTACAGAGATACTAACTGTAATTATATAACACTAAAAGTATAACTGTATTACAACATTGTTCTTATTTTCATGATTATTTATAAATAGTTATTTTAAAAACTTTTTCTAAACGAAAAAGAAACCCTATACTTATCCAAAAAAATATCTAAATAATATGATTTCTTAAAACCAATGAGTGATTTTTTTTGGCTATAAATAGCTTTCATATCTACACAAACATCTCAGAAATAAAAAGACCCTAATAGACAAATCCAAAAATCACTTAGTCCTCCATATTTTGTTTCACTGAACCATGGCTAAGGGAAGAGGTAGTGCATTGGTGGCAATGGCCACGTTTTTTCTATTACTGGTGACGCTTCAATGTGAGCTAGCTCATGCAGCAACCTATGCCGTCGGCGATGGCAATGGTTGGACGTTAAATGTAGCTGGCTGGGAAAAAGGCAAGATTTCAACGCCGGCGATGTCCTTGGTATCCTCTCAACATCTTATCATCACTTTCCATGCTTACATGATTATACATTTAGCTATAACCAATTGACTTAACCTAATATGTGTGGATTTCATGGTTTTTTTTTTTTTTGGTTAAATTAATAGTAACAATTTAATAACAAAAGCAAGTGCTTATTTAATTGAATTATTATTTATTTTCTGATGGAAACAGTGTTTAATTACCCAAAAGGATTACATAATGTTGTGGTAGTGAGCAAGGCAGGGTATGATAGGTGCACCACCACCCCAAGCGACAAGGTTTACACGAGTGGAAAAGACCAAATTACCCTTGTGAAAGGTCTGAACAACTTTATTTGCAGTTTCGCTGGTCATTGTCCTAGCATGAAGATTGAAATCTTTGCATCTTAGAGGGAAAAATATAATAATAACAGTAATAACTATAATAAATAATTCTACTCCTTTGCATTTATGTTTGTGTTAAAAGAGTTTCTTTTGGTTTAGTTAATGTTATATGCTATAAATAAAGATTCTCTTATAATTATATACAGGTGAAAATTCCTCGCGCTACGGTAGCCGCACTACTTAAAGCAAACGTAAGGAGAATCAAAAATAAATATCATAAGATAGTATACCCAAAAAGATGTCGACACGTGTTTATAAATATATAAACGATAATCACAACACTATCGAAGTAGTACCGATACGAAGAATTTAAACGTTTATTAATGATCAACTTTAAGTAATTTAATATATTATATTATGTTATAGAGAAAGTGCAAAATATAATAGTGTTTATCATGCGTTGTACGCGGACAGGAGATCATGACGCGTGCCATTCTTTTTTCACACCCAATGGCAAATCAGAGAATTTGCTTCAACACCAAATTACGAGTTTGTTACATCACGTCCCCGTTATTTGTGATTCCTATCAGTTTCATATTTCTGTGATATATTGAGTGCCGATACCATACTAATACCATAATGAATAAAACTGATACCGACCTAATACCTGCCACAACGCGCGGAGAAACATTGCTAGTGTATATTTACCAAGCAAAAAAAAATAAAAAATATTATACTATAAAGTGATTAAGATAATAAAATTAAATGCATATTTTAAGAAAGTTAAGACTAGAGAAGTATCTTATATACTTGGTCAAAT
This sequence comes from Scalesia atractyloides, assembly GCA_947069175.1. Lineage (NCBI taxonomy): Eukaryota > Viridiplantae > Streptophyta > Magnoliopsida > Asterales > Asteraceae > Scalesia > Scalesia atractyloides. The sequence goes on along the minus strand of CAMTDV010000018.1, from coordinate 7,037,241 downwards.
GTATCACGATTTTAAATTCGATTATGCGATTTATACTTGTATATTAAACACTATTTCTAGCTCCATGGCACCGAAAATGTATCAGGGCTCAAGTGATTCACCGAAGCGACGAGACCTTGAAAGCAGCTTTTTCAAGTGTCAGTAGCGGAACGTTCTGTCAATCGGGGAAGGTTTTTGGTGACAAGACCTGGAGATATCAGAAGTGAGAATGCTGACATGAGTAACGATAAATCCTGTGAAAAACACGATCGCCTGCCAGTGGAAGGTTTTCTGCGTTCAGTCAATCTACGCAGAGTGAATCGGTCCCTAAGGAACCCCCGAAAGGGCTGCCGTCCGATGGGTACACGAAAGTGACGAAGTTGCTTTGACTACAGAACCATGCCTGTCTGATGGACCAAACTGGATGATCGGGCCGAGGGCTGCCCCCTCTTGATCGATGTCGTAAGGTCGGTCAAAAATAAAGTAAAGTGTCCTATTCACCTTTTACTAGTAAAGGGCAAATAGGGTGTCGAATCCACGGGGAATCAGTGGAAAGTATGAAAGCTCGTTGTTTTAATTATCATCTATTTCTAAACTAATTGCTTTTTGCAGTTTGAGAATGATTGTGAAAGCAAATATAAATTAGGGTTGTAAACAATTGTGAGAAAAGAGACCAATCTCCGGTTTCAGGTTATGCAGAAAATCGGTTACTTAGTTATAACCAGTTGGAAATCACATAGATGATTTGATAAAACTTGTTTTGATAAATCACTAATGGATAATATATTTGATTGCACTGATCCACGATCGAAACCGAAAGATTGATGCAAATGAACAGTAACCCAATTAATAACCAATCCTAGATTTCATAAACAATTACAAGTTCAATGATTAAAGGTTCAAATCAATGACAACTTAGAACCTAATCCCAGTTGTTGATTACACAACCAAATAATTGATGAACAAGAATGATTACGATAATCCAAAATGTTTAATCGAAACAAGAAACAATAAGAACGACTAACGAAAGTTTAATCGAATCCTAATCCAATAAGGTCGTAACAATAAGCAAACTAATGTTTCACACATAAACCCTATTCTCGGAGATGATCACGGGACGACTAGCCGCTCATGACGCTTGTAGGATCTTCAAAAGATTGAAAGGAAGTTGGATTCATGATTCACATGATTGTTGGTGGAAGATTAATGATGATCTTGAGTGATTCTCCAAGAAAAAGATGTTCTCTCAATTTTTCCTCCTTCTGCCGTTCGTCCTCCAAGAAAAACTAGGGTTTTTTCTTTTATATTAAAACCCCCAAGAAACCCTATTCACGCCCCCTACTTCCCTGCCTTCACCACGATTCAGAATCGTGGGTCACAGTATAAATTCCCTGCTTGTTTTTCTGTTCTTTACATACCTAAACCTTGGGTGAAGGTGTAGGATGGGGGTGACAGTCTAGAGTCGATGTTGAACAAGTCTGTGCATATCCTGAACCGTGACCCATGGTTCGGAGCCGTGGGTGAAAACGTGAATATCCGCTCTCATGTGCCCACATGTATGACTTCCAACAAATGTCAACATTGACCCCTCTATTTTATCATTTCTCGTTTCTTGCACATTTAAGCACAAAGCAAATTCTAATTAAGTAAGTACCGAATGGTCCCTGAACTTTGTTCTTTCACGCTTTATGCATTCAAGCTATCGACTCGACCCGAAACACCTCCAAACATTCCCAACTGCTGCACTCATCACTCTTACATGTTTGGCTTTATCTTCAAACCTCATATCTTCACCAAATTATGCGTTTTTACCTACAAACATGTAAACACTCACAGTAAACGTATTCAAAGCTTATAATCACATAAAACTGCTTAAAACATGTACGATAGGCACTTAAACATCCATATTTCACACCCTACATCACATCCCCACACTTACCTTTGATTGTCCTCAAGCAAACCGATACGGAACTAATTACCATAGTAACAACACCGCTAAGCCCCTAAACCAATGCAACAATTTAAGTCCCAAGTCATACCCGCTCCATAGACTGAACACAATCGAGATTGACAATCCGACAAGCAATTTATGCAATTTATAAAACTTAAGACTTGTTCATTTAGAACTAACATGCTTAGGAATATGACACATGCTACACGCCCATCACAATGAACTCTCCTCTCGGTTTAACAACTGAACTAGCGTGTAATGTGCTAGCATTTATATCACTCAAAACCAAACATGCAAGTCTGTAATCATAAGCTTGTAAAACAATCACACCTCCACGGTATCACATAACATGGCACATATCAAAGGGACTTCCGGTTTTGGGCTTAGGCTAAGGGTAGGGAATTTTTTCGGCTTATATTTATATTTTTATGTGGTGAACAAACAAACAACCAAACCATGACAACTTATTTGCAACCATAACATACTTTTGGGTTGGTTTCTACCCAAAACAAAATAACACTATTCACAAAGCTTTCTTTTGTCTTTTCTTTTTCTTTATATATATTTTTTCTTTTTCTTTTTGTTTTTTCTTTTTTTTTTATAATTTGTCATTTACGGTCGGTACCAAAACATTTCACATCGGATAGACAAATGAACGGTAAATAGGCTCAACGGGGCTACTAAGGGTGATGGTTAGGTAAAGGCATAACAAACAAAAGGGTGTAAGGGATCTCCTAATGCCTTTATCACATATGTGCACGTATCATATCACACTCTCAGCATGCATCAAATCATATAAGTTTCAACACAGAACAACATGCGGCCTGCACTCAACAAATGAAATCATAATGTAAATCATTCTCTAACTCTACAGGCTCAAAATTCTCACCAAGAAAAGGTAAAAGGCTACCGACACATAGCATATGCATTCTAAAGCATGTTACCCCTAGATAAACATCTCTTTTCAATTCCTTTATCCTAAAAACACCCGTCGGACCTACTCTCATGAAACTTAAAGGAACGATCATGACAAGGGACTATGTTAGTTTACTACCAACAAGGAACTCATCAGTAGTTGAAACATTCGGTTTTTGTATCCATTTAGTTCACTTGAGGCGATGAAATCTTTATAATTTTTCAAATTTTCAATTTTTTTTTCGTTTTCCATCATTTTCAATCACTTTCAACCTTTCAAACTTGTCCCAAACCTTCCCGTCCCTGGTTTCCATATCCCCACACTTGGGCTACATTGTCCCCAATGTGTAGTGCTTTTTAAACAAAACCCGGGAATACCGACTAACAAACCCCATGAGCAACCTTGCCTAACACAAATAACATAACACATTCCCTAACACATAATAGTTCAACACCACCAAAAACGTAAATACACATAAAAAATGATCACCAAGCAAACAAACTAAGATAAAGGAAAGAGTACATGTACCTGATCAAACGGACTTCCCCGCACTTGTCTGTTGCCATAGTGAAGAACAAAACGAACACTGACACACAAACTCGAGTTGCCTCCCGAGAGCGCTAAGTTTATGGGTCTTCAGCCAGACCGTACTAGTGGTGCTCAAGGTGGTTGAGTGGGATGCTTGCATCCAATGGCTTCTAAATATGTACTCTGCCAATGCTCTGGTAAGTCATCCATTGTATTCCACATTGGACCAAACAATGCTAACCTTCTTTTTGCATTATCAAATTCAGGCGATTTCTTTTCCTTCTTTTTCCCTTGTGGCTTTCCATTTTCTGTCTTCAACTCCTCATGAGCCACACTTTCCTTTTTCTTCACTACTTTGCTTCCTTCCACTGCAAACCTGTCAATCATAAAACATTCATCTTTGGTTTGAATCTTCTTTGCAGGAGAGACACACCCATCACCAATTTCAGCTTTTGAGCATTCACCGGTGATAAGAGGATTAGTCACATTTGCAAACACATTTAACCGTAATTCGTTGTCACCAAACTTCATACATACCGTTCCATCAACACAGTTGATAATTGCTTGAGCAGTTGCTAAAAATGGTCTACCCAGAATGACCGGAGGTTGCGTGTTCTTGGAAGTTGTGGTACAATCAAGAACTAAAAAGTCAACTGGGTAGTAAAACTCTTCTACCTTCACAATTACATCTCTTACCATCCCCCTTGGACACATGGGAGTCTGATCAGCCAACACCACAGTGGTGTTGACTTTTTGTAGTGGACCAAAATCATATCGGTCATACAGACTCCCAGGTAAAATACTAACACATGCTCCAAGATCCAATAATGCCCTTTCTATTTTAAATTCACCAAGTTGTACTGAAATAATGGGTGGATCTTGGAGTTTCGGGGGAAGGGTACCCAACAAAATGGCGTTCACATTTGCAGTCAATCAAGTTTTTTTAGGAAATTTGTGAAGTCGTTTTTTGGTACAACTCTTTCAAACACTCAACATTATCAGGACTTTCTTTAACCACATCAAGTAAGGGTAAATTAATTTTGGCTTGTCTAAAATTTTCCCACCTTTCATCTATTGGTGGGTCCCGTTTATTCAAAATGAATGTTTCAGATGGTTCTATTAAAGCCATAGGAAATGGAACTTTCACTCTCTTACCATTAGTTTCAATAAACATTTTACTTTCACAAAAAGTTTTTTTCAAATTCTTACTTTGCTGATCATGTTGAGAATCAGACTTAGTATCAACATCCTCCACCACCCCCTCAACTAATTGTGGTGGTGGAGTAACTTTAACACTATCAATTTCGGAAATTGGAAGAATACTTATCGCGTTGACGTGCACATTTCTTCCATTCTTTGAACTAGACGACTGATGTGCTGGATTCATTGTGGTAGTGCTTGGTAACTTCCCTGGATCTCTTATCAGCTGAGCCATATCGTCTGCTAACTGCCCTAACTGCTTCTGTATTGCTTCAGATGTTTTGTCTCGAACTTCCTTATCTTTTTGAATGTCCTTCATGAACTTCATAATAGCATCCAATTTTGCATCGGTTGTTTCTCCACTGATACTAGAGGAGTTAGCTTGCTGATTACCTTGATTCCTCCAACTCCCTTGATAGTTACCTTGATTTTCATGTTGGTTGGTGATTTGGGGCCCTTGATTGTATTGGCTCCGATTCTGGTAACCTCATTGCGAGTAATTTCCTTGCTGAGTCTGATACTGTTGACCTCCCTGGTTGGGTACCTGAAAATTGGGGTTCAACTGATTAGCAGAATTATCGTAACTAAAATTAGGGTGGTTTCGCAAACCTGGATGATATGTATTTGATTTCATATCATATTGCTTTCGTTCACCATATATTTGATTCACTTCATCAATTTGACCCATCTTTGCGGGACACTCTCCAACCTGATAACTCACCACAATCTGTACACACCGAAAATATATTAGCTGTCCTAACTTGGGTTCCATTTCCCAATTTCATCTGAGCCACCTGACGCTCAAGCAATAAGTTTTGGTTCCTCAGCTTCTCGACTCGTTCTTCAGCTACATAATCAACTGATTTTGCTGAACTTGATCTTGCTTTCCTGCTTGATTGTGTCTTGCACTCTATCTCTCCAAACATGCCCAATCAGCAGCTTCTGTATTCGTGAGAAACGTACCATTACTGATGGCTATGAGATCTCTTACATCATCAGGGAGTAGCCCATCATAAAACGCCTTGATTAGTTCCCTTGTCTGAATGCCATGATGTGGACATTTTCTTAACAATTCCTTGAACAGCGTGAAGGCTTCATGAAATGTCTCCCCTGAATGCTGTTTGTAGGACCGATCCTCGATGCTTAGGAACCTAAATTTGGTATCTAACGTCCATAATAGCGGAAATATTACGTCGTGTTACCAATAGACAAGAATTAATCAGTTAACCGTCAGTTTCATTGATTAAACGTTGAGATTACAGACTGACAGAGCTTCGCCTCTGAGATGCCAAAGTTACAAATGAGACACACAAGCTAGGTATTTATAGCACAACAAGTTCGGCCCATGAGGTGCAAGTTCGCCCGAACTTGCATAAGCAAGTTCGGCCGAACATGCATACTAAACATGTTTATGGGCGAACTTGGCTATAATACTTCATAAATACATCATAACCTAGCCTATTCAGCTCTATACAATACAGACTCGATATAAGACTAAGACATAGACATTATGCACCAACAGACTCCCCTTGGATATCGTCTTCGTCTTTTATCAGTCTTCAAAAACTCTGTCTTCATATATACATTAACATACCCGACCGAAGAAGTTCTTGTACGGCTTCTTTCGTCGCTCTTGTTTCGGATCCGACGTTTGATCAGTTGGCGGTGGTCTTTTAAAGTTAGCCAGTCTGAGCGAACTTTGCCTTACCGTTTTTTCCATCTTTTCTTTGATCGCCTCACTTCTGGTTTCTTCTTTAGAAATTCAACTCTTTCCAGATCCCTCCACTTCGTTTGCCACATTTTACCAGAATTTACATCACATGCATAGCAAACGTTAACAACTTACTGCATCGCTTGTACCTTTTCTCTTTCTTAAAAAACAATCTTGCTGTAGAAAAGGCATTTTATATCTTCTCTCGAGCAGTTAACCAACCACATAGGATCTAGAATCCTTATCGTCCTCCACAAACCTCTCATACCCTGATGACCCATCACTTCAACTCGTTCTTTAGCAATATCCAAGTGATCTTCAAACTTTAACACAATCACTGCTTCACAAGTAGCTGGATCAATCTGCCACCACTTGAATAAAGGATAGAAGTTCCGTTCGATCGGCATAAGTGGCATATTACTCATGGCACTAGGACGTTTTGTAACATTTGTCAAAAACGGGTTTTCCAAACCCGCTTCGTTTGTAATCGAATATCAAGTTATAAATTTTTCGTTGCGTATTTATGTTTATTTTAATTTTAAATGATGCATAATTAATTAACAAATTAGAATTTAAAAACTATAATTAATAAAAAGTGAAAAGAAAATAAATAAAAAAGAAAACCGGCTGCCGGGATTCGAACCCGGGTCAGCCGGGTGAGTCTAAAGACTTAACACGCACACATATAACCACTCCGCCACTTGATGTTTTCTGTAAGTTCTAGGAAACAATTAAATGATAACTTCACTCAGGAATCAACCGGTTCACGCCAACTGTAACCGTATCCGGCTTCCAAACGTCCAAAACGTTTGAGTGATCGCGATTTTCTGTTAATAACCGACACACCGACATTTCTAATCAATTCAGTCATGAATGGACTTGAATTCAAGTGATGTTCGGTTTTTATAACCGAAAACATTCACTTCTGGAATTACTTCAACAAAAGCTTCATTTCGCGACTCAATTACATTTCCAGAACTTCTATTCTCACGTTTACTCTCGTTTCTGATCGTCGGAATTGCTTTTTGAACTCGCCGGACTTTCGCCGGAAAACCGTGTCTTCCATCAAATCAGTAAGTTTCTCAATTCTTTCATCGTCTATCAGTTGTTAAGCTTTTGCTAACTCAAACCCTTCAATCAGAATCAGTTTCAGACGACGATATCGGATAATTAACTCTCGCCGGAAAACTTCTGAAAGTTCCCAATTCTCGCTGTGAAACGGTATAGCCTTTTAAACCTTCTGGTAATTCTTGTTCAGTGCTTCAATTCCGCATCTAGCTAATCAAAATTGTTAATCTGTCCGCTCAGAGGAAATCCATAAAAACAGAGCCGACGACTTCGCCGGAATTCTGAGATCGATCGTTTCTCCGGTATGTTTACTTCCAAAATCTTCTCTGCCATTTCATTTTAGTCATTTGAATGTTTGTCAATCGAATTAAACAAGAAACAGTAGAGTAATCGTAGTCTGTGATATTGTAACGAAGAAGATGAAGTTAGTTTGTTTATAAGTTTAATATAAATTGGATATTATCTCGGGTTAGACACACAGTCCAGCGGTGGACTGTGTGCGCATATATATCACACGCCGCGAGTTCGATCCTTGACATACACGTATGCTCCGTAATAAAGATGTTTTCTTTTTCTAACTGAACCGGATTAACTCACTGAAGTTGTTAAGTATAATAAAAATTGGTATATTAACCAGGTTAGACACACAGTCCAGCGGTGGACTGTGTGCAACACTAACCCACAGGTCCCGGGTTCGAGACCTGTTGCACACTCCGGTTCGATGATTAAAACCCTTTTTGAAAATAAAAGAATTTTGAATAAACTAAAATAGTATATAAATATAATTAAAAACAGAATTATTTCGGGTTAGACACGTAGCTCAGTTGGTAGAGCTGCGTGCACGCGTACGGGAGGTCTCGGGTTCGAGCCTTACCCGGCGCACACTTACACTTTAGCAAACCGGTCAAACGGTCAACAGTCCCGGTCAACGGTCAATGGTCAACGCAAAAGTCAACATTTTTTTATATTTTTATTTATTTATTTAGTTTAAAAATCAATTAAAAATACTTAAAAATAATGTTTTTAAAGATAGAAAATAGCCTTAAACTCACATAAATATATATAAAAATCTTATTAAAATTATTAATAAAATCCACTCATTTACCATACTTCCCGTTATTATTTAGGTTAGTTAAGTCTCGTCGATCAATCCTCCAAACTCGTGCGCATTTCATCATCTTCAACCGAACGCACCCAATGTGAGTGAATCTCTACAAATTCCCCGTTTTAATCACGTTTTTAGGGTGTATCATGTGTCTTACCATTTATTATATTTAAATCATTGTGCATACATCATATCCATGAACAAATGTGTATTCAACTTGTATCAACTGTTTGTGTGGTTATTGTTTAGATTTAATTTATCATTTTCAGTACATACATTATCATAGGCCACCGCTCCCCATTACATTATGAGCGTTGAGCTGTTCCCCATTACATTATGAGCGTGAACCGGGCGTTGCCAACATACGATCGGCTCCGTTTGATTGAGCCTTGATCGCACAGACATACATCATAGGCCGTCCGTTCCCCATTACATTATGAGCGTGAACGTGACGTTGCCAACATATACAGTTTCATTCATGTTATATATTCATGCAAGTTGATATGTTATTGTATGTTATTGTTTGTGGTTGTTATTGTTATTGTATGATTATTTACATTTGCTCACATATGACTATTGCACAATTTTTCCATGATAAAGATAACAAGAAATCAATAATAAATGTTTATCTAACAAGGTTCACTCGCCAACTTATGTTGACCCAAAAACCCCTATTTTTACACATGATACAGGTGATCCAGCTGCAGCAAGAAACACATAGGATTGGCCTAGAAGAATAAACTGGTTTAGAGCTTGGATTGTTTAGTTGATAATTTTCTTTGTATTTGTATGGACATGTTTGAATTATTTGGAATGTAATTTTGACTTTAATAAATATGAAACATATTAGTAAATATCATGAGCTTTGGTGATAACCTAATTATGCCCCGACTTTTATTCCGCTGCGGGTCAGGGTGTGACAGATTGGTATCAGAGCCATGACTATAGGGATATAGGATAGGTTATTAGACCCTTAGAGCCTATACTATAGTTGATTAGAAATTTTTAAGATTTTTTGTGTGTTACATGCAAAATTCATGATGTTTATATGTTTTATGTTTAATGTTACATTCAATGTTATGCAAGCATGTTCATAAGTACATATTATTATATAATGCCTATCATGAATCATATTCTCATAACATATCATATCCATGAGAGCACACATCACATCATTTTCATGATTGTTTTTACAATGATTTTTGTATTTTCAAATCACATTAAAGTGAGTTCTCATGACGGGCATGTAGTAACTGGAAGGGTACAAGTACCGGTAGTCGGAACGTCCTGCTAGGCTTGGCATTCGTATAAATCCAAAATAAAGGACCAGTTTGCTTACCTGGGGACTAATGATGAGAGTACGAAGTACCTATTAGGCCAAAGCATGCTATACCAAACGTCGTGTGAGCTAACCCCACTTTGAGTTGTCATTGTGTCTACACCTGGACACATTCCGACCATACATCTCGTAAACATATTTCATGGTTTTCATTCGGGTGATGCGAGTGTTAAACCGCCAATACTAATGTGAATCCTACCAAGCCAATAGTCATGGGGGCCCACATGACTATACAGGTGAAGGTATGGGGGACATTTGAGGCCCAACATGAGCAAACCCAAGACATCCTATGGATGTAGTTGCATTATTGATATTTATGTTATTTTCATTTTCTTTAAGACACATGACACCTAAAAAGACTCCATAAACTCACAATCTTCTTATGTATGTTCCTGTAGATGTCGGCTAGGCAACAACGAGGGGGTAGAAAATCAGGAAGGTCACACGAACGCTTGGCCACTCAAATCGCAAAACAAATGGCCGCGGTACTTCCTGACATTGTGGTTCAAGTACAAGAAGCTCTCGCCACAAATCTCACCACTCCTCCCCAGCAAGAAGACCAGAACATCAGCAACCCTCCTACCAACAAGTGCTCATACAAACATTTCAAGTCTTGCGATCCTCCGAAATTTGAAGGGACCGAAGGTGTCACTGCTCTCCTCCACTGGTTTGAGGAAATGGAAAACACCTTCCTCAACTGCGATTGTCCCGAGGATCGCAAGGTACGATACGCAACCGGGAGACTATTTGGGGTAGCTCTTACCTGGTGGAATACTGAAAAGGGTAAGAGAGGAATCGAAGATGCAATGGCCTTAACGTGGGAGGAGTTAAGGGAAATCATGACGAGACGATTCTGTCCTAGAAGTGAGATTAAAAAGTTAGAGGATGAATTTCATTCATTGAAGCAAAAGGAGGGAGATCATACTTCCTACAACAAGAGGTTTTTAGAGTTAAACCAGATGGTCCCTAACTTGTTCACCCCAGTTTACCGCTTAGTCGAGCATTATATTCGAGGTCTTCCCTCGAAAATTCAAGATTCAGTTCTCAGCACTTCGCCAGCAACACTTGAAGCTGCTATGGAACTAGCTACTGAACTGACCGAGAATCGAATTCGCAACGGTAAATTTAAAGAGGAGAAAAAGAAAGCCCCCGTTGAGGGCCAAACTTCAAACCATTCCACCTCCTCCTCTAAGTTTGCTAACAAAAGGAAACGTAACACCAGAAACTTCGCTGTCACACAAACCAATTACCCTATCCCTGCTGCACCCATTACCCAAGTTGCCCCCTCACCTGCACCATATAAAAGGCCATACTCTGGCCCATTACCAAAATGCAACCGTTGCCAATACCATCATTTTCCTGATCATCCCTGTCAACATTGCACCGGCTGTGGTCGCGCAGGTCACACTGTTCAAACCTGTCGCATACCTCAACGAACGAACCGCCACCAGCCTTCAACCCAAACCCACCATCAAATAATGGGTCAAGCCCAACAACCCCTACTACTACCACCTACCCAACATTTAGCCCAATCATACTACCAACCAAACTATCCCATGGTGCAACCTATGCGGGCTTGCTACAATTGTGGAGACCCAAGCCACTTTAGAAACACTTGTCCACGTTTGGTGAACATTATACATGCTCAAGCCCAAGCAAATCCGGTGAATCAAGCTAACCAAGCTCCTCCACCTGCAAGAGGAAGGGCTTTCAACATCAACGCTAACCAGGCTCGAGCTGACAGCAATGTGGTTAACGGTACGTTTCTTATCAATGGTAGTTATGCATCCATGTTGTTTGATACTGGCGCGGATAAAAGTTTTGTGTCCTTAGAGTTTGAACCCATCCTAAACCAAATTCGTGATAAGCTCATGGAATCCATAACAGTAGAAGTTGCTGACGGAAAACCGGTCTCATTAAACTCTATTATACGCAATTGTACTCTCACCTTAAACGATCACGATTTTCCAGTTGACCTCATTCCTATGAAGTTGGGAAGCTTTGACATTATAATTGGTATGGACTGGCTCAGCCAACATCAGGCTGAAGTTGTATGCCGTGAAAAGTTTATACGCATTCCTCTTTGAAACAGTCTGACTCTACGAATCTTTGGAGAAACCCCATCGAAAGGGCTCAGATTAATGTCCTGTCTTCAAGCTCGAAAATATCTCCGCAAGAATTATGTCGCATTCTTAACTTATGTCGTCAAAAAGGGAACCATGGAGAAGAAACTTGAAGACATCCCAGTAGTAAAAGATTTCCCGCAAGTTTTTCCTGACGACATTTCAGGACTTCCTCCCTTGAGAGAAGTCGAATTCCGCATTGATCTTATACCTGGTGCTACACCAGTTGCAAAGTCTCCTTATAGGTTAGCCCCCTCTGAAATGCAAGAGCTAGCCAGTCAATTGCAAGAGTTGACTGACAAAGGATTCATACGTCCTAGCTCCTCGCCTTGGGGTGCACCTGTCCTTTTTGTGAAGAAGAAAGATGGAACGTTTCGCATGTGCATCGATTACAGAGAACTCAACAAGTTAACGATCAAGAATCGCTATCCATTACCTCGCATTGATGATCTTCTTGACCAACTTCAAGGCGCCAGCTGTTTTTCAAAAATCGACCTTCGTTCTGGTTATCATCAACTCAGAGTACATGAAGAAGACGTCCCAAAGACCGCTTTCCGAACTCGTTATGGTCATTATGAATTCATGGTCATGCCATTTGGTTTAACCAACGCTCCAGCTGTCTTCATGGATCTAATGAACAGAGTCTGCAAACCCTATCTCGATCGATTTGTTATAGTTTTCATCGACGACATCCTCATTTACTCAAAGTCTAAGTCTGATCATGAACGGCACCTTCGACTCATACTTACACTCTTAGAGAATGAAAAGCTCTACGCCAAATTCTCCAAATGCGAATTCTGGTTAAAAGAGGTACAATTCCTTGGACATGTCGTCAATGACAAGGGAATACATGTCGACCCTCAAAGATCAAAGCAGTACAAGAATGGCAAGTGCCACGTACACCAACCGAAGTAAGATCATTCCTTGGTTTGGCTGGTTATTATCGCCGTTTCATTTCAAATTTCTCCCGCATTGCTGTACCACTCACGGCCGTTAACCCATAAAGGGAAACCCTTCATATGGGGACCCAAACAAGAAGAAGCCTTCCAGACCCTTAAACAAAAACTCTCTGATGCACCTATTCTCACTCTTCCTGAAGGTTGTGATGACTTCGTGGTTTATTGCGACACGTCAGGGCAAGGACTAGGCTATGTTCTAATGCAAAGAGGAAAGGTGATAGCTTATGTGTAACATCCGTCAAAAACGGATTTACCAAACCCGCTCCGTTTATCAACCGAACAGTCAGTCAAATTTTTCGTTGCGAATTAAATGCCCAAAATAATTTTAAACGATCCGTAATCAATTATTATGCGGGGATATATATTTAGTTTTTGAAAAACTGATAAAAATAACAAAATAAAAATGTTTTACCCATGCCGGGTTTCGAACTCGGGTCTGTATCCGGTTCAACCAAAGACTTATCTCTCAGCCGACAAACCACTCCGCCATCTCGATTTTCTGGTAATAACAGAAAACAATTAATTCAAATATTCAATTTCAGAAATTAAATTATTGCGCCCAAAATAACAGTCGTCGGAAATCCCGACGACTTCGCCGTTTAATTACATTTTCGCTCAATATAACCGATGAATTAACTATTACGACGGTTATAACCGACGTCTGAACCCGTGACATCAGCTGTAACCGCCGGAGAATGAATGACTCCGAATTAAGACCGAATTCAGACCCCATTCATCTCAATACTATCCTATAAATTCAACCACAACTCGCCAGAAGTCTTTCACACTCAAATCGCACCTTTTCTCGGCGAAAACTCACTCGCCGGAAATTTTTATTACTTCGCCGGAAAACCGTATCAGTAATCTCTGAGCTTACTGAACCCCCTAAACTTTTACCGAAGTCACCCACAACCTTTTCAAGCCTTCGAAAGACTCTCTGCTGCAAGATACTTGTCGCCGGAAAAAGACTTCTGTCGCCGGAGTTCTGCCGGAAAACAGAGTAAAATCAGTCGGTACTTTTCACGCCTAATTCCTTTCCTTTTTACTTTTATCTCGTTTGTAAATGATCATTAAACGCTAAAGAAACATGAATCAATATTTTGAACCAGTCAGTCACCACTTCCGGTTAAAACCGGTGAAGATGACGAAGTTTCAGTAATGGTTAAGTGTAATTAAAATCAAGATAATTACCGGGTTAGACACACAGTCCAGCGGTGGACTGTGTGCACTTTTAATGCTAAGGTCACGAGTTCGAGTATTGTCCCTCACACGCCGCCTTGATAAAAATTCTTCTTTTTCAGCAAACTAAACCGGTTGATTGAAGTATATGTTAAGTATATTGATAACTGAGTTTATAATCAAGTGCGACACACAGTCCAGCGGTGGAGTGTGTGTCCGCTAACCCACAGGTCCCGGGTTCGAGACCTGTGGAGCACACCGGTTCTGAGATTTAATTCGTTTTTAATAATAAAGGATTTCTGTTAATTCTAATTAATATATATATGTAATTAAAATCGGATATATAACGGGTTAGACACGTAGCTCAGTTGGTAGAGCTGCGTGCACGCGTACGGGAGGTCTCGGGTTCGAGCCTCACCCGGCGCACAACAATATGCCTATGAACCGGTCAACGATAGTCAAAGTCAACGGTCAAAGTTACTGTAGCAAAAATAAAATATTTTTTTATTATTTTTTTATTCAATTATTTTAATTAAAAATCAATTATAAATACTTAAAAATAACATTTTTTAAGGTTAGAAAATAGCCTCAAACTCACAAGAATACACCCAACAAACCTACTAAAATAGATTAATAAAACCCGTTTACTTACCAAACCGTAATGCGATTTATCTAGGTTTAATCTCACTTGTGGTTAAAACCACTTCCGGTGCAATCAACGTCATCAACCGAACGCACCCAATGTGAGTGAATTCTTACAAACTCCCCTTTTTATTCATGTTTTGGGGTGTATCATGTGTCGCTTAAATTAATTCTCTTATGCAAATTCGTGCCATACCATTATATGAACTAAATTAGAATGTACCTATTGTTTGGTTGTGATGTGTTACATATTGTCAAAGTCGTATGCAAATTATTTAGGCCCATCAGTTCCTCGTGGGAGACGAGAACAACGCGTGCCTCAAAACTCATACATTAGGCCCATCAGTTCCTCGTGGGAGACGAGAACAACGCGTGCCTCAAAACTCATTCATTAAGGCCCATCAGTTCGTAAGAACAACGCGTGCCTCAAAACTCATTCATTAGGCCCATCAGTTCGTGGAACAACGCGTGCCTCAAAACTCATTCATTAGGCCCATCAGTTCCTCGTGGGAGACGAGTCGAACATCGCGTGCCTCAAAACAATCATTTGGTGTATGTGAGTTTAATATTCAATATTATGTGTTGTGTGAATAAATTTACATCTACATTTACTCATATGTGGTATGCACAGTATTTATAATCAATTGGATAAACTTGTTCAAATGTTTTTCCATAGGATTCACTCGCCAACATTATGTTGATCCAAAACCTTTTTACACATGATACAGGTGAACAGGTTGAAGCAAGGAAAACATAGGATATGCCTTAGAAGAGAACCAAGAAGCTTAGACAGATAGTTAGAATATGGTGTATCATTTATTTCCATTAAATTGTATTAATGAATATGAAGCATATAATAAATGTCATGAGCTTTGATGATAACCCAATTATGCCCCGATCACCTTTTCCGCTGCGGGTCGGGGTGTGACAGATTGGTATCAGAGCCATGACTATAGGGATATAGGATAGGTTATTAGACCCTTAGAGCCTATACTATAGTCTGCCTAAATTTTTAATTGATTAGGTGGTTACATACAAACTTGTGATATTTATTTGTTTCATATTACAGTCAAACATACATGCTTATATACATATTCGTTATACATATATCAATGTTCATATATTCAATTCATTTTCATACTCTCATTATTCAAGGATTTTGTTGCAATTTTCAAATCCCATCAAAGTAAGTTCTGCGACGGGCATGTAGTAACCGGAAGGGTACAAGTACCGGTAGTCGGGACGTCCTGTCTAGGTTGGCATTCGTATAAATCCAAAATAACGGACCAGTTTGCCTACCTGGGGACTAACGATGAGAGTACGACGGACCTATTAGGCCAAAGCATGCCACACCAAACGTCGTTCGAACTAACCTCACTTTGAGATGTCACCGTGTCTACACCTGGACACATCCCGAACATCCACATGTTGTATACATATTTCTCGATTTTCTCCGGGTTTTGTGTACGCAATCAGGCAGAAACCGTGCGAACCATATGAAAAACCGGTATTCATGGGGGCCCACATGATTACACAGGTAAAGTATGGCGGCATGACGGGCCTAACAGCGAGCAAAGCCCAAGACATCCTATGGATGTAGTAGATTTATTTTTCTATATTTATTTTATGAACGTTCAATCCCAAACACGACCCACGATCCCAAAGGCATCCAACTCATACTCTTGGCATGTATTCCTTGTAGATGTCTTCTAACCTCGCCCGTAGAAAGTTGAGAGCAGAAAAAGCCCGTGAACGCATGGCTACCCAAATCGCTCAGCAAATGGCGACCGTAATACCCAACATCGTAGTTCAAGTTCAACAAGCCCTTACCGCTAATTCCGTTAACCCAACCCAACAAGAGGATCAAAACACTATGAACCTTTCAGTCACTAAATGCACCTACAAACATTTCAAATCCTGCGATCCTCCAAAATACGAAGGAACTGAAGGTGTCACCGCTCTCCTCCATTGGTTCGAAGAAATGGAGAACACTTTTCTAAATTGCGATTGCCCCGATGATCGCAAAGTGCGTTATGCTACCGGTCGTTTACTTGGAACAGCACTCACATGGTGGAATACAGAAAAGACCAAACGAGGTGTTGAAGAAACTATGACCTTGACTTGGGAAGAATTGAAGGGAATCATGACAAGACGGTTTTGCCCAAGAAGTGAAATCAAGAAATTGGAGGATGAGTTCCATGCTTTGAAACAAAAGGAAGGCGACCACACCACATACAACAAGAGATTCCTTGAGCTAAATCAAATGGTTCCCAACTTGTTCACTCCCCTCTACCGTTTGATCGAGCACTACATTCGTGGTCTTCCATCAAAAATTCAAGATCCTGTAATAAGCACCTCACCTGCAACTTTGGAAGCAGCAATGGAGCTAGCAATCGCGCTCACCGAGAACCGAATTCGGAACAAAGATTTCAAAGAGGAGAAGAAGAAGGATAAAGCATCAACGGAAACCTCAAACCCCACCCGAACCGAATCCTCTACACCACCTACATCTAAGAGAAAGCGTGATGGGCAAGTCTTCGCCGTCACCCAACGCAAACAACCAGCTTCACAAGTTGTACCTCCTCAAACTATCCCAAACGCTCAAGTAGCACCCAACTCAACTTACCCAAATAAGAAACCTTACATTGGACCTCACCCTCAATGCAACACCTGTTTCTATCACCATCCAACTACTTCACCCTGTCGACTATGTGCGAATTGTGGACGCTACGGTCATTTGAGCAAAGTTTGCCGCACCGCTCAAAACCAAACCTCAACCCCTACTCAACCCATGACCCAAACATATCAACAACCTCAATACCCCATGAACCCATATGTTCGAGCTTGTTTCAATTGTGGCGACCCTACCCATTTTAGAAACACGTGTCCTCGGTTGGTTAACATCATAAACGCCCAAGCTCAAGCAAACCCAGTTAACCAAGCAAACCAAGCAAACCCAGCTACACCACCAGCAAGAGGAAGAGTTTATAACATCAATGCCAATCCAGTTGAAGATGTTAACGGTCCAAACCAACCACTTAACTAGCCTTCTCTCACCAAGAATCAAGATTCAACTCTAATCACTTAGTTTTTATGTTTTTTTTTCTTTATGTTATCTCAATTTTCACGTATCTCAATTGGAATTTTATCCAAGAATTTTAATGCAAATTACTAGTTCAGTTGGTTTTATACTCATTGATTTAATATTCATATCATCATACTTCACGACATATCTCAGTTTTATCATTTAAAGAAGTTGAGTTGTGTCTCACATGCAATACATTTCATTTCATTTTACATTTCAATACATGCAATACGCTCGGCTCCGTTTGATTGAGCCTTGAGCACACAGATCAATTTACATTTCCAGTTCATGCAATACGTTCGGCTCCGTTTGATTGAGCCTTGAACGCACATACATTTTCATTATCAGTATCTTGTGGTTGTGGTGTTTGTTGTAGAGTCGCATAGAACTAATCATAACTGGCGGATGAAGTCAATGAGAATTTGACAAGAATACGGTGGATACGCCGCTGGTACTTCCTATATATAAGTATTTTTGTCAAATGATCGGAGGCATTATCAGGCGGTTATGAGAGGTTCCATGCATAGGCTGTTTGTGTGGTTAAGTTATTCATATTCAGTACATGCAATACGCTCGGCTCCGTTTGATTGAGCCTTGAGCACACAATTTCAATTTCAGTACATTCAATACGTTCGGCTCCGTTTGATTGAGCCTTGAGCGCACAGACATTTCAATTTCAGTACATACAATACGATCGGCTCCGTTTGATTGAGCCTTGATCGCCCAGATATATTTCATTTCAGTAATTTATGTTTGTTGTATTGATTGTAGAATTATAGGACTAATCATAATTCACTGATAAAACCAATGAAAATTTAACAAGAATATGGTGGATACGCCGCTGGTACTTCCTATATATAAGTATTCTTGTCAAAGGATCAGAGGCGTTATCAGGCGGTTATGAGAAGTTCCATGTAGGATTTACTATTGCCTTGGTTGAAATTGTGTTACATTTATATCATCTCACTATTTAAAGAAATTGGATTGTGATCCATTTCTATATAGACTAACCTCTCCATCATAACAAACGAGAGAGGAACCATCATCATTCAAACATATATGCTATCAGAATGTGGATACAATTGTTAGTTGTTGTGTTTATTTGTGTAGATTGTAGAATTTCTGCCTTAGGATATAACCCTAAGCATATTCAAACTTTTATGCGTGATATCATTTTAGCGAATCATTCCTGCTTAACAATACTTATACAGTAGGCAACAAAAAGCGATTCCTGTATTAGGATACTTAACCTTTACAAGGAACGTTACCGCGTCAAGCAAAAAAACCCAAACCCTTATTTCTTCTAAGTATGTAACTGTCAAAACTAAACACCATCATTCTTTTAGTCAAATATATCACTATTTAAATTTCGGGACGAAATTTCTAAAAAGCAGGGGATACTGTAACATCCGTCAAAAACGGATTTACCAAACCCGCTCCGTTTATCAACCGAACAGTCAGTCAAATTTTTCGTTGCGAATTAAATGCCCAAAATAATTTTAAACGATCCGTAATCAATTATTATGCGGGGATATATATTTAGTTTTTGAAAAACTGATAAAAATAACAAAATAAAAATGTTTTACCCATGCCGGGTTTCGAACTCGGGTCTGTATCCGGTTCAACCAAAGACTTATCTCTCAGCCGACAAACCACTCCGCCATCTCGATTTTCTGGTAATAACAGAAAACAATTAATTCAAATATTCAATTTCAGAAATTAAATTATTGCGCCCAAAATAACAGTCGTCGGAAATCCCGACGACTTCGCCGTTTAATTACATTTTCGCTCAATATAACCGATGAATTAACTATTACGACGGTTATAACCGACGTCTGAACCCGCGACATCAGCTGTAACCGCCGGAGAACGAATGACTCCGAATTAAGACCGAATTCAGACCCCATTCATCTCAATACTATCCTATAAATTCAACCACAACTCGCCAGAAGTCTTTCACACTCAAATCGCACCTTTTCTCGGCGAAAACTCACTCGCCGGAAATTTTTATTACTTCGCCGGAAAACCGTATCAGTAATCTCTGAGCTTACTGAACCCCCTAAACTTTTACCGAAGTCACCCACAACCTTTTCAAGCCTTCGGAAGACTCTCTGCTGCAAGATACTTGTCGCCGGAAAAAGACTTCTGTCGCCGGAGTTCTGCCGGAAAACAGAGTAAAATCAGTCGGTACTTTTCACGCCTAATTCCTTTCCTTTTTACTTTTATCTCGTTTGTAAATGATCATTAAACGCTAAAGAAACATGAATCAATATTTTGAACCAGTCAGTCACCACTTCCGGTTAAAACCGGTGAAGATGACGAAGTTTCAGTAATGGTTAAGTGTAATTAAAATCAAGATAATTACCGGGTTAGACACACAGTCCAGCGGTGGACTGTGTGCACTTTTAATGCTAAGGTCACGAGTTCGAGTATTGTCCCTCACACGCCGCCTTGATAAAAATTCTTCTTTTTCAGCAAACTAAACCGGGTTGATTGAAGTATATGTTAAGTATATTGATAACTGAGTTTATAATCAAGTGCGACACACAGTCCAGCGGTGGAGTGTGTGTCCGCTAACCCACAGGTCCCGGGTTCGAGACCTGTGGAGCACACCGGTTCTGAGATTTAATTCGTTTTTAATAATAAAGGATTTCTGTTAATTCTAATTAATATATATATGTAATTAAAATCGGATATATAACGGGTTAGACACGTAGCTCAGTTGGTAGAGCTGCGTGCACGCGTACGGGAGGTCTCGGGTTCGAGCCTCACCCGGCGCACAACAATATGCCTATGAACCGGTCAACGATAGTCAAAGTCAACGGTCAAAGTTACTGTAGCAAAAATAAAATATTTTTTTATTATTTTTTTATTCAATTATTTTAATTAAAAATCAATTATAAATACTTAAAAATAACATTTTTTAAGGTTAGAAAATAGCCTCAAACTCACAAGAATACACCCAACAAACCTACTAAAATAGATTAATAAAACCCGTTTACTTACCAAACCGTAATGCGATTTATCTAGGTTTAATCTCACTTGTGGTTAAAACCACTTCGCGTGCAATCAACGTCATCAACCGAACGCACCCAATGTGAGTGAATTCTTACAAACTCCCCTTTTTATTCATGTTTTGGGGTGTATCATGTGTCGCTTAAATTAATTCTCTTATGCAAATTCGTGCCATACCATTATATGAACTAAATTAGAATGTACCTATTGTTTGGTTGTGATGTGTTACATATTGTCAAAGTCGTATGCAAATTATTTAGGCCCATCAGTTCCTCGTGGGAGACGAGAACAACGCGTGCCTCAAAACTCATACATTAGGCCCATCAGTTCCTCGTGGGAGACGAGAACAACGCGTGCCTCAAAACTCATTCATTAAGGCCCATCAGTTCGTAAGAACAACGCGTGCCTCAAAACTCATTCATTAGGCCCATCAGTTCGTGGAACAACGCGTGCCTCAAAACTCATTCATTAGGCCCATCAGTTCCTCGTGGGAGACGAGTCGAACATCGCGTGCCTCAAAACAATCATTTGGTGTATGTGAGTTTAATATTCAATATTATGTGTTGTGTGAATAAATTTACATCTACATTTACTCATATGTGGTATGCACAGTATTTATAATCAATTGGATAAACTTGTTCAAATGTTTTTCCATAGGATTCACTCGCCAACATTATGTTGATCCAAAACCTTTTTACACATGATACAGGTGAACAGGTTGAAGCAAGGAAAACATAGGATATGCCTTAGAAGAGAACCAAGAAGCTTAGACAGATAGTTAGAATATGGTGTATCATTTATTTCCATTAAATTGTATTAATGAATATGAAGCATATAATAAATGTCATGAGCTTTGATGATAACCCAATTATGCCCCGATCACCTTTTCCGCTGCGGGTCGGGGTGTGACATTATGCTTCTAGACAACTCAAAACTCATGAGAAGAACTACACCACCCACGACCTAGAACTTGGAGCCGTTGTGTTCGCTCTTAAGATATGGAGACATTATCTCTACGGTACTAAGTGTGAAATATACACTGACCACAAGAGTCTTCAACATATCTTCAACCAAAAGGAGTTAAACATGAGGCAACGAAGATGGGTCGAACTTCTAAATGACTACGATTGTGAAATTCGGTACCACCCTGGCAAGGCAAATGTGGTGGCTGATGCACTCAGTCAAAAGGGTTATGCGAACTCCATTCGTCTTCTATGTTCGCAAATCTTAACTGACATTAAAGATCAAATTCGAGAAGCCCAACATGTTTCAGTAACGGAAGACGACGTACGAAAGGAGCTGTCCTGTGGAGCTGAACTTAAAATTGAAACTAAATCTGACGGTATTCTGTACTATCTAGATCGCATATGGATTCCTGACCACAACAACCTTCATGAATTCCTTATGAATGAGGCACACAAAACACGATACTCTATACACCCAGGAGCCGACAAGATGTATTAAGACCTTCGATACACCTACTGGTGGCCTGGAATGAAAAAGGATATTGCTGTTTTTGTTTCCAAGTGCCTTACATGTTCCAAGGTAAAAGCTGAACATCAAAGACCCTCAGGACTTCTGGTCCAACCTGAAATACCTGTATGGAAGTGGGAAAACATAACCATGGACTTCATTACCGGGTTACCTTGCACTTCTGGTGGGTATGACACTATATGGGTAATCATTGATCGTCTTACAAAATCAGCTCACTTTATCCCAATCCGCGAAGATTTCAAGAACAAGAAGCTAGCTCGTATCTACATCAGCGAAATCGTAAGCCGACATGGTGTACCGTTAAGCATTATTTCGGATCATGATGGTCGTTTCACTTCACGAACATGGCAGGCCGTACAAGCCGCTTTGGGTACACGATTAGACCTCAGTACCGCTTATCATCCTCAAACTGATGGACAATCTGAACGCACCATTCAAACTCTTGAAGATATGCTTCAAGCATGTGTCATAGACTTCAAGGGAAATTGGGACGCTCATCTACCATTAGTTGAATTTTCGTACAACAACAGCTATCATTCAAGCATCGACATGGCACCTTTTGAAGCTTTATATAGTCGTAAGTGCCGATCTCCAGTATGTTGGCACGAAATTGGGAAAGCTCAAATCACCGGTCCAGAATTGATTCAAGAAACCACAGACAAGATCCATCAAATTCGAAACAATCTCCTAGCGGCTCAAAGTCGTCAAAAGAGTTATGCAGATAAACGACGAAAGCCTTTGGAGTTTAACATTGGTGATCATGTACTTTTAAAAGTATCACCGTGGAAGTGAGTAGTTCGTTTTGGCCAAAAAGGCAAGCTAGCACCACGCTACGTAGGACCTTTCAAGATACTCGAAAGAGTAGGACCTGTAGCATACAAGCTTGATCTACCAGAAGAACTCAACAGAATTCACCACACGTTCCACGTATCAAACTTGAAGAAGTACCTCGCTGATGAGAACCTCCAAATTCCTCTGGAAGATATTCAGATTGATGAATCTATGCATTTTATTGAAAGACCAGTAGAGATCATGGACTTCGGAGAAAAACGTTTAAGACGGAGTCGCATTCCAATTGTTAGGGTACGCTGGGAGTCGAAACGGGGACCTGAGTTTACTTGGGAACGTGAAGACTCAATGCGCGAAAAATACCCGCATCTTTTTCCTACTACTGCTACTTAAATTTCGGGATGAAATTCCTAAAAGTAGGGGATACTGTAACATTTGTCAAAAACGGGTTT
Organism: Scalesia atractyloides; assembly: GCA_947069175.1. Lineage (NCBI taxonomy): Eukaryota > Viridiplantae > Streptophyta > Magnoliopsida > Asterales > Asteraceae > Scalesia > Scalesia atractyloides. The sequence continues at coordinate 7,013,706 of CAMTDV010000018.1, read as the reverse complement.
TTCAAACCCGCTTCGTTTGTAATCGAATATCAAGTTATAAATTTTTCGTTGCGTATTTATGTTTATTTTAATTTTAAATGATGCATAATTAATTAAGAAATTAGAATTTAAAAACTATAATTAATAAGTGAAAAGAAAATAAATAAAAAAGAAAACCGGCTGCCGGGATTCGAACCCGGGTCAGCCGGGTGAGTCTAAAGACTTAACACGCACACATATAACCACTCCGCCACTTGATGTTTTCTGTAAGTTCTAGGAAACAATTAAATGATAACTTCACTCAGGAATCAACCGGTTCACGCCAACTGTAACCGTATCCGGCTTCCAAACGTCCAAAACGTTTGAGTGATCGCGATTTTCTGTTAATAACCGACACACCGACATTTCTAATCAATTCAGTCATGAATGGACTTGAATTCAAGTGATGTTCGGTTTTTATAACCGAAAACATTCACTTCTGGAATTACTTCAACAAAAACAGAGCCGACGACTTCGCCGGAATTCTGAGATCGATCGTTTCTCCGGTATGTTTACTTCCAAAATCTTCTCTGCCATTTCATTTTAGTCATTTGAATGTTTGTCCATCGAATTAAACAAGAAACAGTAGAGTAATCGTAGTCTGTGATATTGTAACGAAGAAGATGAAGTTAGTTTGTTTATAAGTTTAATATAAATTGGATATTATCTCGGGTTAGACACACAGTCAGCGGTGGACTGTGTGTGCACATATATCACACGCCGCGAGTTCGATCCTTGACACACACGTATGCTCCGTAATAAAGATGTTTTCTTTTTCTAACTGAACCGGATTAACTCACTGAAGTTGTTAAGTATAATAAAAATCGGTATATTAACCAGGTTAGACACACAGTCCAGCGGTGGACTGTGTGCAACACTAACCCACAGGTCCCGGGTTCGAGACCTGTTGCACACTCCGGTTCGATGATTAAAACCCTTTTTGAAAATAAAAGAATTTTGAATAAACTAAAATAGTATATAAATATAATTAAAAACAGAATTATTTCGGGTTAGACACGTAGCTCAGTTGGTAGAGCTGCGTGCACGCGTACGGGAGGTCTCGGGTTCGAGCCTTACCCGGCGCACACTTACACTTTAGCAAACCGGTCAAACGGTCAACAGTCCCGGTCAACGGTCAATGGTCAACGCAAAAGTCAACATTTTTTTATATTTTTATTTATTTATTTAGTTTAAAAATCAATTAAAAATACTTAAAAATAATGTTTTTAAAGATAGAAAATAGCCTTAAACTCACATAAATATATATAAAAATCTTATTAAAATTATTAATAAAATCCACTCATTTACCATACTTCCCGTTATTATTTAGGTTAGTTAAGTCTCGTCGATCAATCCTCCAAACTCGTGCGCATTTCATCATCTTCAACCGAACGCACCCAATGTGAGTGAATCTCTACAAATTCCCCGTTTTAATCACGTTTTTAGGGTGTATCATGTGTCTTACCATTTATTATATTTAAATCATTGTGCATACATCATATCCATGAACAAATGTGTATTTAACTTGTATCAACTGTTTGTGTGGTTATTGTTTAGATTTAATTTATCATTTTCAGTACATACATTATCATAGGCCGCCGCTCCCCATTACATTATGAGCGTTGAGCTGTTCCCCATTACATTATGAGCGTGAACCGGGCGTTGCCAACATACGATCGGCTCCGTTTGATTGAGCATTGATCGCACAGACATTCATCATAGGCCGTCCGTTCCCCATTACATTATGAGCGTGAACGTGACGTTGCCAACATATACAGTTTCATTCATGTTATATATTCATGCAAGTTGATATGTTATTGTATGTTATTGTTTGTGGTTGTTATTGATATTGTATGATTATTTACATTTGCTCACATATGACTATTGCACAATTTTTCCATGATAAAGATAACAAGAAATCAATAATAAATGTTTATCTAACAAGGTTCACTCGCCAACTTATGTTAACCCAAAAACCCCTATTTTTACACATGATACAGGTGATCCAGCTGCAGCAAGAAACACATAGGATTGGCCTAGAAGAATAAACTGGTTTAGAGCTTGGATTGTTTAGTTGATTATTTTCTTTGTATTTGTATGAACATGTTTGGAATATTGAGGATGTAATTTTGACTTAAATAAATATGAAACATATTAGTAAATATCATGAGGTTTGGTGATAACCCAATCATGCCCCGACTCTTATTCCGATGCGGGTCGGGGTGTGACACGTTTCATGATTAACGTTATGTCCTTTTCCCCTGTAACCTTGTTAATCTTTATTCTTCATCTCGGAATAAACGGCTTCCAGTGATTCCAACCTTTTTCAGCTTCGTACTTAATCATCTTCCACAACAATTGATCAATTGTCTTCATCTGATAAGTAACATTCACTGTTTGTACCAGCTCTTCCATATCCCAATACGGCAATATCTTTAAATCAGCAAGATATTTGAAGTATTGCACTCCAAACTCTCTTTTGATTGCATACACGTTGAGCTCTTTAAACCAACCCCAACTCAGTATATCCCCCAAAGAAACATCTTTATCTCTGGTGAAGAATGCTAGTGGACATCGAAACTTACGTTCACGAGGCATCTCCGTGAACCAGGACTTTCTCGCTTCAGCTATCTCTTCTTTGGTCATAGGTTTAGGAATCTTTCCTTCATGTAGCTCTTCAGCAATTCTATCTTTCAACATATCTTCATTTAGCTGTTTATACATTTCTTCGAATGTAGGAAAACTTTCTGAATCCTAACCAACATACTTAGTTTTCTGTTCTGTTTCATCATCTAAGGACCAATCTTCAACTATCACACGATTATACTCATCGGCTTCAAACCTTCTTTTGTACTGATACTCTTTAGGTTCAAATGCGTTGACATTCATAACCTCTTCAAAATCAAACTCTAAATTCTCAGCTTCAACTTCAACAAGTTTTGCCAGATCTTCTTTCGTTTACTTATGTACAAACTCACCTTCTTCAACATTATGTTCCAACATCAGTATTAAAGGCTTCGTAGGTACCGCAGTCACAGGCTTTGCAAAACGATCAACATTCAATAAATCAATATCCTCTGACGGCCCTTTTTGCCCTGACTCCCCTGGCTTTTATCTTCCATCTTATTTGATTCATCGTTCATCAGATCAGAAAATTAAACTCTTCAGATACTTTAGCTTCATTGATCTTTAAACCTGTACCACCCTGATCAAAATCATCATCACCTTGATCAAAATCATCATCATCATCCCCAACATTCCAATCCTCTTATCCTTCTTCCTCTTCATCCTTATCTTCCTTTTCAGCTTCATAATCGTCTTTTTCTTCAATAACAATGATAGGATCGGAAGGCTTGACAGATTCGTCAACCTTTTGGATATCAGACTCAGAAGCTTTTGAAATATCCTCAGTAGTCTTCTCGGGGACATCAGAAGATTTCTCAGCAGTAGATTTAGGGGCTTCACCCTCAACCTGCTTCCCTTTACCACTCTCAGCCAATTCCCTCTCAGCACGTTCCTTGGCTTATTGACGATCCAGACGATCGTATTCAGCGATGAAATCAATATGCAGATTGTTAGATAACACCATTTGTAATCTGATGAATCTTCGATCGTTCAAAGCTTGAATTTTCTTCAATTCTGCAATCTCTGTCTGTACTTTTTCATTTGCATCCTACAGACTTTCTATCAACGCCCTGTAATATTCTCGTTCATTCTCAAGCACCTTCACTTTATCATCAAGAATTTCTTTTTCGACTTCGCTTGGATTCACCTTCTTTATAAGCTCAGCCTTTTCTAACTCAATTTGTGCAACTTTATCTTCTAATACCTTCACACGCTTTTCTAACATTTCAGCATTAGTCTCTGGGGAAAATTCATCCAAGTCTTCAAGACTGATTGGACCGTGTGGCATATCACCAAACATACTTCCCTTTGGCATCTTTGGTGTTGAATCTTTTGGTGTTGCAGCTTTCGGTGTAGACTTCTTCGGTGTAGAACTTTCAGGAACCAAAGTCTTTTGAGCACTAGGCGATTCAGTAATCGGAACTTCAATAAATTCAGACACAGGAGGTTCTTGTGTAACTCCTGGCCTTTCAGCTTCGACATGAATGATAACAGGAGGTTCTTGTGGAGGAGGTTTTTCTGTTTCTCCTTAGCACTAGAAGGTTCTTGTGTGGCTTTTGTGCTTTTCACTTTGCTCTTGTATCTTTTGCTCACAGCTTTCTGAGCTTTCTTAGTTTTTCGTTTTCCTTTTGTGTGAGGTGACCCAGTAGTCTTCTTTGATATTTCAATCGCTGGAGACTTAGTACGCTTTGCTTTTTTTCTTAGGCCTCTCCTCATCAGATTCTTTTTCAGCATTTAGATCAAAATCTGCATCCAACTTTCTTTCTTTTTCTGCTCTAATTTCTGCTTCTGTCTTTTCAGGCTCTTTATCAGATTCTTCATTTTCGGAAGTAGCAGAAATTACCTCTTCTTGAGTTGACTTTACAGTTTTTTGACTCTCAATAACAACTGCAGCGCTCGATCCAGCCACTGCTTCAACATTTTCTGTTTCCTCCTCATCAACAAGCAAAGTTTCAACTTTCTTTGCACCACGTTTCTTCTTTGTCTTATCAGCTTCAGCTTTCAAAAACCATTCACTCCTTGCCTTAGGCTTAAATTCCTTAAACCATTCCTGCTCGGCTTTAAGCTCTTTCTCGTCGTCACTACCATCCTTTCTCCATTTGTTTCCAGGTGGCGAGACATAATCTGAATCTTTTATAGCTCCGAATACTAGCTTGGCAATAGGAGCTGAAGCTTGCTTCTGGAACTTAATAAGCTTCTTCACTGTGGTTTCATCGAGATGAACTAAATAAAGAACGTCATTCGGATCTCGAGCAATGTTGGCATACTTTTCATCAATCAACATCTAAATAAATCTTGGATAAAGACACAATCTCGAATCCTCCATGTTCTTTGACATATGAGTGAACACTAACTTCGAAACGTTGGACGGCTTTTTCAAAATCAGCGTCGTTGCCATGCTAACCAAATAGTCATGCACATCATCCAACCCGGCTTTGCGATGACTAAAAGTATGAATCAACGCATGAATCAGAAGCTTGTAGGGATTAGGCACTTCCCTTTCTTTAGCGTTGGCTTGTTTACGCTTCCTTTGTAGCTCATGCGGAAAAAGCATCCGCGAACCATCTTCTCGTCTAGATGAATCAGATCATCTTCTTTATCTTTGAGCTCTAAAATCCTTCGGATATCGCCTTCGATTACTGTGATCGGCTTTAGCTCATCACCAACTTGTACCATAGAAGAGATTATCTTCTCGTGAATGCTCAAGCTTGCGTTCATCCAGAAATGAACAATATGAGAACGATATGATACGGTGCGCTCAGTAATTGCACGGCGAATGTGACTATCTTCGAGAAACTTCAAAATGCTGTCATATTCTTTCAGCGACAGACAAATAGACTTGTCAAGTGTGATGCATGTGTTGTGAGTTTTGGAAAACTCAACTAAGATAACACGCGCTGGAACCTGTGCCTGAAAAACGACATAAAACAATTAGCATGCTTTTTGAGAAAAATCACAAAAAAAATTATAACACTTTAATCAAGTTCGGGCGAACTTGATTAGGTGTTACAACATTCTGTTTTGATCAAGTTCGCCCGAACATGTGATAAACATGTTCATCATTTTCAAATGCAAGTTCGGGCGAACTTACAACAAATTTTTATCATTCAATTTTAACTAAGTTGGCCGAACATGTATAAAATACATGTTCCTTATTAAAGAACAAGTTCGGGCGAACTTATGTTATCAACATTTAGTTTTATTGAGATCCAAGTTCGGTTGAAGATGAAGATTTAAATCATTTCATTAATCAAGTTCAGTCGAACATGAAACTGAATCATTTAAGCATATTTTGGACAAGTTCGGTCGAACTTGACAACAAGTTCGGCCGAACTTGTCGTCTTCTTCAACAGACCAAACAATGTTCAGACATTCAAACAGTCGTTTCAGACCAATCAAAACAAGTTATACGGTCGATTTTAGGAGTAGATTCAGAATCTATGAACAATTTTGTCAAACAACACCTAAATCTATCAGATTTTAAGTTTTAGATCTGTTTTTGTTTTTTTAACGGTTCAATTCATAGTTTATTTTCAAATTTGTACCTCTGCCATATTGATTGGTGTGCTAATCACCAAACACAGACTTCAATCGGACAGTATAATGGCTCAAAAGTGTCAATTTCACACAAATTCTTTCAATCGCCTAAGTTCGCTCTTTGTTTTCTGATAACATGTAAATGAGTTCGGCCGAACTTGAATGGTATTTATACCATGTCAAGTTTGGGCGAACTTGTTTAAGCCCATCATGAAGGCCCAGAGAAGTTCGAGCGAACTTATTATTTAAAACTACAAATAATCATCTATCTGCAAGTTCGATCGAACTTGCTGATTGTTAAACATTGAATTGTTTAGCAAGTTCGGCCGAACTTGCCAAACCTCAAATTTCAACTTTTTCAAAAAAATTTCATTTTTAACCCTGAACTTTCTAACTTTTTACTAGTTATGAAAATCCACTCAGTTGACCAAGTCCAAGTTAATGACCTTGGTTAACCGATTTGTCTGCCGAGTCCAAGTTAATGACCCCGGTTTGACCCGTTACAAACAAACAGTTGATATTTAAAAAAAAAAGTTTCAAATTAATGAACTTTTTATCGTTTTATCTTTTCAGATTAACAGATTAGCTCCCAGCCCGTTGTCAAAGAGATTCCCACCAGTTCTAGCACCTTACCAGACTTCGAAGATCCGTTTTCCAACATTGGTTTGCTGAAAACAATGTAGAAATAAATTCTTTTTGTATTTTTGTAAGTTTATGCTAAAAAAAACTGAAATACAATGAAATAAGCAATGTAAACTATGTACAGACATATTTACATACATAGTTTTGTGAATTCGTGTCTAAGGATCATATAAGTTGATTGAGACATATCACCAGTACCGTTGACCTTTAAATGACTTTAAGTTTTAAACTCGTTTACCTAGATTGTCGATATGTTTGTCCACTTAAGCTTTACCACATTTCTCAACTATTTCAAGATATGTTATGGTAAAATTAATGAAACTTGACTTATCTATGGTTCCCACTTCTTGAATATACTCCCGTATCCAGATTCCCTAGATTTCATCTTACAGGTGAATATAGCATAATTGATATCTTTATCTGGGTTGTGCGAGACCTTGAGAGCTCAGGTTAGTACTACCGTACAGACAAAGAGATGAAGGCTCGTCTTTAAGGTGTGTTTCACTTAAGGAATCCTTTTCTGCATTGCATATGATTATATCTTTCGATACTTCTCAATATTGCATGCAATTTGGGGTTTAAAGCAAAAATATTATAGAATTTCTAGGCCATTGCTTCCGCAAAATCAGAAGAACTTGTATAATACTCCAGATATCAACTATCTATAAAGACCTCGTATCTCGGAATCAGGCAATCTTTCAAACGAAATTTCGGAGTACTAAGTCCATATATCTAAGATATGTTAATCCACAAGATTAAGCAGTTGTAAAATTTAGTTTATATCTCGAAAACAGTTTACTGAACGTGTTAAGCCTATCGACACATCCACGGTAAGACTCATTTATCACTTTTAAACATTACATTTCTTTAGCATACTGTAATAGTCCACTGATGTACTATCATTTCCTTTTATGACACTGAATTCTTTTTGTCTTTTTCAATGTTTTTGAACATTTTGAATTTTTATATGTTTTTGGATTTTAAAATTTTTCGAAAGTTTTTGTATTTTCTCTAACATTTCTCCCCCTAAAATCAAAAACATATTTTTGGATTTTAGTTTCTAATAAAATTCTAAGCTAGAAATATATTTACAAACCAATGTGGATCACGTGAACTCGTCGTCCGATCCGTATTCAACCTCAGCGTCCGCACCTGTCAGCAAATTTTTCATACCGTTAATTCTCAGCAAGTATCGGAACCGTGACAAAGAAAATGGTTTGGTATAAAAATCAGCCTTTTGTTCGTCGGTGTGGATTTTTTCTATTCGTACCAATTTCTTTTCGTAGCAATCACGAATGAAATGATAACGAATTTCAATGTGTTTTGTGCGTGAGTGATGAACCAGATTTTTAGTTATATCAATGGCTGCCTTGTTATCAACATACAGCGGAGTGTCTAGAATTTGCAGACCATAGTCTCTCATCTGTTGTTGAATCCACATAATCTGTGAACAACAGCTGGAGGCCGAGATATACTCAGCTTCACAGGTAGAGAGAGCGACCGTAGTCTGTTTCTTACACTGCCAGGTTACCATTCTTGTTCCGAAGAACTAGCATCCCACTGTAGTTGATTTTGAATTCAACTTATCTACACCAAAATTGGAATCAGCATAGCCTGTGAGATCAAAATTGTCGTTCTTCGGGTACCACAAGCCGGTGCTTGGGCATCCTTTCAGATACCTGAAGATACGCTTCACGATCTGCATGTGTAAGATCCTCGGGCTTGACTGATATCTGGCGCATAGGAAGGTTGGATACATAATATCTGGGCGCGATGCCGTCAGATACATCAGCGATCCAATCATCGATCTGTATAACGTCTCATCAACTTTGGCTCCAATCTCGTCAACGCAAATGCTGTGATTGAGAGCAAGAGGCATAGATAGAGGCTTCAAGCTTTCCATTCCAAACTTCTTCAAGATGTCGTGAACATACTTAGTCTGGTGAATGAAAATACCATCCGGAAGCTGATCTACTTGCAAACCAAGAAAGAACTTCATTTCACCCATCGAGGACATTTCGAATTTCTTTTTCATGATTCCCTCAAACTCTTTGCAGACTATTGTTTGTAGATCCAAAGATGATGTCGTCAACGTAGATTTGAACTATAATCAGATGGCCATCAACTTCTCTGGTGAAAAGAGTACTATCCACAGTTCGTCTAATAAAGCCGTTTCCAACGAGATGTTGCGATAACGTCTCGTACCAAGCTCTCGGGGCTTGGCGTAGACCATAAAGAGCTTTATCCAGTAGGTACGCTTCTTCTTGTTAAGTGGATCGACAAACCCCGATGGTTGTCCAACGTACATCTTCTCGTGTAATTTGCCATATAGAAAAGCTGATTTGACATCCAATTGATAGACTTTAAATCCTTTCCATGATGCAAAAGCTAGAAAAATTCGAATAGATTCCAATCGAGCCACTGGTGCATAGACTTCTGTGTAGTCTATCCCTTCCTGCTGGTGAAATCCCTTGACAACAAGCCTAGCTTTGTTACGAACAATAACCCCTCTATCATCACGTTTACACTTAAAGACCCATTTTGTATCAATTGCTTTCTGATTTTCTGGTAGATCTTCAAGCTTCCACACACCCAACTTCTCAAACTGCAATAATTCTTCTTGCATTGCTTGTACCCAGTTTTCATCTGCTAAAGCTTCATTAACTGTCTTAGGCTCAATATGAGAGTTGAAACATGAATAGAAACAATAGTTCTGGGTTGTAGCAACACGTGTGTAGAAACAACTGAGTGCTTTATTAATTTACCATCGAGTTCTAACACCAGTTTGAAGTTCTCCTATAATATTTGTTGACGGATGATAGGAATATGATCGCGGCAATTCTTCACTTGGAACATCTACTTAGTTTTGCTGATTCGTGATGTTGAGATCAACAACCAATTCAATGTTTGGAGAGCTTGATGAAGCTTCATTTCTGTTGTTCGGGACTGCAGATTGATTAAGAAAACTTGTTATCTGCTCCACTTCTCATCTGAAGAAGATGATTCCCTATCAGCATCAAATGTTGGCGCTTCATCTGAATCAGAATCTTGATTCTGAGGCATACTGGGCTCCATTGTTATATTCACTGGTTCAGTAGAGACAATCGTTGGAAGAGTAGTAGGTGTTGATAATGTTTCAGAAACATTTTCAGCCGGAACACCACTATTGTTTGAACTTGCGCCAGAAGAAGATGGATCCAACGTGGGTTGATTAACCACAATTGGTCGAACAATTTGTTCTTGATTCGCTGACTGGTGAAGATATTATAACACTGCAACTTCTTCGTCAGTTGGTTCTTTGGGCAAGTCAAAGGACTTCCAAAGGTCTTGATAGTTAAACAGCCATGCGTCACCTTTCCTCTGAATATGATCTGTGTAGTTGAAACCATCCACGTGCTGTGCCTCAATAACCTTTCGCAATGAATGAACATATACTCTTCTCAACGGACTCGCATATCCGACAAAGAAACCTTCGAGAGATTTAGCTCCGAATTTTCCATCTTGGTCTATTACGGTACAAGGAGCACTGAATGGTTCTAAGAACTTCAAATTTGGCTTCCGTCGGTTTATCATCTCAAAACATGTTTTCTTTGTTGGTTTAACAGTGAGAACTCTGTTTAGCGTGTAGCAAGCCGCAGCAATTGCTTCACTCCAGAAGCTGATAGGAAGTTTAGAATCTGCAAGTATGGTTTTTGCAGTTTCAATCAAAGTTCGGTTCTTCCGTTCAACAACTCCGTTTTGCTATGGAGTATAGGGAGCACTAACCTCGTGCAGAATCCCTTTTGCGTTGCAGAATTCCTTCATTTTGTTATTCTTAAACTCTGTGCCGTTGTCACTTCTAATGCGTCTGACGACAGATGATAAATGTTCTCGAGTTTCTTGAATAGAATAGCCAAGTTCTCGAACGTTTCGTCTTTTAATTCTTGAAAGAATACACACGAATATCTCGAGTAGTCATCTTTCACGACCAAGCAATATAAGTCTCCTGATATGCTTCGAACATTTACAGGACCAAATAAATCCATGTGGAGACGTTCTAATGGCAGCTTGATTGAGTTTATAATTTTCTTCGGATGCGATTTCTTGATCTGCTTTCCCTTCTTGCATTCCAAGCAATGATCAGACATTTGAAAACTTCGAAGATTTACGCCTTCTACAAGATCATTATGAACTAGGAAATTCATTTTTCTTACGATGCCAAAGAATAGAATCTTTTTTAGTAGCCTTTGATACAAAACATTGTGCTGATTGTGATGAAATGGTAGCAACACTCATATCAAGAACATATAAATCATTCTCTCGCGGTGCTCGCATCAGAATCCACTCATCTGGTATTTTGAATCCCGGCTTCAAGATAATAAACTCTTTATCATTGAAATGGACTGTGAATTTCTTGTCACAAATCTACGATATACTCAGAAGATTGTTCTTAAGCTCTGCAATATAGTTCACGTGATCAAATGAAACTACGCCATTAGAGAGTTTTCCCTGGGCGACTATCATTCCACCTTGATTTCCTGCAAATCCAACATATCGACCATTGATAGCTTTAATGTCGAATAGCAACGCTTTCATTCCCGTCATGTGCCTAGACGCTCCACTATCTAAAATCCACTTTGAAAGTACGGATCTTTGGAGCCCCTGCAAAATTCAGAAATTAGGTGAAAAGCTCTACCCAAGCCTTCTTGGTCTTGGGTTTTACTGGATAACCATCAACAAAAGCATATTCAAACTCATCAACATCATCAAAATCAAATTCATCATCTGTTTCAACAATGTTAATGTTTGAAAATTTCACTTTTTTCTTATCTTTTATAGATTTGACATTATCGTTCTTGATTTCTGTTTTAACTTCTTTCACATTCTCACTAGTCTTCACCTGCTCAGACTTAGTGATTTCAGACTTTGATTCTTTTGTGTTGTCAGTCTTTACTAGCTTAGACTTAACGACACCAGATGTTGTTGACCTTTTCTTGGCAATCCAGGTTTGAGATTTGATATTAGCCTTTTTGATGTAAAACTTGTTTTCATTAAACCTAGAAGTTTCACCTTTTTCGAAAATGGAATTTTCAAAAATCTTTTCAGACTTTGGTTTAACTTTTGGTTTTGATTCATTTCGTTTCAAAATCTTTACAGGTTTTGCAAACACTGGTTGCTTTGGTTTAACAACATTTGAATCTTCTTTTCTTTGAAGATAAGCCGGTTTTGATTTCGGACATTGTCGTTCCATATGACCAATTTCATTGCACTTGAACATGTCCGATTATCAAGTGGATGTCCTTTAACTGGTGGTTTTACCCTACTTGAAGTAATGACACCACTTGTAACTTTGGCTTTATTTTAAATTTCTTTCTCCTTCTTGAACTCATCATTTGACTGTTTACCAATTAAATTCTCTTCATGAACTGTACTCGTCCCATATACCAACTTCATGTTTTTGCTTTTATATTCATAAAATAGTGACGGTTTCTTTACAGATTCATTAGTTTCTTCTAGACCCAACCCTGCTCTCCGGTTTTCCGGATGATCACCACCATTTCTTTGGTAATTGTTTCTTTTAGGTTTGGAATAGAATTTTCGTTCATTGATTTCCAATTCTTCTGATGTGACTTCCACGAGTTTAAAGAATTTATCAAGCAATTCTTCCTTCACATTCTGAATCGGGAAGCTATCATTAAAGTATAGTCTATCCGAATCCTTAATTTTGTACATTACAATATTATGATCATCACTTAGACCACCCTCTGACGACTTATTGTTATTTTCAGATTGTGAATCGGAATTCTTTGAACACGAGTTGGCGCTTTTGAAGCTGCCGTCATCAGAATCACTTAAAACATTTTCAATCACTTTGTTACCACAGCGTTGTTATCATCATCAGATTTAGCATAGACTATATCAATGTTCTCTGGCAACTCGTCTTTCTTTTCAGAAAGTAATTAAACATTGAGTGCCTTGTCCATCCCATCTGCATATTTAACACAGTATTTCTCGCAAAGGGGTGGAGGAACATTGCTATATTCTTTTCCCGCTTTCTTTTTAGGTTTTTCTTCCGTTAAGATTGTTGGAAGAATGTGATCGATAATATACGCGTTGGTGGTATAACTTCTTAGCAATTGTCGAACTCTTTCAGTTTCAATTGTCATGTCTTGAAGTTGTTGTTTGATTTCAGCAATGGTGTTGATATAAATGTTAATTGCTCTTTGTTTATCAATTACTGTACAACTCAACATTCTTATATTATCATATTGTTCGGTGTTATTTCTATCGAGTCTGTCGTAATCATTTTTCATTTTGTCATACGCTTCTTTCATTGTGCGATAATCATATTTTAACAAGTCGTTATGCACATTGTTTTCAGCGATGATCTTTGATTTTTCGGCACATTTGACACAAGGTTCAGTACATTTTGTACAAGGTTTCTCAACCTCTACAACTTGTACTTTAACAACTTCTTTCTCGATAACCTTTACCTCTGACCTACCTTGGTTATATTTGCAATTAAAGCTTTATCTGCCATGTCCTTGAGGTCTTCGACTTTCATTTCTTGAGTGACATCAATGATCACTTCATCATTCTTTTTCTCCTCGACCACTTGTTCTTTCGTGCTTCCATCAAAGTGACCTGCAAAACTGTCACAAGAATTAGAAGATAAAATTACTTGTCTCTGCATACGGATATATTCCTCTTCTTCCTGCTGTTGATGCAAGTATTGTTCCAGAATAGCTTGTTCGAAAGCCGCTGCTTCTGCTGCTGCCGCTGCTTCCTCTGCAGAATTATCTTCAACTATCTCTGCCATCAAAGCAACTCCGGCCTTTATCCCAATATAAGAATTCCAATCAAAACCGTCATCTTCTGTGGATGCAACCATGGCTTTCTCCGTGGTACTACTGTTTGCTTTTCTTGGATCTCAACTTGAGTTTTCTTCGGGAACGGTTTATATTGAAGTGCCCTCTTGTAATATTCATTCCCTCCTCCGAAAGGACTTTGATTTCCGGTTGCCTCGGTGTTCTTACACTCTCTTTTAAAATGTCCCTTCTGTCGACATCTAAAGCACGTGACTTTGGATTTGTCAAAATCCAATTTGTTGCTGGAGTTTCCTATGTCACGGCCTGTGAGTGCAACGAACTTTGTCACTCTCCTGATGATCGAAGCTAAGGACCACTTGATGTCCATTAGTTCGAGTTCTTCCTCGTCTACCTGGTCATAATCTTCTGTGGTCATCTCGGGATTTTCGATTTTACCGGCAACAAGACATTCATAAGACTCTAAGACGGTAGCGAGTAGTGACATATGTTGTTTTGCAACTTCTTCTGAAACAACATTGTTTAAATTCAATGCGATGTTGCATTGGTAAACATTCGGATCAGAACTTTGTTGTTGGTTCTGATTTACTTGACTTTGAAATGTTGAACTTGAACCAGTGCTCGAGTAAGAACTTTCTGGACTTTGGTCATACTGAGGCTGTGAATGATTCTGGTTCTGTGGGGAAGCATTCATGTTTGCACTAAAAGCAGTTCCAATTTTTGGACTCGAAATGTTATCTTGCATTCCGATTTTGTAGTACAAACCAATGTCTTAAACAACATTAGCGTTCTTTGACTTCGCTATCTTCAGAAGCTCCATTTCGTGACCTTCGAGTTTATCGATAAACGTTGACAACTTGAAGAAATCCCACTTATCACTATTCTTCAGAACCATCAAATACGTAGTCCATTCACCCTCTAGTAGTGCGTCAGCAAGTTTGTCGATGTATTCTTGTTCCGTCTTCTCAAGACCGTGTCTTCGCATTTGCACTTTGAGATGACAAAAACGCACAAGCATTTGCTTAATGGTTTCATTCTTTAGCATGCTGAAAATATCGAACTCTTTTAGAATGAGAGCCTTCTTGCTTTTGATCATTTCAGCACTGCCTTGGTATTTCTTCTGTAACGACAACCAAAGCTCTCTTGCAGTAGTATACTCTGGTAGCAAGATCAGAAAATCTTCTTTGATAGACTGTTGGATGAGACTGATCATCTTTTTCTCTGCAATGTATTCGTCTCTCTGAGCTGTCGAATAGTTGTACTTCTCAAGAACTTGTTGATGCTCATCTACCGGAATAGTATAGCCTCTTTCAATTGACACCCAGCCAGCGAAGTGCATGGCTTGAACCCAGTAGGTAAATTTCTCTTTCCATGCTTTGTATTCGTCCATGCTCATCAGCTTGGGCGGTTTGACGGTCGTTCCCATTTCGTTATCAAGATTGACTTAATTGATCACGTTGGCGTTTGACGAACTAGCTCCAGACATATAAGCTCTTAGTTGATCTTCCATTATGAATCACGAAACGTTTACGCTGAAAATTTTTCAAAAAACTTTGAAAATGATTAGTTCTACTACAAGTCCGGTCGAACTTGTAGCAACAAATGAAGAATTCTCTGATTTTCTAACAAGTTCGGTCGAACTTGTTAGATCTACTTTGAAAATTTTCGTTTATCTTCGGTCGAACTTATAACACCAACTAAACAGATCTTCGAGCGAACTTGTTCAACAGAATTTTGATGAAAAACTAGGTAAGTTCGGGCGAACTTACTTAAAATCTTCTTGATTTTACACAAGTTCGGTCGAACTTGATGTAAAATTAATGAAAATTCAGTATCTTCGAGCGAAATTGACTACAATTTCCTCAAAAATCACCTAAGTTCGGGCGAACTTACTAAAAAATCACTTAAAAAGTGATGTTTTAGTGCAAGTTCGGCCGAACATGGCCAACAAGTTCGTTCCTGAGGGTTTTCAAAAACATGGGTTTTTCAAAATTTCGACATGAATTTGGTTGAATTTGGTCTCCAATCTTTCAAGGGTTTATCTTTGTTGTATTTTACATGATATATTCAAAATTCAAAAGATTTTGACCATGAATTCTTCATTTTGTGATCAAAAGTTAAGAAAAAAGAAGAATGGAGTAGAAATAGAAGTGTTCTTGTCTTGATACTATCAAATCAGGCTGTTCTAGCTCTGATACCACTTGTAGGATCGATCCTCGATACTTAGGAACCTAAATTTGATATCTAACTTCCATAATAGCGGAAATATTACATCGTGTTACCAATAGACAAGAATTAATCAGTTAATCGTCAGTTTCATTGATTAAACGTTGAGATTACAGACTGACAGAGCTTCGCCTCTAAGATGCCAAAGTTACAAATGAGACACACAAGCTAGGTATTTATAGCACAACAATTACGGCCCATGAGGTGCAAGTTCGCCCGAACATGCATACTAAACATGTTTATGGGCGAACTTGGCTATAATACTTCATAAATACATCATAACATAGCCTATTCAGCTCTATACAATACAGACTCGTTATAAGACTAAGACATAGACATTATGCACCAACACTGTTGGAAAGCCCTAATTGCTTCCCGAGCTTCACCAGTTCTGTTCATCGTGTAATACTCCTCCAAAAACACCTGCTGCATCTCTTGCCAAGTGTAGATACTACCTGGAGGTAATGTTGCAAACCACTGTCGTGCCTTGTCTTTCAGGGTAAATTGAAACAACATTAGCTTCACCTCATCCTTTGAAAACCCTGACCCTCCAATCGTCTGGCAAATTGAATCAAAACTTGCATTATGAAAATAAGGTTCTTCGGTTCTTTTTCCATAGAATTCCGACAAATGCCCTAAGTATTGAGGCCTCACCTCGAAGGGTCTGTTATTGATTCCAACCGGTGTAACTATTGCCGATGAATTGGGTACTACAATGGGTCGACAATGTCCTTCAACACCTTGAACTGGTGCCCCTTGAATGACTTGTGGGACACCGTCCATAAACTGTATCTGCTCGCCCCTGAACCGATTATTAACTCTTTGATTTCCCGCATTAAACTACGGGACTCCATTAAAGACTTGATTTTGTGGAATCGGTTGCGGGATGTTATTCCTTTGATTTACCCGTTGTTGTACCAGATTGCCCATATTCACATTGTACCCATCATCATATCTGTAATCAGCATATCTCCTATCATATTGGTTTTGATAATCATCCTCCTCCCATCCAGATTCCCAAGTATGAACACTCCCTTCTCTGTGTCGAAAACCCTGATCATACCCATGTTGATGTCGTGGTTGATTAAGATTGACAATTTCCCCATGTCGGAATTGTTGGTTCCCAGGCTGGTTTTGTGGAGCTGGGTTAAATTGCTGAAATGGTTCCCCTGGTGGATGATTTTGGTTTTAGGGTTGGTTTTGACGAATTGGTGGATCTGGAATGGGTGGGTTTGGTTCGTTATATGATGGGTTATCTTGATCAGCCATCTCTTGAGCTGCTTGTTCAAGATCTTGAGCAACGGTTAATGAATGAGCTTTTACTGCTAAACGCAGGGGAACACGATTCTGTCTAGCAGTCTTTTCGATTTCTGGATCAAATAAGAGCGGTGATGATTTCTTTGAAAACCTGGTATGCATGCAACATGAGAATCACCTGCACATAGACAAACAAGAAACCAAGCGTAATATGGAACGAAACAAATAAAAGACAAAAAAAGGAATTTTTTTTAAGAAAACAAGCCATTTTGATCGATGTCGTAAGGTCGGTCAAAAATAAAGTAAAGTGTCCTATTCACCTTTTACTAGTAAAGGGCAAATAGGGTGTCGAATCCATGGGGAATCAGTGGAAAGTATGAAAGCTCGTTGTTTTAATTATCATCTATTTCTAAACTAATTGCTTTTTGCAGTTTGAGAATGATTGTGAAAGCAAATATAAATTAGGGTTGTAAACAATTGTGAGAAAAGAGACCAATCTCCGGGTTTCAGGTTATGCAGAAAATCGGTTACTTAGTTATAACCAATTGGAAATCACATAGATAATTTGATAAAACTTGTTTTGATAAATCACTAATGGATAATATATTTGATTGCACTGATCCACGATCGAAACCGAAAGATTGATGCAAATGAATAGTAACCCAATTAATAACCAATCCTAGATTTCATAAATAATTACAAGTTCAATGATTAAAGGTTAAAATCAATGACAACTTAGAACCTAATCCCAGTTGTTGATTACACAACCAAATAATTGATGAACAAGAATGATTACGATAATCCAAAAATGTTTAATCGAAACAAGAAACAATAACAACGACTAACCGAAAGTTTAATGAGATTTGAAACAATAACCCTTCCAGTTACTACATGCCCGTCATGAGAACTCACTTTGATGAGATTTGAAAACACAAAAATCGTTGTAAAAGAAATCATGAAAATGATGTGGTGTGTGCTTTTATGAATGTGATATGTTATGAGATTATGATTTATGATAGGCATTATATGATAATATATACTTATGAACATGCTTGCATAACATTGAATGTAACATTTAACATAAAACATATAAACATCATGAAATTTGGCATGTAACACACAAAAATCTTAAAAATTTCTAATCAACTATAGTATAGGCTCTAAGGGTCTAATAACCTATCCTATATCCCTATAGTCATGGCTCTGATACCAATCTGTCACACCCCGACCCGCAACGGAATAAAAGTCGGGGCATAATTAGGTTATCACCAAAGCTCATGATATTTACTAATATGTTTCATATTTATTAAAGTCAAAATTACATTCCAAATAATTCAAACATGTCCATACAATACAAAGAAAATAACCAAACAAAATAATTCCAAGCTCTAAATCATTTTATTCTTCTAGTCCAACCCTATGTGTTTCTGGCTGCAGCGGGTTCACCTGTATCATGTGTAAAAATGGGGGTTTTTGGGTCAACATAAGTTGGCGAGTGAACCTTGTTAGATAAACATTTATTATTGATTTACTTGTTAGTTTATCAATGAAAAATTGTGCATAATCATAAATGAGCAAATGTAAATAATCAAGCAGTAGCAATAGCAATCACAACTATAACATACAATAACATATGATAGCATACATTAACATACCAACATCATACGATAAATAACATGAATGAAACTGTGCGATCAAGACTCAATCAAACGGAGCCGATCGTATTGCATGTACTGAAAATGATAAATGTCTGTGCGATCAAGGCTCAATCAAACGGAGCCGATCGTATGTTGGCACGCCAGGTTCACGCTCATAATGTAATGGGGAACTTGCTCAACGCTCATAATGTAATGGGGAGCGGCGGCCTATGAAATTGCATGTACTGAAAATAATAAATTGAATCTAACAATAACCACACAAACAGTTGAAACAAGCTGAATACACATGTTCACGATATGATGGATGCACAATTATTTAAATATAATATATGGCAAGACACATGATACACCCCAAAACGTGATTAAAACGGGGAATTTGTAAAGATTCACTCACATTGGGTGCGTTGGATTGGAGATGGTGAGATGCGCACGAGTTGGAAGAGCTAAACAATGAGAATTAACTAACCTAAATAATAACGGAAAATATAGTAAATGAGTGGATTTTATTAATAATTTTAATAAGATTTTTAGATATATTTTTGTGAGTTTAAGGCTATTTCCTATCTTTAAAAACATTATTTTTAAGTATTTTTAATTGATTTTTTAAATAAATTAAATAAAAAAATATAAAAATATGTTGACTTTCTGCGACCGTTGACCGTTTGACTTGTTGACTTGTTGACCGGTTTATTGTGTAAATTCATGCGCTGGGTGAGGCTCGAACTCGTGACCTCCCGTACGCGTGCACGCAGCTCTACCAACTGAGCTACGTGTCTAACCCGAAATAATTCTGTTTTTAATTATACTTATATATTAATTCAGCTTATTCAAAATTCTTTTATTTTCAAAAACATTTTAAATCATCGAACCGGTGCCATGTACAGGTCTCGAACCCGGGACCTGTGCTTTAACGCTACACACAGTCCATCGCTGGACTATGTGTCTAACTTGGTTATTATACAGATTTTTATTATACTTAAAAACTAACGTGGTTTATCCGGTTCAGTTTTAAACAAAAAGCATTTTATTACATAGAGGGTGCGTGTATCAGGGATCGAACTCGGGACGTATGCGTGTTTTTGTTCGCACACAGTCCACCGCTGGACTGTGTGTCTAACCCGTTCAAAATACCAATTTTAATTATTCTTATATTGTTAGCGCAGTTCATCTTCTTCGTTGGTTTTTACAGACCGCAGATTACACCATTATATCTTGTTAATTCGATTGTTAAACATTGCACAGACTAATATGAGATAGCAGAGATGATAATTAGAAGTAAACATACCGGTGAACGATTTATTACAGAATTCCGGCAAGGCGTCGGTCTCTGTTTTTATGAACTTCAACTGAGCAAATCAATTAATCGTTTTGATTAGCTAATCATGGAATTGAAGTGCTAAACAAACGTTAACAGTGTGTTTGAAGGTCCTTACCGTTTCACAGACGAAAATAAAGATTTCTAGAAATTTTCCGGCGAACTGGAATTATCCGATAACGGCGTCTGAATTCGATTTCAAGTGAAAGGTTTTAGTTAGAAAAGCTTAACAATTGTTAGACTACGACGGTATTGAAGGACTTACCGTTTTGATGAAGAACACGGTTTTCCGGCGAACTTGCAGAAATTTCCGGCGAATAAAATAAACTTCTCCGGTGGACTGTAAAGTGTGCGGAAATGTAATTGGAGGTTTGTGGAATGTTTCTGAGTCGCGAAGGAGTACAAAGATGGAAGTAAAACTGGAATTGAAGATTTTCGGTTATAAAAACCGATCCACTTCTAGAATTCAAGTTCATTCAAGGCAACTTGATTAAAAACGTCGGTATATCGGTTATACTCATTGAACCGTGAGTATTCAGATCGCCTTTGCGCGTTTGATAACCGATTTAAGTTACAATTGGCGTAACCGATTTATTTACATTCGTCTATAAGATTTATTTGTTTCCTATAGATGACAGAAAACAACCAAGTGGCGGAGTGGTTAAGCGTGTGAGTTTTAAGTCTTTGGAGTTACAACCTGGCTGACCCGGGTTCGAGTCCCGGCAGCCCCATTTTATTTTTAATTGTTTTATTTATACTTTTTATCAATTATAACTTTTATGGTTTAGTTTGTTTATTAATTATGTATCATTAAAAATTAAAATAAACATAAATAGGCAACGACACATTTATAACTTGATATTCGATTACAAACGGAGCGGGTTTGGTAAAACCCGTTTTCGACAAATGTTACAGTATCCCCTACTTTTAGGAATTTCGTCCCGAAATTTAAGTAGTAGAAGTAGGAAAAAAGGTGCGGGTATTTTTCGCGCATTGAGTCTTCACGTTCCCAAGTAAACTCAGGTCCCCGTTTCGACTCCCAGCGTACCCTAACAATTTTAAATGTGACTCCGTCGTAGACGTTTTTCTCCGAAATCCATGATCTCTACTGGTCTTTCAATAAAATGCATGTATTCATCAATCTGAATATCTTCCAGAGGAATGTGGAGGTTTTCATCAGCGAGGCACTTCTTTAAGTTTGATACGTGGAATGTGGGATGAATCCTGTTGAGTTCTTCTTGTAGATCAAGCTTGTATGCTACAGGTCCTACTCTTTCGAGTATCTTGAAAGGTCCTACGTAGCGTGGTGCTAGCTTGCCTTTTTTGACCAAAACGAACTACTCCCTTCCACGGTGATACTTTTAGAAGTACATGATTACCAATGTTAAACTCTAAAGGCTTCCGTCGTTTATCTGCATAACTCTTTTGCCGACTTTGAGCCGCTAGAAGATTGTCTCGAATTTGATGGATCTTGACTGTGGTTTCTTGAATCAATTCTGGACCAGTGATTAGAGCTTCCCCAATTTCATGCCAACATACTGGAGATCGGCACTTACGACCATATAAGGCTTCAAAAGGTGCCATGCTGATGCTTGAATGATAGTTGTTGTTGTACGACAATTCAACTAATGGTAGATGAGCGTCCCAATTTCCCTTGAAGTCTATGTCACATGCTTGAAGCATATCTTCAAGAGTTTGAATGGTGCGTTCAGATTGATCATCAGTTTGAGGATGATAAGCGGTACTGAGATCTACTCGCGTACCCAAAGCGGCTTGTACAGTTTGCCATGTTCGTGAAGTGAATCGACCATCACGATCTGAAATAATGCTTAAAGGTACACCATGTCGGCTTACGATTTCGTTGATATAAATACGAGCTAGCTTTTCGTTCTTGAAATCTTCGCGGGTAGGAATAAAGTGAGCTGATTTTGTAAGTTGGTCAATTATTACCCATATAGTGTCATACCCACCAGAAGTGCGAGGTAACCTGGTAATGAAGTCCATGGTTATATTTTCCCACTTCCATACAGGTATTTCAGGTTGGACCAGAAGTCCTGAGGGTCTTTGGTGTTCAGCTTTTTTTTGGAACATGAAAGGCACTTGGAAACAAAATCAACAATATCCTTTTTCATTCCAGGCCACCAGTAAGGGTATCAAAGGTCTTGATACATCTTGTCGGCTCCTGAGTGTATAGAATATCGTGTTTTGTGAGCCTCATTCATAAGAAAAGAAAAAAGAAAGAAAAAAAAATTTCACGAAGGTTATTGTGGTCAGGAATCCATATGCGATCTAGACAGTATAGAATACCGTCCGATTTAGTTTCAATTTTTAAGTTTAGCTCCACAAGACGGCTCCTTGCGTACGTCTCCTTTCTGTTACTGAAACATGCTGGGTTTCTCGGATTTTGATTCTTTGATGTCGCTGACGATTTTATGTATAATAGTTTTGAGGGAACTGATACATTTGTAATGATAAGGTATGTATCATAAAACAAAAACTTCAACCATGACGATATTTAAACCTACACGGAACTTTTCATAACCTCCTGGTAATGCTTTTGATCCTTTGCCAAGAATACTTATATATAGGAAGTACCAGCGGCGTATCCACCATATTCTTGTCAAATTCTCGTTGGCTTTATCAGTAAATCATGATCAGTTATATGTGACTCTAAAACATAAACAACACAACGAACAAAACTTGAGTCTCAAATCTGAGATGATACATGACTAAATGATGACAGTACCTCTCTCGTTGGTTATGATGAAGGGGTCAGTCTATGTAAAAGTGTGACACAACCCAACTTCTTTAAATGATGAGATTGAGATACGTCGAGATGTATGATGATATGAATGTTAAATCAATGAGTATAGAACAAAACTGTAATATCAAATCGCATTAAAATTCTTGGATACATAATTTCCAAATTTTACAACTGGGATACGGAAAGATTGAGATAACATAAAGAAAACATTAAAACTAGATGATTTGAGTTGAGTCTTGATTCTTGGCGAGGAAAAATTAGTTGGGTGATTCGTTTGGGCCGTTATTATTTTCAACAGTATTGGCGTTGATGTTATAAGCTCTTCCTCTTGCAGGTGGTGGAGCTTGGTTAGCTTGATTCACCGGATTTGCTTGAGCTTGGGCATGAATGATGTTCACCAAACGTGGACAAGTGTTTCTAAAATGGCTTGGATCTCCACAATTGTAGCAAGCCCGCATAGGTTGTACCATGGGATAGTTGGGTTGGTAGTATGTTTGGGCTAAATGTTGGGTAGGTGGTAGTAGTAGGGGTTGTTGGGCTTGACCCATTATTTGTTGGTGGGGTTGGGTTGAAGGCTGGTGGCGGTTCGTTCGCTGAGGTATGCGACAGGTTTGAACAGTATGACCTGCGCGACCACTGCCGGTGCAATGTTGGCAGGGATGATCAAGAAAATGATGATACTGGCAACGGTTGCATTTTGGTAATGGGCCGGAGTATGGCTTTTTATATGGTGCAGGTGAAGGGCAACTTGAGTGATGGGTGCAGAAGGGATAGGGAAATTTGCTTGTGTGACAGCAAAGTTTCTTGTGCTTCGATTTCTTTTACCAGTAAACTTCGAGGAGGAACCAGAATGGTTTGAAGTTTGAGCCTCAATGGGGGCTTTCTTTTTCTCCTCTTTGAATTTACCGTTTCGAATGCGATTTTCGGTCAGTTCAGTGGCTAGTTCCATAGCAGCTTCAAGTGTTGCTGGTGAAGTGCTGAGAACTGAATCTTGAATTTTCGAGGGAAGACCTCGAATATAATGCTCGATCAAGCGATAAGTTGGGGTGAACAAGTTAGGGACCATTTGGTTCAACTCTAAGAACCTCTTGTTGTAGGAGGTATGATCTCCCTCATTCTGCTTCAAAGAATGAAATTCGTCCTCCAACTTTTTAATCTCACTCCTAGGACAGAAACGCCTAGTCATGATTTCCTTTAACTCCTTCCACGTTAAGGCCATTGCATCATCAATTCCCCTCTTCCCCTCTTCAGTATTCCACCAGGTGAGAGCTACCTCAAATAGTCTCCCGGTGGCGTATCGAACCTTGCGATCCTCAGGACAATCGCAGTTGAGGAAAGTGTTTTCCATCTCCTCAAACCAGTGGAGGAGAGCAGTGACACCTTCGGTCCCTTCAAATTTAGGAGGATCACAAGACTTGAAATGTTTATATGAGCACTTGCTGGTAGGAGGGTTGCCGACGTTCTGGTCGTCTTGTTGGGGAGGGTTAGTAGGATTTGTAGCGAGGGCTTGTTGTACCTGAACCACAATGTCAGGAAGCACCGTGGCCATTTGTTTCGCGATTTGTGCGGCCAAGCGTTCGTGAGATCTTCCTGATCTTTTACCCCCTCGCTGTTGTCTAGCCGACATCTACAGGAACATACATAAGAAGATTGTGAGTTTATGGAGTCTTTTTAGGTGTCATGTGTCTTTAAGAAAATGAAAATAACATAAATATCAATAATGCAACTACATCCATAGGATGTCTTGGGTTTGCTCATGTTGGGCCTCAAATGTCCCCCATACCTTCACCTGTATAGTCATGTGGGCCCCCATGGCTATTGGCTTGGTAGGATTCACATTAGTATTGGCGATTTAACACTTGCATCACCCGAATGCAAACCACAAAATATGTTCACGAGATGTATGGTCGGAATGTGTCCAGGTGTAGACACAATGACAACTCAAAGTGGGGTTAGCTCACACGACGTTTGGTATAGCATGCTTTGGCCTAATAGGTACTTCGTACTCTCATCGTTAGTCCCTAGGTAGGCAAACTGGTCCTTTATTTTGGATTTATACGAATGCCAGCCTAGACAGGACGTTCCGACTACCGGTACTGGTACCCTTCCAGTTACTACATGCCCGTCATGAGAACTCACTTTGATGAGATTTGAAAACACAAAAATCGTTGTAAAAGAAATCATGAAAATGATGTGGTGTGTGCTTTTATGAATGTGATATGTTATGAGATTATGATTTATGATAGGCATTATATGATAATATATACTTATGAACATGCTTGCATAACATTGAATGTAACATTTAACATAAAACATATAAACATCATGAAATTTGGCATGTAACACACAAAAATCTTAAAAATTTCTAATCAACTATAGTATAGGCTCTAAGGGTCTAATAACCTATCCTATATCCCTATAGTCATGGCTCTGATACCAATCTGTCACACCCCGACCCGCAGCGGAATAAAAGTCGGGGCATAATTAGGTTATCACCAAAGCTCATGATATTTACTAATATGTTTCATATTTATTAAAGTCAAAATTACATTCCAAATAATTCAAACATGTCCATACAATACAAAGAAAATAACCAAACAAAATAATTCCAAGCTCTAAATCATTTTATTCTTCTAGTCCAACCCTATGTGTTTCTGGCTGCAGCGGGTTCACCTGTATCATGTGTAAAAATGGGGGTTTTTGGGTCAACATAAGTTGGCGAGTGAACCTTGTTAGATAAACATTTATTATTGATTTACTTGTTAGTTTATCAATGAAAAATTGTGCATAATCATAAATGAGCAAATGTAAATAATCAAGCAGTAGCAATAGCAATCACAACTATAACATACAATAACATATGATAGCATACATTAACATACCAACATCATACGATAAATAACATGAATGAAACTGTGCGATCAAGACTCAATCAAACGGAGCCGATCGTATTGCATGTACTGAAAATGATAAATGTCTGTGCGATCAAGGCTCAATCAAACGGAGCCGATCGTATGTTGGCACGCCAGGTTCACGCTCATAATGTAATGGGGAACTTGCTCAACGCTCATAATGTAATGGGGAGCGGCGGCCTATGAAATTGCATGTACTGAAAATAATAAATTGAATCTAACAATAACCACACAAACAGTTGAAACAAGCTGAATACACATGTTCACGATATGATGGATGCACAATTATTTAAATATAATATATAGCAAGACACATGATACACCCCAAAACGTGATTAAAACGGGGTATTTGTAAAGATTCACTCACATTGGGTGCGTTGGATTGGAGATGGTGAGATGCGCACGAGTTGGAAGAGCTAAACAACGAGAATTAACTAACCTAAATAATAACGGAAAATATAGTAAATGAGTGGATTTTATTAATAATTTTAATAAGATTTTTAGATATATTTTTGTGAGTTTAAGGCTATTTCCTATCTTTAAAAACATTATTTTTAAGTATTTTTAATTGATTTTTAAAATAAATTAAATAAAAAAAATATAAAAATATGTTGACTTTCTGCGACCGTTGACCGTTTGACTTGTTGACTTGTTGACCGGTTTATTGTGTAAATTCATGCGCTGGGTGAGGCTCGAACTCGTGACCTCCCGTACGCATGCACGCAGCTCTACCAACTGAGCTACGTGTCTAACCCGAAATAATTCTGTTTTTAATTATACTTATATATTAATTCAGCTTATTCAAAATTCTTTTATTTTCAAAAACATTTTAAATCATCGAACCGGTGCCATGTACAGGTCTCGAACCCGGGACCTGTGCTTTAACGCTACACACAGTCCACCGCTGGACTATGTGTCTAACTTGGTTATTATACAGATTTTTATTATACTTAAAAACTAACGTGGTTTATCCGGTTCAGTTTTAAACAAAAAGCATTTTATTACATAGAGGGTGCGTGTATCAGGGATCGAACTCGGGACGTATGCGTGTTTTTGTTCGCACACAGTCCACCGCTGGACTGTGTGTCTAACCCGTTCAAAATACCAATTTTAATTATTCTTATATTGTTAGCGCAGTTCATCTTCTTCGTTGGTTTTTACAGACCGCAGATTACACCATTATATCTTGTTAATTCGATTGTTAAACATTGCACAGACTAATATGAGATAGCAGAGATGATAATTAGAAGTAAATATACCGGTGAACGATTTATTACAGAATTCCGGAAAGGCGTCGGTCTCTGTTTTTATGAACTTCAACTGAGCAAATCAATTAATCGTTTTGATTAGCTAATCATGGAATTGAAGTGCTAAACAAACATTAACAGTGTGTTTGAAGGTCCTTACCGTTTCACAGACGAAAATAAAGATTTCTAGAAATTTTCCGGCGAACTGGAATTATCCGATAACGGCGTCTGAATTCGATTTCAAGTGAAAGGTTTTAGTTAGAAATAGCTTAACAATTGTTAGACTACGACGGTATTGAAGGACTTACCGTTTTGATGAAGAATACGGTTTTCCGGCGAACTTGCAGAAATTTCCGGCGAATAAAATAAACTTCTCCGGTGGACTGTAAAGTGTGCGGAAATGTAATTGGAGGTTTGTGGAATGTTTCTGAGTCGCGAAGGAGTACAAAGATGGAAGTAAAACTGGAATTGAAGATTTTCGGTTATAAAAACCGATCCACTTCTAGAATTCAAGTTCATTCAAGGCAACTTGATTAAAAACGTCGGTATATCGGTTATACTCATTGAACTGTGAGTATTCAGATCGCCTTTGCGCGTTTGATAACCGATTTCAGTTACAATTGGCGTAACCGATTTATTTACATTCGTCTATAAGATTTATTTGTTTCCTATAGATGACAGAAAACAACCAAGTGGCGGAGTGGTTAAGCGTGTGAGTTTTAAGTCTTTGGAGTTACAACCTGGCTGACCCGGGTTCGTGTCCCGGCAGCCCCATTTTATTTTTAATTGTTTTATTTATACTTTTTATCAATTATAACTTTTATGGTTTAGTTTGTTTATTAATTATGTATCATTAAAAATTAAAATAAACATAAATAGGCAACGACACATTTATAACTTGATATTCGATTACAAACGGAGCGGGTTTGGTAAAACCCGTTTTCGACAAATGTTACAATAAGGTCGTAACAATAAGCCAACTAATGTTTCACACATAAACCCATTCCCGGAGATGATCACGGGACGACTAGCCGCTCATGATGCTTGTAGGATCTTCAAAAGATTGAAAGGAAGTTGGATTCATGATTCACATTATTGTTGGTGGAAGATTAATGATGATCTTGAGTGATTCTCCAAGAAAAAGATGTTCTCTCAATTTTTCCTCCTTCTGCCGTTCGTCCTCCAAGAAAAACTAGGGTTTTTTCTTTTATATTAAAACCCTAATGTAGCTGTCGTGGGCTAATAAAAAACCTATTTAAACTACGTAGATAGCATAAGTAGGGCATCGAATCAACGGGGAATTTGTGGTCAGTGTAAAGATTTTTGACTAAGAACTAAATTAACTAACTTGGGGGAATTAGATTGATTGTTTAGAAAAACACGAAAACTAAATTAAAAAGTTGTAATCAATATGAGAAAGATAACTTCCACCTGGAATCCCCATCACCCGTTTATCATCAAAACCTGTTTACCAATTCAGAACACCACATAGACATGGCCTCGGAATTAATGAATTTGGTTAATTATTAAGGATAGTTTTTAAAATTCACTATGCCACCTAATAACCCGTTTGTTTGCATCAATTACCCGCCAGTTTACCAACCCGCTAACGATGCAAGGAAATCGCCAATACGCTTAGTAAACGACAAATAATTCAAACACAAGAAGCGTTTACCAAGAATCCAACACAAGTGATCAAGCTATACCAGTTACAACGAATACGTAAACAAGGTTCAATGAAAAACACAGTAAGAGTTCATCCGGGCAGAAGTCCCGAAGAGCTTAGCCGCTCATGGTCGTCATCACAACTTCAATAATAGTTTGGAATCGATCTGACATGAGAAACTGGCTTGATTGGGATGAAAACCTCTTCGAAATCGCCTCTAATGACTGCTGAGTTCGGAAAAACGGCTGCTAGGACACAGAATGGAATCCCAAAAACATAATTTAACCCGACTTAAATATTTCCCGCAATTGACCTCTCCCGCGCGTCGCGAGAAAGTCATCAGCAGCTGGCGCGTGTTGCCTGGACTACACAAACCGACCCCACAATTAACACCTGTCGCGCGTCCCGATCTCCCCCGCGTGGCGCGTGGAACTACCATCTGAATTTCTTTTTTTCCAACTTCCAGCTCCTTCCAGCACGCGTTTATCCGCTCGTTTTGCACTGTTTAGCCTGAAACGACGCATGCACATTAAATAGTAATACCGAACCGACTAAACACTCATATGTACATAAAACTAACTCGAAACACACAAAATAACACTAAATATTGACCACACATCACATCCCCACACTTATCTTTTTTCGTCCCCGAAAAAACTCTTTGCAATGGAATCACAACCAAACACGTTAGCACTTAATATCTTTAATTACTCTATTTACCAGCAGTCCAACCAAACGTTAAAAACACGATTGCAGGTATCTTATCCACTTAAACCCAACCGCTAGCTTCCAAGCCCTTATCTACGATTCATTTAGGTTCAAGTGATTATAATTATTTATGGACCCCACTCCCAAGAGACTACAACTCCACCTATTCCCACTTCAAACCCAAAAGATCAAAAGATTTGTAATCTACCGTTTTATATAAAAAGCTCTTATACTATTCCGACTAAATCTTTATGATGGATGGATGGATGATGTTGTGAGCTTTACATGCTTTTGTATACGATCAGTTTAGCAGACATACCTCGCATGAGTCACCATCCCCGCGATTAATGCCATATACCTCACACAATTGTTTTTAACTCCACCTAGAGGGTATGTACCGCATGAGTCGCTATACCCGCGGCAATACCATAGGCTTTGTTTTTTTTTCAACATATAGCTCAAATG
Organism: Scalesia atractyloides; assembly: GCA_947069175.1. Classification (NCBI taxonomy): domain Eukaryota; kingdom Viridiplantae; phylum Streptophyta; class Magnoliopsida; order Asterales; family Asteraceae; genus Scalesia; species Scalesia atractyloides. The sequence continues at coordinate 6,983,860 of CAMTDV010000018.1, read as the reverse complement.
GATTGATGGAATTTTTCTGTTTCAGATTTGTTTTCACAAAAAGAAACAGGTGTGCCAATTTAATCGGAAAAATTTATAAGCTTTTTATTTATAACGTACCTCTTGTGCTCTTCATAGTTTCAGTTTCGCCATAGCTCCTAAGGCGGGTACCCACTAGACTCCTACTTTTAAGTATATTATATCGCTTCAAAGAAACCCTTCAACTGGCTGGGCCTACCCACATATCCCGAATTATACGCATGACCGACCATTATTATTTCATATCTATAGTAATCAAATGCTAACATGTCGGTTATACCTATTATCTTCCATTTTTCGCAACGCTTTACGAGACATTTTCGAATTTTTTTAACACAAATACCAATAACTTTTTAACATAAATACCAATAACACAAGACTCTATAACGACGACTAACACACTAAACTAGACACTAGTTTCCCCTCCCCACACTTAATTCCTACATTGTCCTCAATGGAGCGAGAAACTACCTAACGACCAATAAACGAAGAAAATAATAAAAAAATAAAATAAAACTAACAATAAATAAATAAACAAACTAGAACAGACTCCCCTGATTTACTTCTCTGATCTGCACCTGTCTAGTTCCATGCCTCCTCTCCAACATGCTCGCCACTATTTTCACACAACACACTTACGCACCAACCACGCATATTCTATCACATCAACACAACCATAGCAAACGTAACATATAAAAATACGCCCAACCGGTTAACCCCGTACATTTCCCACATGAGAGTTAGTATCAAATTTAGTACAGAACATAAGTATCCGAATCAAAACAAAATAAAGGAAAAGTACATCATAACCCAAAATTACCGGCGGCTATCATACCAAGCACCTACTCCTCCTCGTCGTCGCGGCCACCAGCCGGCTCATCTGCCATCTGCACATCACCGCCACCCTGCGGAACTCCCCATCCTGGCTGCGGAAAATGCTGAGGTGGAAACCAAGCAGGAATGCCTATGTGCTGCTGCTCCATCATGTACCGAAGCATGCTCGTCTGCATCTCAAGCCCATCAACCATAGTATCATACACATTTTCCAACGTCAGCGGATCTGGCCTTGGTGGCCTCAACGGATACTGTGGTCTCGGTCGCTCAATCCTAGGAACAACGGACTGATGATGTGTGCAAGACCCGGCTTGCATAGCCTCAGCTGCTGGAGTACCTCCTGGTGGTAATGTCTGTGGTCCAACCTTAACCGGCTTCCAACGAAGCGGTTCATCCCACTCAATCACATTCGCCTGTTTCAGTGTTTCCACACTGAACGACACCGTCACTGGACCCGGGGTGAGGTGTATCTCAGGATACCCGGCAACGGCTCCATTTTGATGTAGATGTCGTGGGCTAATCAAAAACCTATTTAAACTACGTAGATAGCATAAGTAGGGTATCGAATCCACTAGGAATTTGTGGTCAGTTTAAAGATTTTTGACTAAGAACTAAATTAACTAACTTGGGGGAATTTGATTGATTTTTAGAAAAACACGAAAACTAAATTAAAGAGTTGTAATCAATATGAGAAAGATAACTTTCACCCGGAATCCCAATTACCCGTTTATCATCAAAACCTGTTTACCAATTCAGAACACCACATAGACATGACCTCGGAATTAATGAATTTGGTTAATTATTAAGGATAGTTTTTAAAATTCACTATGCCACCTAATAACCCGTTTGTTTGCATCAATTACCCGCCAATTTACCAACCCGCTAACGATGCAAGGAAATCGCCAATACGCTTAGTAAACGACAAATAATTCAAACACAAGAAACGTTTACCAAGGATCCAACACAAGTGGTCAAGCTGTACCAGTTACAATGAATACGTAAACAAGGTTCAATGAAAAACACAGTAACAGTTCATCCGGGCAGAAGTCACGAAGAGCTTAGCCGTTCATGGTCGTCATCACAGCTTCAATAATAGTTTGGAATCGATCTGACATGAGAAACTGGCTTGATTGGGATGAAAACCTCTTCTAAATCGCCTCTAATGACTGCTGAGTTCAGAAAAAACGGCTGCTAGGTCACAGAATGGAATCCCAAAAACATAATTTAACCCGACTTAAATATTTCCCGCAATTGACCTCTCTCGCGCGTCACGTGAGAGTCATCAGCAGCTGGCGCGTGTCACCTGGACTACACAAACCGACACATAATTAACACCTGTCGCGCGTCACGACAGGTCTCTCGATCTCCCCCGCGTAGCGCGGGGAACTACTATCTGAATTTCTTTTTTTCCAACTTCCAGCTCCTTCCAACACGCGTTTATCCGCTCGTTTTGCACTGTTTAGCCTGAAACGACGCATGCACATTAAATAGTAATACCGAACCGACTAAACACTCATATGTACATAAAACTAACTCGAAACACACAAAATAACACTAAATATTAACCACACATCAAACTCCCAAGAAACCCTATTCACGCCCCCTACTTCCCTGCCTTCACCCACGATTCAGAATCGTGGGTCACAACATAAATTCCCTGCTTGTTTTTTCGTTCTTTACATACCTAAACCTTGGGTGAAGGTGTAGGATGGGGGTGACAGTCTAGAGTCGATGTTGAACAAGTCTGTGCATATCCTGAACTGTGACCATGGTTCGGAACCGTGGGTGAAAACGTGAATATCAGCTCTCATGTGCACACATGTATGACTTCCAACAAATGTCAACATTGACCCCTCTATTTTATCATTTCTCATTTCTTGCACATTTAAGCACAAAAAGCAACTTCCAATTAAGTAAGTACTGAATGGTCCCTGAACTTTGTTCTTTCACGCTTTATGCATTCAAGCTATCGACTCGACCCGAAACACCTCCGAACATTCCCAACGGCCGCACTCATCACTCTTACATGTTTCGCTTTATCTTCAAACCTCGTATCTTCACCAAATAATGCATTTTTACCTACAAACATATAAACACTCACAGTAAACCTATTCAAAGCTTATAATCACATAAAACTGCTTAAAACATGTACGATAGGCACTTAAACATCCATATTTCACACCCTACATCACCTCTTCCCCCCACTCTCCTTTCCCTAATACGAACCTTGAGTCATCAAAGCCTTTTTGACTCGGCCTGGCCCGGTCGCCCTACGCGACTGGCGCTTCAAAAGGCGAAACTCTCGTCGTAATAGGGGAATTATCATTACTGCAACTAGTACCGGGAGAGAGACATATGTGGATTAGTACAATTATTGGCATATTCAGGATTCCAAGAGAGACTGGGTCTGCCGATTGCTCTCGTTAACGACCACAAAGGCATACATAGAAGGCAGGCTAAGGTGTAAACATATTAGCTGCTCATGGTTATGAGGCATTCAAGAATGACTCAGGGTATGTTTGGCAAAAGTAGCTGGTAATTGGTGGCTAGAAGCTGATAGCTGTATCTTTTTAGAATATTTAGGTGTTTGGCATAACAGCTGAAGCTTTTAATAAAATGATAAAAATGGACATTAAAAAGTAGTTACATTAAAAAATTTATTATATTTAGAGGTTAAAATAGTCAATTTTTTCCCCTAAAAGCTTGTAGCTCTTTTCTAAACGCTACTAGTAGGAGCGTGTAACCAAAAACTTTAAGCTTCTAACCTAAAAGCTTTAAGCTCCTTCAACCAAACAAGACTTTTTATTGAGTAGGAGTTTTTTTCTTAAAAGATTAAAGCTAGAATCTCCTAAAAGCTCTTAAAAGCTCCATACTAAACATACCCTCAATATCAAAAGCTTGAATCGAATAAAACCAAACTTAAAAAACCCGAGTCTAAATTCAAGGTCATGAATTAATAAGTCCAAGCACGAGTTTCATACACCACATTTGACTAAGCTTAAGGAACATATTATTATTTAAAATATAATAATTTTGTTCAAATATAATAAATGTAATCACATAAGAAATATTTTTATATAGATTAAGAAAAAAATAACTAAATAATATTTATATTATGTTATACATTTAAACAGCCTTTGGGTGATGGGCCGCACTTCCAGCCGAGGCCTGTTTTTCCAAGGACTCTAGATAAAGAAAAGTACATATATTTTATATATAAATATTTTGAGCAACAACTTAAACATAAAAGGATTGCAGCTTGGTGATTCATGCCCTCTTTTCTTAAGCAAGATGGCCCGCTTCGATTCTTGTTTTGAAATAATAATTAGGCTCTTTTTTATACTAACTTGATTTTGGTAAGCACTTTTTTGTTAAATGGTGTTTTTTATTAATTGAATTTTGGTAAGCTACTGCTTTGTTATTGGTGAATCACTTAACTGTTTTCCTAAAATTTTGATTTTTGTAATTGCCATATTGATTTTATTTTTAGTAAACGAAATTTAATTGAAAATATTAATGTATTTGGTTTTTTATTAGAAAAGTATAATTTGGAAAACGAAACTGTAGAAACTGTATTAATTGTTGAGTAAAATTTTTTAAAAGTATTTTATACAAATGATTTATCAAGTTCCCGTAAATAACATATTTCTGAAAATAAAAAATAACCTAGAATTATATAAAAATTCAACTCTTTTTATATAACAATCAGAAATATATACAGTTTCAAATTTGAGAATTGCATAAAATTGAATTATAATACACCAAATAATTTTGATTGGAAATACCAACATAATAGATAAATAAAACTAATTAAATTCACTAAATTGTCATTTAAAATGAAAATGAAAATACCAACATAATAGATAAATAAAACTAATTAAAAAATAAACGAACACCATTAAAAATATATTAGCCAATTTATTATCAAGAATGTTAAGAGAGTTTCATGAATTTATCAGTTAGCTATTACACTAAGTTATTCTAATACTATGATTTTACTATGTTTATTGCTATAATGTTAATCGTCGTTTAAAAAATAATTTATAATGGTGGTAAGGGCCTTTTTTCTCTGGTGGTACAGGGTACTTAAATCCTTAGGATCGGTCCTATATTTAAAGTTATCGTTCAAATATAAAAGTTATAAAATATATTTATTTCCAAAGAAAGGGCATATGTGTTTGTAAATCAAGAAAGTAAATTTGATTATCAATTTGGTTATACACCTTGTATGATCTCACATAAGTTTGAACACAATTCCGTGAATACTTAGTATAATTTATTTATCTTAGAATTTTTTAATTCTATAAATTAAATACTATCAATTAGTAGCAACATGTTTGTGCAACTCATGTTTGTACCATTGGCTTTGATGTTTGTTTGTGCAATATGGGTTTGTAAACTATGCTTATTTGGTTGTATTTTTTGTTGGTATTTGAATTTAGGTTTAGTATGTGTGGCTTCATTTTGAAGCCTTACTTTCTCTCTCTTCGGTTTGTTGTCTGCTACGCCTTCTGACCACCGTTCAGCCACCGTCGCTTTGTTCTTTGCAGGTATTTTCAGAACTAGTATGCGTTGGTTTGGTTTGACAAGCACGGTTTAGTTCAGTTTCTTTGGCCAATGGATATGGGGGTTTGTGATGTTTGCTTTTAGGGTGGCTGATTGTTTTCCTGCCGTCGTAGTGAGCCAGTTGGGCAGCGTTTTAGATGGGTTATTTCCCGATTTTGTTTTTGATGTACTTACATGTGGTATTTGTTAGTCTGATTTTTGTTTTTTAAATGGGCTCCTTTACTTGGGAACCCTAATCAGATTTTTGCTTGTGTGTGTTTGACGGCTTTTTTATTGGGGCTGTTTTTCTTTGGTTAGTAATTGGTGGTGTTTGTAGGTGTGTGTTTATCGCCTACTTGGTGTCGATGGAGATGAGACACCTTTATTCATCAAAGACTATTTACGAGTTTTGTTTCAATATGGTCTGGTTGGTTTATCTGTTAGTGTTGATGGATTTTGAATTGGGTTGTATCTATGACGGTGATGCATGTTTGTTCATTAGAGATCTGTTGAGAGTATGGTTACGATTGGGCCTCAGTTTTGGCTTGGCACTTTATTGCAGCCAACCGAGGTTTTCTAGCTTCCTGTTTTAGGTGCATGTGTTTGGACTGATTGTGCTCTATGATGGTGCTTCAATCTTTGGCTCGGCACTTTGTTGCAGCTGATTCAGGCTTTCTAAGCTTCATTTTTTGCGCCTGTCTTTTGACCGATTTTATGCTTTTCTATACTACAAATTAGTAACATGTTTGTGCAATGGTGTTTGTCCGTGTGGTTTAGTGTTTGTTTATGGGTTGTGTAGGGCTGTTCATGAGCCGAGCCAGGCCAAGCTCGGGCTCGGCTCGTTTATAAACCGAGCTGGCTCGGCTCGGCTCGTTTTTGAAACCGAGCTGAAAATCTAAGCTCGGGCTTGGCTTGGTTTTATGTGTAAAAGTTGGGGTTATAGAGATAACATAGTTCTAGGTTGTTGCAATGGTCTGCTCTATTTGTCACACTCACAGAACCACCGTTATAAAACCAACTCCACTTTGTTGTCATCCATCCTCTAAGGATAGAATGTTATGAGCTGCCCCTCATCAACGCACCATTTTGCTTGCCAAAACCAGAACCGTCATGGGTAACTGGCATTAATTATGGGCTTCGGTTATGTGTTGAGTGGTCATGCGGGCTTGGCTTTGATGATTTTACCAACACTTTCAAGATGGTGTGCATCATGCCAAGAAAACAACTCGAGTCACCAAACTTTCATCAGGTGATCAATGAGGGTGATCTATGCACCATGGTGCATGAGTTGGGCACAGACTCTTGGCGAAAGATACCCCAAGCCCCATCTCATCGAATAACTGGTGAAGGCGTGTTCGCTAAAGGATATCTGCATTGGTTAACAGGTAATGATCATGATGACTGCCATTGGATGATTAGATTTGACATTAAAACCGAGGAATTTGAGTTAATTAAACCTCCAAGAGCTTTTCTTAAATGGACTGTGCACTTGGTTGAATTTCATGGTGAAGTTGGATTTGTGCACTACAACCTCTTCTGTAACGTGAAGGTGTGGATATTGAGCAATAAAGGATGGGTGATGCACTGTAACTTCGAGTGGAAACCTCCTCTTCTTGCTGGTCGCATAAAGGTTTTGGGGTTTTGGAACGAAAAAGGGGACGTATTAATGACAGATGAAAAGTTCAAGCGGTTGATTATTTATAACTTAAAAGGTGACAGTTTGTATGAAGCCAACTTTGTTGGTCTTGAAGAGAGAGGTGCAAATATTCGAACATATCAAAGTAGCTTGTTTTCGACTCGTTATTCGATCAAAGACCGAAGGAAAAACGGTTAGCCGATATAGTTTTTATTGCTAGGGAGTAAATTTGATACTATAGTTTTGATCCAGATTAGTATATTTGGTTTATCCTTTTTCATTCTTGTGACTTCTTTCTATCTATATACGACTTTATTCATTATATCAAACTACCCAAAACTCTTTTTAATTAGCTTGAATTGTCACAATCTTAACTCAAAGGTCACTGTATGGTAAATCATTTTGAGTTTGAGTTCCAATTGAGCTTTTAAAAATAGAGGGACAGCCATCTCCCACGGCTTTGGTCTTCTTTTCCGGTCATCAGATGTTGAGTCGATTGACTTGTTTTCATTTTCTTAGAGCATCCACAACGCTATAGGCAGTGTTTGGAATTGTGTGGTCCAAGATTCCAGACCTGTAGCGGGCGGGAGGTGGTGGCCTCCACTCTCTATTCTCTCTCTCTCTCACACACACACATACATGAACGGGTGTTTGACATTTTATAGCGTTGTGTTTTTGAAATCTAATGTCACAGCTAGGGTACTGGTCTTTGTGGTGGTTTAAAAATTTTGCATTGTGGATGTTCTTGACTGATGCTGAAACAAATAGATACTAGGCACACGGCAATTTTGGGTTGTAAGATCTAACTTGTATAAGTAGACCGGTCGTGTTCGGGGGTTAACGTGTTTAACTCATTATAGTATACTCTCTAACAATAATAATATATATTCTCTAATATAGGTCGACACTCAACATGCAACATGTTTAGCTCACTTTTAACAACATATCTTTCTACAATCTCACAACCCATTTAGTCAGTCTATAACTTGAATCCAACTTATTTACAACTTATCAAGTGGTTTAGATTATTTTAATTTAAGTGTGTGTGGGTGAGAGTTAATATCTTTGACACTTATCAAGTGGTTTAGATTATTTTAATTTAAGTGTGTGAGTTAGGGTTAATATCTTTGACAAAAAATAAACTTAGAGCCATTATAGGTCATGTTCGGGTTCATCAATTTAACCAACCAACCTTACATGTACATGCTCAAATCCTTCACATGATTGCCACCCGTACTTGTGTCAAGATCCTATTTGTGATGCCTGGCTTCTTTGGAGTTCATGATTATGACTGTTTTTGTTAGCTAGCTCCGTTTATCAAGTGATGTCTATAAAGGGGATAACATCTTGATGGTGTTCCCTACCAATGTTTTGGAGGCAATCATTTTCTGTTTTGAACAACATGAAACAAAATTGTTCTTTGAGAATGAAAACAAATTTGATAGAATGAAAAACTAGTGAGTATTAGATGATAGCAAACTAAACCAATAAGATATGTGACAACTTTTGATGCATAAGGTACTGATTCGGGTATTAATCGACCCAACCATCCTGGAGCCAACGATCCGGAATTCATCGATCTAGGAGTTTATTTGAATTTATCTTGAATTATCCAGGTTCTTTAGTTTGATTATTCTTTTTAGTTATCTTCTTCTTTTCAAGTTCTTATCTTTTATTTTGGATGGTTATGTTTTCTTTTATTTGAAAAGTTTTTCTTCCTTTTATTTCGTAATTTAATATCAATCCTTATGTGGGATTGATTCAAACTTTATAAGTATAATTTGTTTGGAGAACTTTTGAGGAAGACGTCGATGAATTATTTTGAACCCTTTGGGATTTTGTTTCGTGAAGAGACATTCTAGTTCGTTGTTTAATTTGTAGTGTTTTCTCGGTTCCTACAACGTACCCCGCATCTTTTGGCATCAAAGCCAGCAATACCTATCTTCGGACGTGGGAGACCCGCTCGTAATGCGAATCATAGACGAGGTGGTCAAGGAAACGATGGCAATCCACAAACCCGGGATTGACATCAAATGACTCCAGCAGCGAATCTGAAATTGGAACTCCACAAAAGACGCGCGATGAGGAAACTGGATCGGACACCATGATGTGGGATAATGGGGATACTGAACCGGACACAATTTCGATGAACCAACATCAATTTTAATAAGTATTCATGTTTAAAACTAGTCATATAAAAAGTTGTTCTTATTTCGTTTAGGAAATTTCTTTATGAATACTTTTACATTCTTAACAACTATTCAAATATTATTAATTGCGAGCCACTCATTAACCCCATTATTGCAAACATCACAAGTTCAGAAACCAGCCTAATTTTGTGATCAAACCAAGATAAATTGGATTGTCAGATTAAGAATTCTACACTTCAACTCATAATAAAAAAAAAAATTGAAAATAGGTTTTATGATAGTCACTAACTAGAATTAGTAACTCGTTTGTAAATCATTAAGTGTTTAGTACAATTAGTAAAAAAAGTGTTAAAATCTACAATATATAAAAGGGCAATTTACTTTTTTATTTTTATTTTTATTTTTTTTAAACAAACATAAACATGTTATCATATAGAGTTTAAGATTTTGTTTTTATTTTAATTTCCCAAATCAACAACTTATATAAGACGGTTCCGAATATCAACTTAAACTTTGGGACTTTAAACGTTAAAAAAATGGACTGATTTATACTCTTTAAAAGAAGAAAAAAAGGTATATATACCACCAAGATCTTGAAGGCTACGGTTTGTAATTAAGCAAAGTAGCAAACCCTAAACAATAAAAATAGCGTCTTGATCGAATCCGCCTTCAAATCTACAACGATGGTGGCTGAGTTGCCTTCGGAAAACATGCACAATATCTTGTCAACCCTAAACTCTAGAAAGCCTCTTCAATCAGCCTTCAAATCTACAACCAATGCTGAGTTACCTTCGGGAATCATGTACTATATCTTGTCAAGAATACCGGTGAAATCGTTGGTTCGTTACCGGTATGTAAGCAAGCAATGGTGCAACTACATCAACGATCCTTACTTCGAAACCATGTATGCCAAACGAGCAGCAATGATCAACGATCCAACGATCATTATGTTCCGTCAATGCCCATCTGATAAACCCAACCCACCATGCACACTCAGTTTCTTGGAATATAAAGAAGAAGCAGGAGCAGGTAGTTGTACCCTAAAGGTGAGAAAGAAGTCACCCTCTATGGAGTTTATGTGTAAAAGATGGAATAACAGACATCCTAGGTTCATAGTTCTAGGTTCTTGCTATGGTTTCCTCTATTCGTCACAATGCCATGATAATGACACCAGTACTTTTGTTGTGATCAATCCTATAAGGAGAGAATGTTATGAACTACCACCCCTCAAACACACCACTGCGATTCAACAGCGGGCTTGGGTTTGATGATTCTACCAACAGTTTCAAGATGGTGTGTGTCATGCAAAACTTGCATCCGGACAAGGAGGATCTATGGACCATGGTGCATGTCTTGGGCACAGACTCGTGGCGAGAGATTCCCCAAGTCCCATCTCATCCAATATGCGGCGAAGGGGTGTTCGCTAACGGATGTGTGCATTGGTTGACTAGTAGGAATGTTTACTGCCCAATAATAAGATTTGACATGAAAACCGAGGAATTTTGGGTGATTAAACCTCCTAGAGAAGGACCTCTTGGTGGTTATGTGCATTTGGTTGACTTACATGTTGAAGTTGGATTTGTGTATATCGCTATAAACTATAGCGTGGAGGTGTGGGTATTGAAGGAGAGAGGATGGGTTATGCATTGTGGGTTCGACCAGAAACCACATCTAGGTTGCGGATATTATAGTTGTGGGTTAAAGGTCTGGGTTTCTGGAACAAAATGGGGACATATTAATGACAAGTTATCATGGACATCAAAAGTTGCTTGTTTACAACTTAAAACGTGACAGTTTGTATGAATCGGACTGCATTGGTTTCGAAAGGGTAGAACCCGTAAAAGATATTTGGATGTATCAAAGCAACTTGTTTTCCACACGTTTATTCGTTAAAAACCTGAAGGAAAATAAGTAACCCAAGGAAAAAATGTTAGTGTTTTGCTAGGTAGTAAGTTTGATACAATAGTTTTTTATCCATAGTTTTCTTTTTGATGTAAACTTTGTTTCCATTAAAATTCATAGTTGGTTTGTCTTTTTGCATATATGTGCTATATTTCTATCATGACTTACATAGACCAAATTATTCAGAATTCCTTTTAATTAACTTGAACTGTATCAATCTTCTAGGGCTACATTTCCTATATCATCTCAAATTAAGCGTTTAAAAATTGGCTTCTTTTACTCGTTTAGCATTGAGTCAATTGACATGTTTTAAACGGAGTTCTGTTCGAGTTAACCTATATATTTAGCTTGTTTAATGTACAAGTTTCTCATATGTTTTACTAAAGTCACCTTATCTTGTTTTTTTAACTATCAAAACTCTAAAGTCATTCAATTTTCATTCCTAAGGGCACATGTCAGAGAGAACGTGTACGTAAATCAAACCCCAACCCCCAATCGGACAATCCATCAAAGACCACCAAATAATCCGGCAAAGACCATAATCGTTTTTCATGGCAGTAAACATCGTGATTGTTATTCTTCTGTTGATCCGGGATTATTACTTCGTTGGATCTGAAACTAGCTTCGTGTATGCCCATCGTGGTGTTTTAGTTATGACAATAGGATTGTAGTCGTCTTTTGAAGACACCATGTGTGGATGTGTTTACGTGTTTCTTTTGTTTTTTTCGTTTTTTAATTATCATGTCATTACCATTTACCACATAAGTATTTAGTAATTACCCAAAAAAAAGACATGTCATGAAAGTTAGTTGGTAACATAGTAATTGTGTAAGTTAGTATTGATTTTATAGTATCACAGGGAACCTTGGTTATTATTATACTAAGTTTTCGCTTTAATTAAATATTTCAGGTTTTTAACTTGGTTAACCTGTTTAACAAAACACTTTGACCCGACCTCTCATCTCGTTTAAACTAAAAATAAAATAAAAATGTATTCTATAAGGACAAGTTGCGGATCCTTTTAACCCTTTAATTAAAGCATATCTAGTGATTGAGTTTGCATTATAAAACACTTGTGCATTTGGTTTAACTATGCATCAATTATTGAAGTGCTTAAATCTATTCGAAATATTGGTGTCATTAATGTTCAACAAAGACATTTTTTTAAAGGCTGAATTATATTAAAACACAACACATGTACAGAGACCAAATGAGCTACTGGCCAGCCACGATTACAAGTTTAAGAACCAAAACTAAAGCCGCACCATTGTTCCCATTCAAGAGATATTGATTTCGTTCTGTTCTTTAACCATAAGTACCCAAGAGATCTTATATCATCCATAATGTCTCCAATTACCAGCCTCTTAGACTTGAAGAGGACCCCACTTTAAGATTAAATATTTATTTATATTTTATTTAATTATATAGTCATCATTATCATTTATATAATATAGATCAAAATATATTAAAAACCTATAATATAATTAGTTGGTAATTGTTGATGGACCGATTTACCCTAATTAACTAATTGGGTTTCCCCTTGGATGTATATAAGGAAATTACTAGAGAGGAATTAGGGTTAGACACTTATAACATCACTCACAATTCAACCCCCTCTCTCTCCATTACTAAGAGTTCTTTAGCCCTAAAGAACTCGGTACTACCATCAGAAGATACATCCTAAAGGGGAACCGAATCAATCTGACGAACATGACGTCTAGTTCATTCTCTGATGCGGTTACTGGCTTATCATGTACACAATCATTATTTGTTTTCCATTACATGTTTATTGAATTGATCAACATGTGGTATCAGAGCATGTGTTGATTATATCAATTCAATTAAGGAATTCAATGAAGTGAATTACAAGAATTAAAACATAAAGATTGTTTTTTCTTGTTTTGCGATTTATGATCTGCTAATTTATTTGGAATTCAAAATCAATCAAATTTATTTTCTTTCATGATGGTCACTAAATCGTTTTATAAAAATAATTGAAACCGGCCAGACCCTTTACGGTACTAGTTCCCACACTATAGTAGATGCTGGTTTTGAAAATTGAAACCATAATTAATTTATTGAATCATATTCTGTGTTGAACTTCATGAATTTAATTGAAGTCAATTACTTTATGTGTTTATATACAATTGATGGTTTCTTCTTACATTTATATTTTAATATGTAAATATCATCTATTTTTGTGATAGATCAGACTTTAATTATATTTCCTAAAGTGTGTAACTTTATCACCTAAGTTTCGAATAAAATATAATTTTAATTATAATCGAATAATTAACTTGGATAAACACAGATAAGAATTTTTGAAATTATAATCAAATTCCTTAAAATTAGATGAATCAGTCTTATCGGATCAAAGGATGTTTTTCTCTGTTTTGATCTAATTTTATTTTTAAAATTTTTCAAAAGCTGTTATTATTAAAATTGGATATAATTTCGAATTAATGAGATAAATTAGATTATCACTAAAATAGGAAACCATATCTCGAAATCCCAAAAAATTTGGTTTTTCAGTTTTATCTTCACTAACAGCTGTTGAAGAGTAGGTTTCAAGACTTGTAGAATAAGTTTCGAGATTAAGTGGCTTCGACTAAGGTTTCGACTGAGATTTCGACTCAAGATCTCACTAAAATACGAGGACAACTGAGATTACGACTAAGATTTCGACTCACAATCAGGTGGTTGCGACTCGAAACCTCATAATGAAGTCGAAATCTCATTAAGGCATTAATCTTCATCACTTGAAACCTTAGTTACTCGAAACCTTACTCAAGATCTCACTCGAAATCTCATAACTGAGTCGAGATCTCATATCTGAGTCGAGATCTCACTCGAAATCTAAGGTTAACTCGAAACCTCATTACTTTATTAAGTTGTTAACTAGAATTAAATAATTGGTTTTGTTAACACTAAATTAAGCAGAATCAGATAATTTTTACAAAACCAAAATAGCTTAACTTGAATGAACTTCTGATGTGTCACTTCTGGCCAAAGCTGATTTAATACATTTATTTATTGTTCAAGTATAATAAAAGCTATGTTAATTATGCATTACAAACGTGAGTGTCTTATTTCTGGCCAAAGCTGATTTAATTCATTCATGTCTAGCATTATTAACAAGTGCATAACTAAGGTGATTGTCTCATTTCTGGCCAAAGTTGATTTGTCACGATTACTTTGCACACATACTTAGGTGATTACACTTCTGGCCAAAGCTGATTTGTCTTCATTTAAGTAGAATTTTTAACTAAGTCTATTATTTTGATGTTAGTAATAGACATGTCACAACTTCTTCAAACAATGATCCTCATATTAATGATCCTTCATTAATCTTATGATCATATTCTGTCTGCCTTACTTTAATACCTCATAAGCTTACTCACCATAATTTCCTTCTATAAATTATTATCTCATCCACTTTAAATTATAAACCTAATATGTTTTGCCTTACTTAAAGTTTCTATAAGGTTAGCTCTTATATAAAATCCTTGATTATCTCTTAAGACACGATATCCTATTGCTCTCTTCTGATAAAAGTACTAAAAAGGAAAAGTACAGCATGATTAATAGGATAAGTCGAACATGATATCTCTTATTATAATCAACAACTCATATAACATAAATGCTATCACTAAAGTTATTCCAGATCAAGTATTCCTAAGACTAATCTAATTTTATGGAATAATCAAAAAATCTCTTAAGGTGCGTGCCTTATTTTAAATTCTAAACTATAAGGTTAAGTGGCATAGGTGAATGAATCATAATGTACCAAAACCATAATCTATAAAATTAAGGGCTTACACATGGAAATAAGTACATTTTCCAATGTATTACATACTAATTTTCCATAAGTACAATTTGTTGCCTTAAAATCAACTAATAACTCTCAAAAGTACCAAAGGAAAATGAGTGAGTTGATCAGCAACATACGTACAGGATAAGAAGTGCCTAAAACTGGAAAATAAGATGTTATTCACCTTACAACCACTAAACCCTTAAAAGAGGATATTTCTAAGGTCCATAGACAAAATACAAGTTCTAACTCCAACTCTAAGGTCTTCAAGGGAGAAACTCAATGCGTAATTATGCCATTAGACTAGACATAAGCAACGAGACTATCCATGATTCAAAAGAACAGTTGGATGAATTTATTTGGTAGTCGCCTACCAATGATATTTAAGTCTGTTAATCTTAATATTCCAGTTAACACATGATAAGTTGACTCTAGTTCTATACGTTTCCTTACTATAATTCAACAAAAAACTAACATGAGAGTTAGTAACAAAATTAAATGTTAAGGCTATAAGAACCATGAAAAATTGTCTTCTAATTATGCTTTGTGATACATTACATATTCTAGAAATTAGTCAGAAATTATTATCCATACTAAAGCTATATTATGACAATTGTGAGGTTTGCATAGCCAACATAAAGTCACACTTACCTTAAACTCTCATATTATTTGTTCTCAATATCTGGTTAGAAACATTAATAAGATGAAACTAGATGATACCTTGCACTTTCACAACCTTTTGTTATCATGCAAATGAGAATTTAACAAAAGGACAAATGAGACTTATAAATTTAATCCATTATAACCGAAAATCATGAGAAATCATGACATGGTTAATGAGGATGATTTTTTTTTCATCTAATCTCATTCTAAGTGATTTTACATCATGATGTTAAAAGCCCTAAATCATTATTTGGCTTAAGGAATAAGTCTGGGTCCACCATAAGCTATTTATTTACAATCATGGAACTTATTCAAAATGGAATATTCAGACATAATTCATTTATCAACTAAAGACTATCTACTTGTATCTAAATTTTTCCCATATGGTCCACGGTCCTAAAAGAAATCTATTCACATATATATATATATATATATATATATATATATATAAAATATGTATATATATATATACACACTTAATATGATTTCTATTAAATATGTCCTAAGCTTCTTATGACATCTGGACATTAAGGAAATCAAATAAAGTCTAACATATATATGATAGGTTCTCACATCACGTACCTCATTGAAACTTCTCTTGTAGCATTTATAGAGATATCAAAGTTCGGTGGGAGCATTAAGTATCTTAATTATAACTTGTAAAAGTTGCAAGAGGTGGGGGAGTGAAAACTTCACATTACTTTAATTTACACCTCTTGTACAAGACATTGCTCTATTTCGGCAGTGTTTCATTAAAACTTGTCTCCTTAAAATCTAATGCTACTCTTACAAAAGTTTCATTGTTGCTTAATTGTGGGCACACTTAGATTTCTTAACTAAACTAATATAATCCTCAACAAGAGAAAATACAACGACTAACGTCATTAATTTGTTTCTCACTTAGAATTTGTTGGTCGTTAAATATTCACCTTAACCATCCTGAGTTCCTAGAGACTTCTAAGGTCAGTGGGAGCAGTAAAAGTCTTTATCATGACTTGCAAGGAATATAAGAAGCGGGGGGGAGTATCATTAAATTTTACTCCAAATATAACTCCGATTACACCTCTTGTACACCATACTGCACCAACAATCACTTAGAATCCTGAAAATGATAGCAACCTAACCAAGTGCTAATCCACAAAACTGAAACTTCTAATAAACCCAATAATCAACTCAGGAGGTCATCTTGGTTTAAAAACCTACTAACTTTGATGATTACATAACCTCTCTAACTAAAGTTGAAATGGATTTTGGAAAAGTTTACTGATCCTATCTCTTCTAATTAAGTCATTAGAGTCAATCAATCTTCTAAACGGAATAAAACTGTTTTCTAGTAAAACTGATTTTATGTGTTCGAATAACGTTTGGGATTTGAATGAATTACCAAGAGTGTTCATAACTAAACTAAATCCTAATATAAAAGTTAAGACACAAAGAAGCATGATTGATTATCATAGGTTATACTAAGGAAGAGATAAATTATCAAAGAATTTCCTTACCTGTCTTATAAAAGATTTCTTTGAGGGTCATCACTGTTCTAGTAGCTTATAACAGTTTTGAGCTACATTAGATGAAAATTAAAATAACTTTCCGTAACAATTGGCTGACATATTTGCATGTTCATAAAACAACCTGAAAGTTCTAAACTTAAGGTTAAAAGAACAGTTTGTCTATAAGCCAATAAAAATCCATGTATGGGTTAAATGCCAACATCAAAATGTGATGAAATCTTATTTACCTATTTTCATCAATAACCAAGTGGATTAATGTACCTACCTCAAGATGAGTGGGAGCAACTAAAATAAACTTGTCTTTATACAGATGACATTCTTTTGACAAGTACATGTTACATAAGTCAAAGCATTGTTAACACAAACTTTGATATAATAGATCTCGGAGGTATCTCTTACGTGATAGATATCATAACATACTGAGATAGACCCAATGGGACATTACTTTCGTTCCATAAGCTTAACCTTAAATGGGTCCCTACATATGTAACAAACAATATTGCTCTCCTTTAGAGGATAATAGGATCAATGAGATCATTTACTTATGCTTCATTAGTTAGAAGCCTTATGTAGATTCAAGTCTATACTCGTTTAGATATTACTCACATTGCAACACACTAGATATGTCTAGATTAATGTGAAGCATCTTATGGAGTATTAAAATATTTATAAAGGAAACGACATACTATAATTTTAAAGAAGAAGTGAGAATTCAAACCGGTTGATTACTCTAACTTTGTAATATTCAAAGATGACAAAATGTAATTTCGGGGTATATCCTTATATCAGTAGACAAATTTTATCTCATGGAACAACAACCTAAGTTATAATGACATAATATGTTGTTAAAAGTTTATCAGTGGACTCATAATCTTATTAACTCCATATAAATTATATATTGAAGACTTATTGTGATAAAGTCAGCTACCATGTCTCCTTGAACAGTAACAGTTCGAGATGTGCTGCATTAAATTTCGATACAAAATTAATTATTTGTTTATGAACGAATTGAGGAAATGAAATCTTTATATCGAAGACATTCATGATATGCTTAAGGATCCTATTACTGAAGGTCTATTACCCATAAGTCTTATTAAGAGAGCTCATAAAAGAGACGGGCTTTAATTAATGACCATGTACAACTGCATATCGTACTATGAATGACTAACTATTAATTAATTTTCGTCATCAGTTTGATTTTGTATGTCTCTAACATATGTTCTGCCGGTATAATGACATGTAGACAAATATAAATACAATTCAAATGCTAAAGGGCTTATTTTGATCATGACTGTTAGGTTTTAAATTGAGGTTGTAGTATGACTAATGGGGGTCCTGAGTCGAATGATGATTCAACGGCTGTATTCTCTGCTATGGTTCTTGGTTTAAAGCCAAAATGAGTATTAACTTCTGATCAGACTAATCTAATACTCATAATAAATGATTATTCGGCTAAGTGAGAGAATGTAAGATTAAATATTTATTTATATTTTATTTAATCATATAGCCATCATTATCATTTATATAATATAGATCAAAATATATTAAAACCTATAATATAATTAGTTGGTAATTGTTGATGGGTTGATTTACCCTAATTAACTAACTGGGTTTCCCCTTGGTGTATATAAGGAGATTACTAGAGAGCGATTAGGGTTAGACACACATAACATCACTCACAATTCGACCTCCTCTCTCTCCATTACTACGAGTTCTTTAGCCCTAAAGAACTCGGTACTACCATCAAGAAGATACATCCTAAAGGGGAACCGAATCAATTTGACGAACATGACGTCTAGTTCATTCTTTGATGCGGTTACTGGCTTATCTAGTACACAATCATTATTTGTTTTCCATTACATGTTTATTGAATTGATAACACTCATTCCTATTTCTCCATATTACCCAGCAAGAAAGGATGATAACTGATTTAAAAAGTTCTTTTTTGACATCCATTCCAGCAATGCCTTTGTGAATATTGAGTAAGTCTTTAATAGAGGAGGCGTAAATCTGGGGATTATGACACCAACAGAAGATTTTTTACCAAACAACAGACGCAACAAAGCACGAGATCATAACATGCTCTAAAGACTCATCTGCATCTCCACAAAGAGGACATGCCAACGAGTTGACGAAAATCGACCGTTTATCGAGTTCCAATTTGGTGGGGAGTCGATTACGAACAAGACGCCAACAAAAAATATTCATTTTTTTTGGCAGCCACTTGTTCCAAGAAAAAAAAATATCGCTAGACGGGTCGCTAGGAGAAGCCATGAGTTGTTTAAGAGATTTCACTGAAAAACACCATCCGTACTAGGCTGCCACAACCAAGTGTCTTTGCTTCCACTAAGATGAAAGGAACCGATTAGATTGAAGCAAGCCTGGAGCTCAGCCAACTCAATCTGGGAAGAAGGAGACCTTGACCATAAAAATGAGCTAGACCCGTTGATCCTGACGATTCGATCACTAACCAAACAGAGTTTTGATTGTTCCAGCTGAATGAGAGCTGGAAACATGTCTTTTAAACTAGTTGACCGATCCAAAAATCGATCCAGAAGTGAATAGAAATACCGTCGCCCGGAACCCCTTTAACAATTTTACTAAGGAAAATGTTTCGGGATTTCAACTGGTTTTCAATTTTGTTTATGTTGCTCCAAATTCCAGTTGTTCCTGATTTTAAAGGTAGGAAATCCCATCGACATGTCGAAAAGTGCAAACCCATAACAATCTTTCTCCAAAGCCTGTTTTGTTCATTTTTGAAACGCCAAACCCATTTAGATAATAGACTCCGATTAAAATTGAGCAAGGATCTGAGACCCAACCACCTGAGTTAACAAGAGCAGTTACCTCTAGCCATTTCACCCATGACATCTTTGATTTTTTGCAACAAAGACATGCAAATGGAATTTCGACATACATAAAGTCATATCACATGGCATATTATTCACACTTGTTGAGGCACATTTTGGGGTTACTAATACATTATCTCGGGCTCTTCAAAGAAAGAATCAACATATGGACATATGGTTTTTTTTTAAAGTAAATTTCATTAAAACTGAAAAACGACCGACCTCAAACCGAGGGGCCCCGAACAAACAAGAACACTACATAAATACAAATTTACACCAATCTTGCCAAGAAATATCTTTATAACTAGTCCTATTCTTGAACCATAGAAAACCCGTAGCTTTTATTTCACTCATGACATAACCGATTCTGACAACTTTGTTTTCAAATTTGGCTCTATTTCTGGCCTTCCATACACAACAAACAAGAACACTACATAAATACAAATTTACACCAATCTTGTCAAGAAATATCTTTATAACTAGTCCTATTCTTGAACCATAGAAAACCCGTAGCTTTTATTTCACTCATGACATAACCGATTCTGACAACTTTGTTTTCAAATTTGGCTCTATTTCTGGCCTTCCATATATACCAAACAAGAACATATGGTGAATGAAATTGGCATGGTTAAACAATGCATTAATTACAAATGTTTAGACTTGAAAGATTTAATTCACTTTTGAAAAATGTGTCATTTTTTTACATAAAAATGATATTGTAATGGCTGTCATGGGCGTCGTATACATTAACCCAAAATACAAAAGCAAATATACTAACATTATCAATCGTCATTATGAGTCCATGCGTAATGAGGCATTATAAGGGAGTGAAGGATCTTGATAACGCCCTTAACACCGCTCTTTTAGGCATTATAGGGGTTGAAGAGGGAGGGACATTTATAGTATAATGCTCAATGGAGAGAAAACAAAACAGAAAGTAATGATAGAAAAGGCATTAAGGGGCATTAACCATTACACATGTATTAAAGGGGCAATATGCTACTGATTTGGCGGCCCCTTTGAGACATTAACTATTACCGATGGTCTTATGAGGTTAAAGATTTCAAAACGGTGTTAGATATGCAAATCCAAGATGTTGGCAATCATTTTAACAAGGTAACTAGGGAGGTGCTTACATGTATGAGTGCTTTGAGCTCCAATGATAATTTTAGTGGATTTAATTTTCAAATATACTATTGTTGGCCGCGATGTATGTGTATGATTTTAGTTATGAAGAAAGAGATTGTCTTGTGCATGAGCTCAACATCTACATTAATAACTTAAGAGGCAATAAAATGTTTGCCAGCGTGAAAGATATATTTAATCTTGCAAAAAATGATGGAAAAAAAAAAGAAACATGTTGGATATCTGTTGATCTATCGTTTATTAAAATTAGCAATGACAACTATTGAGAGATGTTTTTCTTCTACAAAGTATGTGAAGACAGATTTGCGTATTCGTATATATTATAACATTTTTAACAATGTATACATTTCTTATATTGAAAATTAGTTCTTTGCAAATGAAAACGCTTATGAAGCGTTTTCAAAACACGAGAACCTATTGGAACAACTATAAAATGTTTTTTTTCTATATTTCAAATAAGTTTGCATTTATATTATGTGTTTTTCAAGGAAATTGTACTTTTATTATGATATTGAGTTTTATTATATGACTAGTTTTAAGCCCTCGCGTTGCGAGGCGTAGGACGTAAAACCCTGCTAAAAAGCAATTGGACGAAGACCAGAATCATGACAAAGTGTAAAATAAAATCACGAATTTTAGCACCAAATGACTCATGTAACGTAAAACGTAGACAATGTCGAATTTATTCCGAAACGTATTAGAAGGTCGAGGGGGTTAAAGTGATATAATTTATTAAGTTTTTAAAAAATGGGGGTCGAATTTGAGGGGAAGGAAATAAAATTATGTGGCCGCCAAATATCGTGCTAAGTAGCAACCAAACGACGACCAAATCGAAGAAAAGAACTTAAACAAAAACATAAAAGAAAAATTTTTACGTCGAAATGTAAACTAACTTGTTTTTATTCAAGAACGTATATAAAAATAAGCACGTAAAATTTTGAAACATTAAAGAATTGTAAATGTTAATGTTGAAAGCTAAGGGGTTAACACAAAAACATAAAAATAAAAAATAAAAAACACTAAGTGATAAAATAGTCACCATTTATTAGTGTGTTGTAAATTAGTGTATATAGACAATTAAAAATATATGTGCTAAAATTAAATATAAATGAAAATTATGAGGTTGAAGAAGAGAATAATATGTGTCACTAAATGGTTCCTTTGTTACAAGTAAATAAATACTATAAGATATAGTTTTATGACAGTGTAGTTATAAATGATATAAATAGCTTGGTAAATATCTTGAATTCCTAAAATTGTAAAAAGAAATAAAATAAAAATATGACTTTAATCTTGTAAACCTACTTGTCTGTTAATTTTATTTTGATAAAATAATAATTATCTAGACTACTTACTTTATTATCTAAGACTATAATTTAAAAGTGTCAAACTAAAAACAAATGATGGTCGAGGGTTTGGTAAATATATAGATAGATGTCCCAAAAAAGAATATAGGTATATAAAATTAAAACTATTAAATATATATATAGGGTTAGGATCATGTGAGAAGCACT
The DNA here is from genome assembly GCA_947069175.1 of Scalesia atractyloides. Lineage (NCBI taxonomy): Eukaryota > Viridiplantae > Streptophyta > Magnoliopsida > Asterales > Asteraceae > Scalesia > Scalesia atractyloides. Next base: position 6,961,281 of record CAMTDV010000018.1, on the reverse strand, counting down.
GGGCTAATTGAGAAACTTGAGAAGAATTCTGGACCACATATTTTCTCTAAGCTTTTCATAACATACACATACATATAGCTTAAAATTGACTATATACATATCTGTATAATTCAATATACATGTATGTATATAGTCAATTTTAAACTATACGTATGTGTATGTTACGAAAAGCTTAGAGAAATGTGTGGTCCAAAATGTTTCTCAAGTTTCTCAAATAGGGTGGAATTCTCTTAGGATCCTTATATATATAAATATATATATATATATATATAGGGAAAGGATATATAGAAAACTTATTTGTGCTAAGAAAACCTAAGAAACTCACTTTATAACCATTGATCATCATCATCTAAGGGCTAGGGAAATTTGATGGTTTATTAATTTAAAATAAATAGATTACTTATGTTGATAAGTGGGCCAGGAGGGTATTTGTATAAAAGCAAATGTGCATTAATGATTCCCTGTAGTACTATCATGTCAACTTCTCTCCATCATCCATCATGTCAACTTCTCTCCATCATCTTCTTCATCCCCAAAGTTAAAAAGTATCATCATCTTCTACACCCTAAAGATTCAAAATCTATACAAACCTCAGAAACATACGATCAAGATAAAATGTGGATCGTTGTTAGCTTTAAAAGGGAGAAATTTGTTGTAACACCAAGAACACACACAAGGTGTGAGAGAGAAGCAACTCTGAAATCGTTCGGTTGCATGGATTTTTAGGGAGAGAAAGTTGTTGGAACACCAAGAACACACACACAAGTATGTGAGAGAGAATCAACTCTGAAATCGTTCGGTTGCATGAATTTTTAGAGAGAGAAAGTTGTTGGAGCACCAAGAACACACACACAAGTGTGTGAGAGAGAAGCAAGTCTGAAATCGTTCGATTGCATGGGTTTTTAAAAAAATTTCTATTTTAGTGAGAGAAACAACAATCTTCATCGTGTTCATCTTGAACACCAAAAATACACACAAGTGTGTGTGAGAGAAGCAGGTTTGAACCTAATTTACCATGATTTTAGAGAGAGAAACAACAATCTCTTGAGTGTTTTATTTTGAAAAATCATTTCACACATGATTTTTTTTGTTAAAGTTGTTACTAATATGTTTTTTTGTGCTCAAAGTGGTCTAGTAATGGGTAATTGTTTATGTAGTTTACAGGTTTTTGTTTTTGTATTAAAACCATTTTGATTTTTTGATATTTTCAGTTTGTTGGCCAATAATTTATGAATTAGGTTTGTTTTAGGTTTTATGCATTGGATTTGCTTTATTTTGTTTTCTGTTTTTTGTTAAAGTTGGGCATCCCAATTATTGATAGATGTTTCAGAAAAAGTTTCACAATTTAGTTGGTTAAGTTGTTCTTTTTTTATAACTAGTGTTAAATGTTTTAAATTTTTTCTGGCATAACTAGTTACGTATGTTACATTTCTGCCAGCTACATTTCTGCTAGTTACATTATAAACTGTTTGTACTGTATGTTGTAACATATGTTACACTTCGGGGCAGTATATGTTGCATACATGGTGTTACACATTTGTTGTGATATGAGTGGATATTGAAATGGTGAATGGTAATTGTTGTATCCTCATCTTAGAAAGCACTCTTTTGCTGACTACTAATATATGTGTTTTTCATTTGTTGGGCAGGACTGGAATCGGGAAGAAATCTAACAAAAGTGTAGTTTACGTTGTCAGAACAAAACTAAAAATTTTCATTTGTTGTGTGTGTTGGAAATTTAGTGTCCTTTTTGTGTAACTTAATTTAGGGAAATTGTGTACGTGTGATGGATATATTGTGTACATATTTTGTTGCACATGAACTGTGACAATTTATGCATAGTAATACATTTGTAACATATGTTATATGCTTTTTTCTTTAATATATGTAACCTGGGTATACATGTGTTGGCTTCTGGTGTAAACATGCAACTACCCTATGTAACATGTCTAACACATACTACATACTACATCATGTTTTCTCTAACATATGTAAAAATATGTTACACGTGTTACACATAAAGGTAACATGTGCAACCTGGCTATACAAGTGGTAGCCTCTGGTTTAGAACATGCAAATACTCTATGTAACATGTGTAACACATGTAATATCCTGTTTTTTTCTAAAAATATGTTACAATCGATGTAACGTGTGTTACACATAGAGGTAACATGTGTAACCTGGCTATACAAGTGCTGGCCTCTGGTGTAGAACATACAAATACTCTATGTAACATGTGTAACACATGTAACATCATGTTTTGTCTAAAACATGTTATAATCGATGTAACATGTGTTACACATAAAGGTAACCTGACTATACAAGTGTTGGCCTTTGGTGTAGATCATGTAACTACACTAGGTAACATGTGTAACTTGATTGTACATGTGTTATCCACTTTGGAGTAACATTTGCAAAACATGGAAATTGATAAAAAAAATTGATGGGAACAATAACTACATATGGTAAAGCAAACTGTGACAATTTATACATAGTAAAAATATTTGTAGCATAGGGGAACCCTTGTAGCATATACAACAAATATACTAGTTAAAAAGGTGAAATATGTTGCGACATGTGTTAAATAAAAAAACCACAAAATTCAATTACATATTCAGACCGTAAAAGCAAATTATGTTCATTTCTTGATAATTATCATCATCTTTAACACACCAATTCCTGCATTATATATTCAGATTGTATATAGGTAATATTTCACTACTTACATATGTATCTAGAGTTATTATCAATGTTACTTGTAGATAAAAAAAACTACATTAACATATATTTTTAAATTGAACCCAACTTGGTCGCCATAAGTCTTATACATGGAAAGAACAAAATGGAAGGACTTGTCCGAAATATACGTCGATGAATGTTGAACGATTGCTACTTCAAGCTTTGTTCTTCAATCATCTGCGACTTTGAGGATAAGGAGACACAAGTTAATCAAATTCCTATCGTATTTAGGTAACACTGTGCTAGTTATATGTGTAACTAGAGTTGTTTTTAGCAATGATAACACATTTAACTGTATACTCATGTGTACGTTTGATGTTGTAACACATGTAAAAACAATATGTAACATGTGTAAAGTGGCTGTAAATATGTTACCCTGAGTGTAACACATGTTACAAACATGTTTCCAGTATATACGTAGCATTTTGCTAGTTACATATGTACCTGGAATTGTTATTAACAATATTACAAGTAGATTAAAAACTACATTAATTAACATATATTTTTTACATCGTACCCAGCATGGTCGCCATAAGTTTTATACATGTGTTACACAACATAGGACGACTTGTCCGAAATGGAAGTACTTGTCCGAAAACGGTTGTGCGGAACAAAACATCCCAGTAACATTGTGCTAGTTACATGTGTAGCTAGAGTTTTTTTTAGCAATGTAACACGTTTAACATGTACACTCATGTTAAAAGTGATTGTACATATGTTACCCTCTTATGTAACACGTGTTACAAACATGCGTTACATATGTACAACTGCTTTGTTACCAAAGACTGTTTAGATGTGTAATATATGCAACTTAGTTCCGATGTAACACATGAAACAAATATAGAATGTATTACACCATGACAACAAGTGACTTTTGTTTTGATTAACATATTTAAATGGTGTTGAACATAACAAGTGTCACCTAGCTGGTCGTTACATATTTAACAAGGGGTGTTGCATATGTAGCTGTCAAAAAAGGTAAAAGATGTATCTGTCAAAATGTAACATATGTAACTGGCATCAAATTGTAACATATGTAGCTAACTATGCTAGCAAAAAAACATGACTCTTTATTTGTAAAAAAACGAGATATTCAGATTAAATTATGAACTTTCTAAGGTAAAGGAAATGTGATATCTGAGTGAAGTTTATACAAAAACAAATTATGAAGTAACTTCGGGTGCATATAAAATCTCAATAGTGGGATGGGGAAACTAACTTTTATAAAATCTCAACCCGTAATATGCACAACAGTCACTTTTTACATGATATACGCCATGTCACACACGTTATATAATAAATACAACACTTTTTAGTGTTGTTACACATGTTACATGTTGTCTGTAACATGTGTAACATCGTATCCATGGTAAACCAATACTTGGTTCTGTAACATGTTATAAGTTACATGTGGCTTTTACGTGTTTTCTAACAATCACCATTTGTGTTGTTGTGTATAAATAACAAAATCTAACTTTTATAAAATCGCAACTGTTATTATATATGTGTGGAAAGTCCATAATTTAATCGTTGATGATCTCATTTATCTTACATATAAAATTTGTGTTTTTTCTGGAATAATTGGCTACATATCTAGTAACAGCGTTACACATGTTACTTATAGTGAGATCGACCCTTTTTTTGAAAAAAAGGGGCTACACATATGTAACACATGTTTGTAATATGTGTTACACTATAAGGTAACACATGTATAGCCACGTTGTATTTGTGTTAATAGGGTAACACATGTATAGCTACAACAAAAGTTCACACATGTATAACATAATTGTTGTTACATTTGTGTTAATAAGTTTAACTGTATGAGATTAACACTAATGTGTCCAAAAGAGCTGAGGTAACTATAAGTAACATGTGTAACGTTGTTACTACATATGTATCTAATTATCCTAAAAAAGACACTACTTTTTATTTGTAAAATCAACGAGATATTCCGAAAAAAATATGAAGTTTCTAAAAGTAACACATGTTATAACATATAGGATAAACCATTTAGAATGTAGCTGGCATAAATGTTGTTATTATAAATGTAACATACGTAGCTAATTATGCCAGCAAAAAACATGACTTTTTATTTGTAAAGCAAACGAGATATTCTGATTAAATTTTGGACTTTCTGAATGTAATGAAACTGTGATATCCGAGCGAAGCTTATACAAAAAACAACTAAACCAACAAAAAAATTTCAAACTTATAACGTAACAATATGAATTTTCAAACTAATTATCTACCATCAAAAACCTGCAAAATACATGAACATTTAACCATTACAAGAACACTTCGAACACAAAATCTTATTAACAACCATTTGAACAAAATAATCATGCGTGAAATGATTTTCAAAATAAAACACTACAAAAAGTTCAAAAAACCATTCAGACAAGAAACTCAAGAGATGAACACGATGAACATGTTAAAAAACTTGCTTCTCTCTCACACACACTTGTATATGTGTTCTTGGTGTTCTTGATGAACATGATGAAGATTGTTGTTTCTCACTCTAGAAATCAACTTTCTCTCTCTAAACACATCAGCTTCTCCCACCATAAACAACAACTTTCTTTCTCTCTCTCACGCACACACACTTGTATGTGTGTTCTTGGTGTTCTAAATGAACATGATGAAGATTGTTGTTTCTCACTCTAGAAAACAACTTTCTCTCTCTAAACACATCAGCTTATCCCACCATAAACAACAACTTTCTCTCTCATACACACACTTGTATGTGTGTTCTTGGTGTTCTTGATGAACATGATGAAGATTGTTGTTTCTCACACTAGAAAATAGCTTTCTCTCTTTAAACACATCAGCTTCTCCCCTCATAAACAACAACTTTATCTTTCTCTCTCACACACTTGTATGCGTGTTCTTGGTGTTCTTGATGAACATGAGGAAGATTCATCAAGGATAAAGCGGTTCGGGATAACATTGTTTATGGTTTTTTGATTCGTTGCCGATGTTCCAGAATACACGGCTAGGAGAGTAAGCAACAAGATCGTCCACGAAATCATGTGGGTCGCCATGAAACAAGGAGAAAGGGAAGTTGTAGGTATGAGTTGTCTGGGAAGAAAGGATAAGAATAAAGTGGAAGGTTGGTTGGTGGGAGATGAAGATATGATCTTACTTTTGATCTTGAAAAATGTGAATTTTGGTGAGTGTGGTAAACGAGATATGGGGAAGGGGGACAAAAGATTGGTGAGGGGGGACATGGTAAAAGGTGATGTGATGCAAGTGTAGTAAAATGACAGATATACACTTTAAACATGTGAAAATAATATATTAGGTGGATTAATCTAGACCACATAATCCAAGTTTCTAAAGTTTTCTCAATTATAGGAGTTTTTCCCATAATATTACATTATATATATATTAAAGTAAAGATGATAAGGTTGAAGGAGAGAATAATATGTGACATTAATAAGGTTGAAGGAGAGAATAACATGTGATATTAATTTGAATCATTTATTATAAGTTAGATTAGATTAGATTAAAACAAAAAATATATATTTATTTAAGTTAGATTAGATTAAAACAAAAAAAGTATTAATATTAATATTAAATAATTATAAATAAAATTATAAGGTTGAAGAAGAGAATGTCATGTGACATTATTTGAAGTCTTTTATTAATATTTAGATTAGATTAGATTTGACCCAACCCAACCTAAAATTTTAATTCATGTTTGTTATATATCCGAGTATCTAAAAAAACATACCATAGAAAAAAAATGTGATTGTATGCTGCCCACCTCCACCATTGGTTGAGTTCATAATCATCTTGTTTAATTCGGTCATTAGAATTGTGAGATCTAATTAATTCTTTTGCCACTAAATTTAATAGTGTAAAAAGAACATTTGAAATGAAGTGATAGCTGCATCATCCAATCTCTTTTCCTTTTCAATGAGTAAAGCAACTTAATTATTATAAACTAATCCTTTTCAATGAGCTAGTAAAGCAAGTTTATCATTATAATTTACGAAAAAAGAGATTCTTTTACTTATATCACTTTTTAATAGTTAATAATTTGACCCACATATCCGTCTATGTATGTTAAAATAGGTGGTGTTCGGGGTCAAAACCGATTTTAGCGTCAGAAATTTTAAATTGAGGGATGTTTGTGCTTAAGTTTGGAAATGAGTTATTAACTTATTTGAGCCAATAAGTTAATAACTTATTTGAAAAAGCCTCAAATCCTGACTTTTGAAAATAACTCGTTACCTTATTGGTTTTTTTCAAAAAGTTAATAAATCAATACGTCATTTCGAAACTCAATTCCAAAACTTAAAAACTTGGAAACACATGAAACAAATACGGCACAATTATTTAAAGGTTAGAAACAAAACCCGGTTAACCTTTTGTTTGATTAATATGAATGAATTAAACATTTACAGTCAAAAATACAAATGTATACAAGGGTGAAAGGGCATCTATTACACCATAACATTATTACCAAAAAACCAATCAATTTATAACCTCATTTCACCCAAATTTGTAAACCCGGTTAACCTTTTCTATTTGATTAACATGACTAACTTAAACATATAGAGTCGAGAATACAAATGTATATAATGGTGGAAAGGCATCTATTAAACCATCACATTATTACTAAAAAAACCAATTGTTCACAAGTTATTACCTCATTTCACCCAACTCTGTAAGTTGTCACAAATCACTTGCAACACTCATTACTTTAACCATTTCTATCACTTGATTTTTTTTTAATTTAGATAACAACATTTTTTAAATACATAAAATTGAATATGAAAGTCAAATAAACTAAAAATGCATTTTCATTAAATTTAAAAAAAATTCAAGTATAAAATAAAAATTACAAATAAAAATAAAAGCCAACCAAAAAGTTAACGAGCCAACTTCACTTCACACAGATCTCATGTTTGCGTTCTAGTAGAATCAACAACTATGGTTCTTCAAACATTTACAAGTGACTCCATTACCAGTCACAAATCGCGGTTCTTCTCGTGCGCGTGCAAGTGTTTGATGTATATCTCATCCCTCCTCATTTTCTATTCAGCCACCGCTTTACGCCGCTCTCTATAGTCCGTTATTCAGCCATGTTTTACGTCTTGCATTCGAAGACCACATCAGCCAAACCTTCATTACCTTTGCTTGATGACGAATTAACATTTTTCCTCCGTTGCGGCGTTTGTCATTATTTTATCGCCGATGGGGTTGTCGTTTAAACTGATTTCGGGCATGTTGCTTGATAACTCATTCACTGAGGTTATGTAATTTTCCGACTCGAATACTCTTTTGTCGTTTTTCAGGCACAACTACTCGTTGGGACTTAGGATCCAGCAATGGAGTTCGCACCCATTTGGAAGAGGATCTCACAATCTCCATGTCAGCAAGTGGGGAAAGGTCTATTCTTATAAGTTTTTTGTGTAGCCTTTTACAGCGCCCCTGATCATAGCAGTCTCATCCGATCCACTTGGCCAATTGAGTCTACATAATTCGAATTAAATAATTAGCGACTTACATTTCAATAAAAAAAATGTAACAACTAATCTAACAAAAATAATTACTCGGTTAGTAACAGTTGGGTTAGTAACGGTTGGGTTAGTAAGAGTCCGTCTGGTAAACAAAATCTTTTTCATCCGGTTAGAATGTTAGATTAGCATGAACATTCAGCGTATACGTTGCTTGATAACTCATCCATTAGGTTATGTAATTTTCCATCTTGGATGTTTTTGTTCGTTTTTCTGGCCCGACTACCCATTGGGACTTGAAGATCCAGCAATGGAGTTAACACCCATTTGGAATAGGATCTCACAATCTCCAATGTCGGCAAGTGGGGGAAAGATCTCCTCTTATAAGTTTTTGTGTAGTCTTTTACCGCACCCCTATGATAGCAGCCTCATTTGATCGACTTGGTCAATTGTGCGTCTACATAATTTAAATTAAATAATTACTGAGTTACATTTCAATAAAAAATGTAATAACTAATATAACTAAAATAATTAATAATACGTTAGTAAGGTTGGGTTAGTAAAGGTTCGTCTTGTAAACAAAATCTATTTGGGTCGATTCGCACTAACATTCAGCCTATATGTTTTTTCTTTGAACCGACACTTTTTTGCTTGAACCCTTCGTTTGTTTTCTTTAAGAGTGTTGTAGTGTAGCATGTTTAAGCTTATAGCGTGTGTAAAAAAACATATAAGGTTTGGCGAGTATATAGTTAAAAATGTATTTTTTATTTTAAATTCCAACGTCAATTGACCGTTGTCAACCAGTTTTCTTCATCCATCACCAACGTAATCAACACGGAAAACCATCAAATCACCATGACCACCTAAATTGCGGCGTTGTATTGATCACACCAATCACGGTGCCCCACCACGGGGTGTCTCTTCCACTCTAATACAATAGAGTGTAAAGTATACGACCTAATAATGATTATATCTTGTATAAGTAATAACATAATACACACTTTTTGAAATAAAAAAATAAACCGGTCTAATCTGTTAACACGTTCGGTCGACATAAAAACTGAGCCCAACCTCTCTAGATTAAACTCAAATCCAATATATATTCCATGTTAAACTCATATTATGTTATCAAGCCGTGTTAAAGAATTTGTTAATGCAATAAGCACACAGAGTTAGAGGAAACGGAAACGTGTACTAATAAGCCACACAAATGCAGTCGTCTTGAAAAGTCTGAACAAAGATATTTATTCTTTCTTGCGTCAAATACTTAAGGGTATATAAAGTTTTAACTTTTTTTAACTTTTTGAAAAACTTTGGTTCTTTTCACACTATTTTATCCTAAAATTCATAATATATACTTTCTATTAATATAATAAATATATAATATAAAGCTTATAAAGCAATGTAAATGAATAGTGTTTAACGGCAATTATTTTTCATATCAGATATTCTATCAACACTTTTGTGTTTTTTCACGTTTTAGTAGTCTTCATATTTATTTTTATAATAATATACTTTGATCATATTTGATATTTGATATACTGATAACATGACTTTGTTGAATTTATCATACTTTTCAAGACCAATGGGAATGTTTGGTGCTAAGCATGCAACGAATATTTTTATCGAACATAAAACATCTGTTTATAGATTTACAAGTCCAAATGTAAATGAACTACTACAAATATTGTTGGTTATCGTTACGCAATCTTCTTCGGTATAGATGTATCCTGTTCATAAGCTATTGAGCTTAATTTATGAACCTTTCAAACCGAAGTATCAATCAGATTGAGATTTATACATCATATGGCTCACGATTTGGGGTTTGAAAACCAGTTAAATGGCCGTTAAAAAAGATAATTAAATGGTTAGACTCATGTTATGTCTTAAAGCATAACGGCTAAGTTTAGCCTTTCTTACATATATAGTTTTTCTTCATGTTTTGAATATGCAATTATATATCTAAACGATATTGATGTGCAAAAACAACCTCAAAAAAACTTTAAAAACTAATACAAAACAATGATCTAGCATAAAAGAAAGACAACTCGTTTCAACAGTTTAACCGGTTCTTCCAACCAAGCTAACCTAATCTAATCAGCTGTTTGGTTTTACGTTTCTCATATTCGTAATTTTCATAGACTATTAGTAGTAATTGCGGATTTAAATTATAATAATGCTGTACCTTTGTATCCAAGGGTGAAGTACTTGCTTACATAATGAAAGGTGACTATACGCACACAGTGTGCACGCGTATTGGAATCGAAAAGTCTTATTTACTATTTTCTTCTTTTTGGTGCCACTTACCAACTATAAATATGAATATAAATAAATACTTATTATGGGTGTCCCACAAAGACGGCTTGATAAGTGATGATGTTGTGATTTTTAATTTTGTTGAATACTAAAATGTCACAAAGTTTATTACGAACTCTTAAATTCTTTTTTATTTGAAGTACTGTACTTGATTTAAATACATGAGAAAATAGACTTGATTTAAATACATGAGAGAATAGACTGTAGTCAACGAGAAGGTCAAATGAGATATGTATATATGATTTGTTATAATCTTAGTGTTTGTTTTATAGGTAACAATTCTATAAAGTAGCATTTTCAATTGTCTATGGTTTTTTTTAACAATGACTTTCTTATGAGTGATCCATTGTCACACCTGACAATTAAGGCAAGCGTAGCCCACAAGGCCCGCATCAGACTATGTTGTCTGAACCAGGTCCACGCTGGTGTTGTCTGGATGTGAGCTAGCGCTCCTCCGGAAACCGTACTACCTCTACACGAGTTACCTCGTTAGAGTAACAGCCGGGATGAAAATCGGAGTGACGCTCAGGATCAAACCCTCAGTAGGTTTTTCACCATCATTGCGCACAAAGCGCCTCCCCTTGATAGAGGTGGGGATCGAACCGGTGCCATTCACATGACAACCAATCCTTTCCACCACTCCACCAAAGAGTCATTGGCAATTGTCTACTGTTTTAATTCACCATTGGTTATTCATGTATTATTTTTATATTATTTTATTATACATATATTATTTTTATAATATTTTGTGTTAAAACTCCTGTACACAACACGTATTTACTAACTTGCTTTAATATGAATTTTTTTCGTGTTGCTGATATTGGTGTACAATCACGATTTGTTTAAATTATTAATTTTACCGTGTACGTTTGCGTCATTATGTTTCGATATTCAAAACGGAGTCATAACTACAACGAACCGAACACATGTGGATATTATTTTGGTTAATGTTAAGACTTTTTATTTGTTTTCTTTATCCTTTGTCAGTATGTGCAATACCAATCGACAGGGCTGAGCAATTTACGGTTTCGAACCATATTGTTGTATTTCGGGTCCGGTTCCGCTTCTTAAATTTGGGAATAAACGTTTCCTGGTTCGGTTCCGGTTATAACTAACGTTTTCTTTTAAAGAACCGCTAGAACCGATTTGGTTTATACTTTAAATAATATATTCAAAAACCATATTAATTTATTTAAACTTTAAATAGTATATTTAGAAAAAAAATGTTTCTAGAATTAAAGAATACAAAAATAGTTTTTATATAATGTTTGAATGAAGTTTTTGTGATAGTTAACTAAAAGTTTTTTTAGTTGATTTTTGTTTTTGTTACATTGTATACTTGCATTTCATGGTTTGAAACATTTTAGTGTTGCTATTTTACTTTACTTGGTTTGAATTTTGAATGTTGAACTCTTAGTTATATGTTTTAAATGGTTTGATTGTTTTAATTGTTTTTGTTTTGTTGTTAGTTTTAGGATTTAATTGACACCCGGTTTCGGTGAGAACCGTTTACGCGAGAACCGTTTAACCCGGTTCCGAACCAAACTGGAACTGTCAATATTCGGTTCCGGTTCTTATATTTAGCATTAAACGGTTTGGATTTGGTTCCGGTTTGGTTCGGTTCGATCCGGTTATGAACCGTTGCACACCCCTACCAATCGAACTCTCATTGTGTCCCTTTTAGATTAAAGTCTGTATGGTTTATATTAACCCTTGGATGTACCATGTAACCGATTTGCTTCTCTTTTTGCAAACATATTGTAGTTAAAGTTAACATTTAACTCTAGACATTTTTAGTTAACGGTATTGACTGTTTATTTTTACTGTCATTTAGATTAAAGCCGAAATAGTCGAATATTAATCCATCAAATACCAAATACCAAAATACATACTCGTTAGCCTCCTTCTAGACCCCGTCGCGAAGCGCGAGCTTAAAATACCATTTTTATGATACAATTTACATTACTTGATACGAAATTAAAATAACTAGTATCTATGGAATGTATTAAAGGCACGATTAAAAATGTGTCTAAATGGGTTACCCACCAAACCCATTTATGTCAAACGAAACACGTTTAACTTAAGTACTAAATATGTTAATAATTTAACACCACATTTGTTACCTGTTATAAAAAACAACATAGTTATATGTATTTAAATATGATTAGAACTTCTCGTAACTTTTACTTTACAAACATAGTTATATGATGGATCATTTCCTACCGAGGCATGGTTTGATCCGGAGGGCAACCCGGTTTTACCCAGCTGTTACCCCAGCGAAGCTCTCGTGTGAGGACAGTATGGTTTCCGGGCGAAGGTCAGTCAGAGCGGCAGCCGGGGCCCAATAGAACATCGTGTCTACGAATGCTGGGCTGACGGGTAACCATCCTTGATGGGAACCCGGTGACCAATGGTCCATGTACATATTGAAAGTCACCCTTCAAAAAAAATATGATTAGAACTTCTCGTAAGTTTTACTTTATCGTGTTAATTGTCTATTTGTTATTATTTAACCATGTTTAGCAAGTAGAGCCAATGTCAATAATCATGTTAGTTGTATCATGCCATTTGTGTTATTGAATTAGGTACCTTTAATCGTGTTAAACATATCGTATAACCCCTTGCTAAACATGTATGTGTTAGTAATTAAGAAAATAACATTTAAATCACATGTGTAATGTTTTGGTTCACTAGTAATGTTAATGATGATGTGTCATGTTCAACCCATTTGACACGAAATGTTTTGTCCACTCAGATTATACGTCCGGTATAAAGGAGACAAGCCACTCTTGAGTCACTCAAGATCGACCCACAAAAAGTTAAAATGGAGTTGAGCTTAAATGAACTCAAACCCAAACTTGATCTCAAAGGAGAGTTAGCTTAAAAACGAACACGAACTGAACTTTATATAAAATCTAATTGGATTTGCAACACCATTATTTTTATAAATATAAGAGTTAATTACCTGGTTGATTACTATGGTTTGCCATCTTTACATAGGTATCCCAGTGGTTGCAATTTTTAAATCCGGGTGGTCCTTATAACTAACCTTTGTTAGATTTCTCACCTAATTCAACCCACACGCCTATCACATGAGGGTATTTTGATCATTTCAACATTGCCTCTTATATTATATATTATATAAAAAATATAAATATAAATCACACACTCTCTCTACCAATCTCTCTTTCTCTCCCTTCACCAACAAGCACCACCAGACTTTATTGTAGATGTAGATAACATTGTTGAGGAGTATGATGTTGATATGGATGAGTTTAGGGAATGAAATAGTAGATTTTGATATAAGTGGTGATGGAGCGGACTTAAATATTGAAGATGAAGATAATATGTAGGTTTAGATTGACTTAAAAAACTTTGATAGTTTGAGTGATGAGGAGAATGACACCAAGTTGCAGAAGAGCATGAGGGCTCAAAGGACGAAGCATAAAAAAATCCAAAAAAAACTGGTGAGTGCCCTTTTTATCTTAGTCAAGCTTTGAGTAACAAGGAAGTGATCAAGAACTAAGAGGTTCAATCCAAAATTGTTTAGGTGTGAAATTGCAGCAAAAGACAGGTTGTTGTTGAAAGTGTTGCAAAATATATGGGTTAATCTAGAGCATAATTAAATGCTAAGGGTCAATCTGGAACATCATTAAAGGTTGGGAGTCAATCTGGAAGATCACTAATTGCTAGGGGTGTTTTAGAAACTTCAACAAAAGTGCGAGGGTATTTCTGTAACTTCGAAAGGTGCAAGTGGGTCAAAATTTAAACCTAAACCTAAAAAAAGGACATAGAGCCTACATGTCCATGGTTGTTGAACATCTCAAACAACAAGAGTGAAGTGTAACATCCGTAAAAAACCGGGTTATCCAAACCCGTTTCGTTTGTTAAACCGAACAATCAGTCATAAATTTTGTTGCGTAATTTAATGCTCAAATTCATTTTAAACAATACACAATTAATAAATATATTAGAATTTAAAAATCATAATTTAAAATTTCAAATAAATAATGGATAAAAAAATAAAGGCAGACGCCGGGTTTCGAACCCGGGTCGCCGTCAAGCCTAACACGCTAACACACCAACTGCTCTACACACACTTATGTGCTAAATCTGAAACAATTAAACTTTATTTAGAATCCGTGACTAAAACTGAAAATCTCAAAGTTTCGGCAAATCTGTAACCGCCGGCATTATTCAAAATCGCGAAGGAAACCGACGAATTAATCATGTCATTAACTCAAAAATCGGTTATCAAACATTTGAACCAATCAAAATCATAACTGAAGGAGGACTTAATTTTTTTTTACCGTAACCGACGAACATGTTAACTATCCAGTCCAAATCTCGTTCAATTCATAGTCAAACCCTCACCACATTGTGAAAACAAGTCTCTGTTTCACCGGAGTTCACCGGAAATCGCCGGAATTCTCTGCGAGTTGACCGAGAGTTGTCGCCGGAAAACTGAAGAAACTATCCCACTGTTGCCTTACTTTATAAACAGGACATTTAGAGCTCATACCGAAATCACCCACACTCACCTTAAACTCCCTGAAGAATCTCTGTCGCAAGAAACACATCGCCGGAATTCTCTGCAAGTCGCCGGAAAACCGAATCCATTTCATCCCTTCTGCTTACTCTAAAATAAGACTCCTAGAGCTCATACCGAAGTCACCCACACTCACCTCAAACTTCCTGAAGATCCTCTGCCGCAAATTACACGTCGCCGGAATAACCTACTGTCATCGGAATCTCGCCGGAGAAACAGGGGATCTCTGTTTGGTATATCTTACGCCTAATCTCTTTCATTTTTATTAATCTCATGTGTAGTTATTTACAATTTACTAAGGGAATTGATTAATGAATCGAAACAGTCGGGATTGGGAGTTCTGGGTTGTTTAACGAAGAAGATGAAGTTTCAGTTGTATATATATTTAATATAAATCGAGTTATATCTCGGGTTAGACACACAGTCCAGCGGTGGACTGTGTGCATTTGAAACATAGAGATACCGAGTTCGAGTTTGGTTGTGTTCCGATCCACTAAAATAATATACCCTTTTTATATAAAAGCCAAATCCTGAAACATGTAATCAGTGTATAAGTATAATAAAAACCGGAATAATAACCAGGTTAGACACACAGTCCAGTGGTGGACTGTGTGCAAAAACATTAAGCACGTCACGGGTTAGAGTCCAGGCTCCCGTACCGATTCTGGCAATTATCAAGTTTTTAAATAAGGACAGAAATGAATTAATCTAATTTGTATATATATATAATTAAAAACAGAAATATTTCGGGTTAGACACGTAGCTCAGTTGGTAGAGCTGCGTGCACGTATACGAGAGGTCACGAGTTCGAACCTCACTCAGTGCATATCATAAATACGGTCCGACCGGTCAAACGGTCAAAGGTCAACTGGTCAACGGTCAACTGGTCAAAAAGTCAAAAATTTTTATATTTTTTATTTATTTATTTAATTTAAAAATCAATTAAAAATACTTAAAATTAATATTTTTAAAGTTAGAAAATGTCCTTAAACTCACAAAAATAAATCTAGAAATCCTATTAAAGTTATGAATTAAAATTATTAATCTCAAATAAAATCCTTTTATTTACCGAACCACTATGTTATTATTTAGGTTAGTTCCTCTCGTGGTTAAATCCAAATTCGTGCGCATTCATCATCAATTCAAGAAACGCACCCACTGTGAGTGAATCTCTACAAATTTCCCGTTTTAATCACGTTTTTGGGGTGTATCATGTGTCATATTATTTATTACATTTAAACACTTGTGCATCCATCATATCAATGATCAAATGTGTATTCAATATGTATCAACTGTTTGCGTGGTTAATGTTTAGATTAAATTTATCATTTTCAGTACATACATTATCATAGGCCGCCGTTCCCCATTACCTATGAGCGTGAACCGTTCCCCATTACCTATGAGCGTGAACGAGGCGTTGCCAACATACGATCGGCTCCTTTGATTGAGCCTTGATCGCACATACATCATCATAGGCAGTCCGTTCCCCATTACCTATGAGCGTGAACGTGACGTTGCCAACATATACATTATCATTCATGTCATATATTCATGCAAGGTGGTTTGTTATTGTTATTGTTATTGTTATTGTTATTGTTATTGTATGATTATTTACGTTTGCTCACATATGATTCTTGCACAATTTTTCCATATTAAATACAATAAGAAATCAATAATAAATGTTTTCTAACAAGGTTCACTCGCCAACTTTTGTTGACCCAAAAACCATTTTTACCCATGATACAGGTGGACAGGATGAAGCAAGGAACACATAGGAAAGTGCCTTAGAAGAAAAATAATGAAGTCTAGGAAGATGTATAGAACATGTTGTACTTGTATGATTTGATTGTGTGATCTTCTTTAAAATTGTAATAATAAATATGAAACATTATAATAAATGTCATGAGCTTTGATGAAAACCCAATCATGTCCCGATCACCTTTTTCCGCTGCGGGTCGGGGTGTGACATGAAGGGTCTTGGATAGTTAAAACCTTGTTTGTGATAGTAGGAGCACGTGTCATACCCCAACTAATGGCGGAAACATCGGAGTGAGACGAAATAGATTGCTCATTACACATAACACTAATGTGACAATAGTTAATTACCAAAACCGATTTTATATTTTATTAAAATTGTCGATTACATCATGAAATACAAAGTACAACAAGAGACAAAATAATAAGTTCAACAACAAAGTAAAAAATCTAGTAACTTCAAGTGTGTTTCTAGTGTAGTCCCTACCAGATTTCGTCATAATGAATCCTCATCAACCTGCAACATGTTAACAAAGTATAGTTCAACACAAAAATGCATTGGTGAGCACACAAGTTTGAGTATAAGCATAATTATAAGCATAAAAGTTTGAAAACGAATCCACATGGCAACTTAGGTTATATAAGATTGACATAACATGACATGCGATATTTCTAGTCAACCCTCGGTTTACGCAATAAAGAATTAAATTTAACATGACTTCTCGTTCACGGGTGGTGCGTTAATCCTATGGCGCTATACATGTTAAATAGAGGCTCGTATAAAGCTAATGACTTTTGTATCACATAAGAATCACCCAAGTATATGCATCAAGTATGATATCATAGTATTCATGTATTTGGATTGTTTCGTGCATTTGAATAAAGTATAAAGTTTGGTGATTTTTGATAAGGTTAACATATTGCACCAAAAAGTGACAAAAATGAAAATGGGTCAAGTGTACTCACAATTTTGGAAGGCTTTTCGATTATCCGAGTACTAACGAGTTGGTGAGAATAGGAGAATGAGTGGCTTGAGTGTTTAGAGTTTATGGGATGTTTGAGTTCGGATTTAAGGATTCGGAGTTTAAAGTGTACGGAAATAGACATATAAGAAAAGTAATCACCTAGCACACATAATACTTGTTCTTGACACTATGAAACTCAAAAGAGTTTGAATGTTTTCATGGGTCAAAATTCCCATTAGAATCGTAACAAGTACAATGGTCTTAGATAATTTAACTTAACACTTGACAAATAACCACTAGACTATCATCAAGGTTTAGTCACTTAAATATTATATAGGTTATATAGTGTAGGTATTATTTACATAAGTCAAGCATGAGGTAGGAGGATTAACCATCCATTTAAGATCTCTTTTGGATTCATATAAGTCAAGCATGAGGTAGGAGGATTATCCATCCATTTAAGACCTCTTTTGGATTCACAACTACACATGTTGCCATAGACAACAAGGGGGGTCATGAACATACAATAAGGAAGGAAGTAAATACAACTAATCTAGGAAAACATCAAGTGATGTGTAGATTTTCAAGTAGGATAGCCCAAGCTAAACATATAATCACACAATCTTCAAGTTCAAGATTTGTTCATCACTTGTGAGTTAAAACTCTATCAAAACAGAAAGTTTATGAGGATTAAACCTCTGGATTTACATGTTACAACCTTGTTTTTAAGCACACATAATCATAGTCTTGATTAGTGGCATAAGGGCATAGGAATATATGAAGAATAACATGAGTTTTCTTCCAAAACATGAAGATAAAAATGAGCAGAATTTAGGTGCACTTTAGACCTCAAAATTGGTGAGGTTTCACCTTAGTTTGCCCAAGCAAACTTGTGAGAACCTTCCTAGATGTTATCCAAGTGTTGTAGAAGAAGAAACAAGAAGAAAATTGAAGTGGAAGTGAGTTAAAACTCACTTTTTATGGCTGGAACTCTAAAAAACGAGGCTGAAACTCAGCTGAGTTTGGGAGGGTTTTTGAAGTGTTTGTGTAACACTACGTGTTTTTACTTCCAAACATGTTCCGACACATGTCCCGGTAATCCTCGTGTACCGTGTGGTAAAACAGGAGGGACCAAAGTCGTTGAAACGATAAATTATAACCTCGTATTGTGATTGATGAAAGTTAAGGGGCTAAAGTGGCAAAATGCCAAAATTTTCACTTCTGGGAAGCGGTTACGGACCGCAAGCCATATTGGTTACGGTCCGTAACCAACTTCAAAACTAGTGAGCGCCAGCAGGCCTTACGGACCGCAAGGCCTAGGCCATACGGTCCGCAAGGACCTGCCAGCGAACAAAAATGTGGCAGCAACCTGCTCTGCCACCTCTTGTCGCCTTGCCACCTTTCTTGCTGGTCTTTACATGTCTAGGGACACTTGTTAACTCCCATTAACTCCTGGAACTCCTCCTAGCTCCTCCATAACTCTTAAGATGAGCATTCTTGTGAGTTGCAACAATCTTCATGCACTTTAAACTCACCAAGTTCATCTAGAGAAATTCCAGGCCATCTTGAAGCATTCCTCTGTGTTCTTAGCATCCTCTGGACTTTGTGTAAGTGTTCCCTTTTCATGCTAAGTCATTTCTTTAAGATTTAAGCTAAGGTCAAAGTCTTGACGTAAAAACGCCTTGCTTTGAGCTAAGACCTTGATGGTCCAGCCATTGATCATAACAAAAGTGGCTACGTCATCGTAATAAAGTAGGTGTTAATACCTCAAGTGGGCACCTCCAGATTACCACGAATTCTTGACCAATTGACGAGTCAAAGTAAAGGTCAATAAAAGTCAAACGGGCCAGTTTATGAATAAATGCATAACTAGATATATAGATGTTATAAAATATGTTTTCATGCATAAGCAACTTATAAATAAGTGTTAGAACTTATATAAACTGATTTGGCTCGTCAAGTCTCGGTCTAGGGTCGGTTCGCAACCGAAAGTCGCAAAGTTTGACTTCTGCTTTGACTTTCAGTTCTGACCCGATTTAGCTAGTTAAGCTACTGATTTTAGGTCATTTTTAAGATCATGATCAAGTATAGTATAACTTCCTAAAGTTATACTACTTGATTCCTTAACAATCCGAGCTATTATGCAAGTTCCGTTAAATTGCTTAAACTTTTGCAAAAAGGCCCTTTTTGCACAAATCAAGGTTTTAAACGTCCATGCATATAAAAATGTGTTATAAACTGATTTGTAAACATAAGTGAATTATAATGATGTCAAGAATCTGATCATAAACCAAATTTTGATGAAACGGCATAATTTATGCTTTTAAATGACTAAAATGCCCTTTTCGGCATTTTAGATAAGTTGAACATGGTTTTATCACCAAAATAAAATACCTACTGATGTAATATGATAAGTAGGACATATTGGGATGATTATTCAGATTACAACCTGAATGAAGGCCTAAGATGCGTAAATGCCGAATTATGACCAAATTACCCTTTTCGCATAAAAAGACTTTAACCAAGCTTTTTACAATCAAACCTTTTATCTACTGATATAATATGTTAAATTGAAATATTTTGGATATATAAAACAGGTCATGACTCCAGTTTACCTTAACCATCGCATTTAACAGCATTTATCAATTTTACGCCTTTTCGGCGCATAGTATGGTTTAAAACCATAATTATGAGCCAAGAGTTGTTACCTACTGATTTATAAACTTAATTTCAAAAATTTTACAGTTGGTACAAGTCCCGAACTCAGAATCCCAATTATGGATTCAAAGCTATGTGTGAAATTACTAAAATGCCCCTCGAGACATAGTTTAGTTTAAAACTATCAAACACACATATATTTGATATCCTACTATTACAACATCATAAAATAAGTATTTTTACAAAATATTATGAACCTTGATATTAGATTTCTTAT
This sequence comes from Scalesia atractyloides, assembly GCA_947069175.1. NCBI lineage: Eukaryota > Viridiplantae > Streptophyta > Magnoliopsida > Asterales > Asteraceae > Scalesia > Scalesia atractyloides. Next base: position 6,940,557 of record CAMTDV010000018.1, on the reverse strand, counting down.
AAACATCTTTATTAAATTACGAAATGACCAAAATGCCCTTTTGAGGCGTAATTTAAATTTAAAAACATTTCGGGCATACTGATGACTATCGTTAGTGTCATGCAAAAACTGAAATAAACTAGTAGCTAGAGTAAGTCGGATATCGAACCAGAGGAGGATTGTGGAAAGTGTTCTAATGCAAGGTATAAATTAACTATTACTGAAATGGAAAATCTGTTTGTTTGATTGTGGAAATTATCTAAATTAACGAATTAAAATGAGATTGTAATCAAATTGAAGAAGAATGGTTCCTCCGGAATTCAGGTTTATAAACGAGTTACAGTTATGTGTTGATCAAAACATTCACATAGACATAAATGTTTAACCTAACCGATCAATTGTGATAATCAAAGACTAAGTATTCCGGTTGATAAATAACGGGAGGTTATCATATGATCATCAACTACAATTACCAACCCTAATCCCATGTCAAATATATCCTGATTACTAGAACTCTCAGGAATTGAATGGTTAAGAATTAAGGATAAATAAATGTAATCAGTTACAATCAATCAATTAGATTCATGGTGAAAAGCATCGAATGCTTAGATCACCAGTTACAATGATCAAAAACACATAAAAGTATCAAGTTATGCAAAACCCACCAACCGGAGGAAACCATGAAAAGTTTAGCCACTCATCTCGCTTGAGAGATCAACAAAAGCTTGAATTGGCGAAGAATTCATGATCCAAATTGGTGATTTGGTGAAGAATTGTGATGATTCGGATGGAAAAACCTTGATCTTTGGAGCTTTCTAGTGCCTTAGGTCGTCCTTTGAGGAAGAGGTATCATAATATCCTTCCTAAAACCCTAATATACCTAAAAAGGCCCTAATTTGCGTTTTTCTGGAAATACGACCGTCACCGACGGTCCTGGGCCGTCAGTGACGTTCCGGAGCTGCTGTCCCGCTTGGCAGATTTGTTCAAAAATTGTTTTCTTCATAACTTTTTCGTTATAGCTCCATTTTGCGCACCGTTTTTGCCTACGCGTTAGTAATTTAACCCTCTATCATTCTATATCTTAAGATCTTTAATTCCACTCCATTTGTTTTCCTCAAAACATGTCCAATCTTCGTATTTAACCACCATAACTTCTCCAAATTACGTGCTTTACCTGCAAAACAACTATTTCTCGTATTGAATAAATTCCACACGTATAAACGATCAAACATACATAAGATTAGACATTTAACACTTATAAGTCACATTCCTAAACCCTTCCATCACATCCCCACACTTACCTTTGATTGTCCTCAAACAAACCAACTAGAACTAATCACCACAGTAATTAACACCTCTAGACCCTTGACCAATTTGTAACACCTCGTAAAAACCCGTCCTGTAAAATTTTGACACGCATCCTAAAGTCCACAAAACGAATGAATTAAAGCGTCAACATGTTTAATCATACCTCTGAGTGAACTTTTAAATCAAACCCGTACTCATCATTGCTCAACACTATGATCAATTGTTCCCAAACTAAACTTAAGGGATCAATAGTGCAAGAAATGGAAGTTCAGATGGGTTTAATAAGTCCAGGGACTGAAATGGCATTATTTGAAAGTATGTGTGGCTGACCCGGGGCGGGTCGCGGCCCGCGAAGACCTCATATGTCTCTCTCGCGGACCGCGAGAGAGTTACAGTAACAACAAGCTACATATGTCGTGGCAGCTTGCATGTTTGCCATGTTTTTCGCGAATTCCCACCTTGTCTCTGCATTTTACACGACCCTAGACACTTGTTTCCCTCTGCCAAGCCCTCTTAACACCTGTAATCTCCCCCTTCATCCTCCAACTCCATAAATGGGGTCTTGTGCATCCATTGAAAGAACTTGCATGTCTTAGAATTCACTCCCATCAACCTCTGCAAGTTCTGGAGCTACAAGGGCCTTCAAGTTCATCTCATTTCCGTGCAAGGACCTTGTGTAAGTGTTCTTGACCTCCCTCCTTCAGTTTATTACTCATTCTCGCCAAAAGTCAAGCTTGTCGTAAAAATGGTTTGACTTGCGGTTAAATCCTTAGGGGTCCAGTCATGATCTGATCTAAACATGGTTACGTGATCGTAATGAGGTAGGTAACAACACCCCTTAATGGAACCTCCTGATTACCACATTTGCATGTCTAATTGACGAGTCAAACTTATTCATAAAAATGCACATCTAATAACATGCATGCTATAAAATCAGTTTTGATACTCTAAATACTTGGTAATAATCATAAGAACATGTGAGAACATGTTCGGCTCGTCAAATCCAGGTCTAAAGGTCGGTTTGCAACCGAAAGTCGCAAGATTTGACTTCTGCTTTGACCTTCAGTTCTGACCCGATTTAGTGTCTTCCAAGGCTGATTCTATGCTGCATTATGATCCTTATATTATGTAGTATAACCCTCTGAGGTCATACTACAAGGTCATAATCATAATCCAAGTTTATGCGCAAGTTTCATTAATGTGTCAAATTTGACTACTTTGTCCTTTTTGCTTAAATTGAGATTTAAACTAAAAATGAACATGCAACAAGTTACCTACTGATATGTTAACTTGTTTGGCTTGCATGCATGTCAATAATTTGGTCATAAACTGAGTTCTTCCTAAATATCGCAAATCAAGCTTTTAAAGGACCAAAATGCCTTTTTCGGAAAATAAAATGTTTTAAACACAACTCCTACAATAAATACTTTACCTACTGATGTTATAATATACTTAGAATTATTTGAGATATTAAATCAGTTTACAAACTAAGTTTATGTAAAGGCTCTTACATGATATCGATAAATGACGATAATACCCTTATGGCGCATAAAATGAGTTTTAAACGCGTTTTCATAACCAAACCTTTTACAAACTGACTTTATATAATAAATAAAGTATTTTGGTTATATAAACCTGATCAAAACTATAATTTTCCTTAAACATCGGTTAAATCGTCATTTAGCGACTTTAACGCCTTTTCGACGCATAGTATGGGTTAAAACCATATCTAAGCATCAAGACTTGTTACCTACTGATTATAAAACATATTTTAGATATTTTCATAGTAGGTACAAGTTATAAACTCAGATTCCAAAATAAGTCTTCAAATCTATGTGTGAAATGACCAAAATACCCCTTCGGGGCATAGTTTGGTCTTTAAATATAAACCACACATATATTTGTTATCATACATAAAATACATATTTCTATAAATAATATATGACCGTGACATCAGACTAATCACCAACTCATTTTTATAAATCATAAAATGACCAAATTACCCCTTTAAAGCTGAAATCGATTTTAAAACTATAACGGGCATACGTGTTGGTATCTTACTACTATTAAAACATGTCGTAAGCATATTAACACATGAAACTTGTAAATGACTCATCCGGTTACCTGGCATCGCTTATATGCGTACGGTTAAGCCTACGTGACTAGTTTACGTAAATTCACTGAAACGGGTTTAACCTTATCATTTTTATATCAAAATCCAGAATGTTATATGTTTACCCAAAATATACAAGTCCTAGTACTTGTCGGGTTTAAACAACATTCTTTCCGGTCTTCGCTTAATCTAGCGTATCGTTCAATTATGTATCCTTTAAGCTAACCGGTACGAGTCAACGACTCAACCTAAACCCATTAGCATTCTAATTGGTTATTAATACCATCAATCCAGACTAGAAGCCTCCCAGTAGATCAATACTAGCATTTGTCTTCTTGATTATCGGCTGAGTTACTATTCGTTAGAAGAACTAGCTCAGGTAAATATTTAACTTATTTTCCCTATACGGGCTTGGGATACGATATTATATTACTGCTTGGTCGGGTATGGGATCATGTTTATCGGATTGTGATTTACTTAATCTTATAACCCGTCTGATTCTGTATTGTCTGATAACTTAAACATCGGGGGTTAACTCGACCGTGTCCTGGATATCCTTGGCTCATTTAAATTACTAATGGCCACGACCTAAGCGCGGGGTGTAGGCATACACCTGACAGACGCTAATGCTAAACAAATTATTTTTATTATACTCCTCCATGGGTTTTATTAAGTGGTGTGTCGGTTAATCAGGTTATTCGGTTTCTGCACCGGACCCCATATGTATTGACAGACCTGTAAAACTGTAAACAATATCATTTTGAATTGTCCCAGGTTATAAATGATATTCGTGCTCAATGCATCTAAACAAATTTTTAAATGTTTTCAAATGAGTCGGTTAAATAACAGGTTTCCAAAAAGGTTAAGTGACAGGTTTTGGCATGGAATAGGCTAGGAGCTGCTTGGTAACGACGTAGGGAATTTTTCAAGTTCTTAGTCAAGCCTAAAGTCTGTCAGAAGATATCATTTTTGTACTTTCGATCCGCCTGTGGATATAATATTGCAAACCGTGTATTTTTATAGACTTTTAAACTCAACGGTTTGTAATAATATTTAATATTCAAGTCTTCCGCTGTGTTGTATATGTTTGACCATGACGATACCAATCTTACGTCACAATACTCCCCACCGGGATTGTGTTGGAAATATGGGGCGTGACACAATTCAACCTGTTAAGTTCCCAAGTCATCCCCGTCCCATAGACTAACACACTCGAGATTTACGGCCTGACAAGCAATTCCTGTAATTTCAAAAACAGACGACTTGTCTATCTAAAACTAACATGTTTAAAATACTACACATGCTACACACCTCTCACAGTATTCTCTCCTCTCGGGTTATCTAGCATGTAATGTGCTAGTATATATAATCACTCCAATAAAGCACACATGAAATCTTGCAATCATAAGCTTGTATGACAATCACACCTCCACTGTATCGTCTAACACGACACATATCAAAAGAACTTTTCGGTTTTGGTGTAACACTACGTGTTTTTACGTCCAATTTTTTTTCCGACCACGTGTCCCGGTAATCCATGTGTGCCATGTGCCAAAATGGGAGGGACCAAAGTTTGTCGAATCGCTTATCCTATCCTCGTTATGTTTTAGAATGAAGTGGAGGGGCCAAAAGTGCAAGAAATAAGAGTTTTATGAGCTAAATAAGTGCGGGGACTGAATTTGCCAAATTTTAAACTTGGATGGCTGACCCAACACTCGGTCGAGGGCCGCGACCGGCCAGGCCTAAACCTCTCGCACCCCGCGAGAGGGTGCCAGCGACAGAATGTTTGCTGTTTGGTGCCAGTTTGCAATTTGGACACTACTCTTCGAATTTTTGCCACCTTGCTCGCATTCTTGCCACCATTTCACACTTCTAGGACGCTTTTAGACTCCTGGAGACCCTCCTCAACACCTGGCATCTCCTCTACACTCCATAAATGACTCATATGTGAGTGCACCCTTGTGTTGCAACAAGTTCATCATACTTGGAAGCTTGTCAACACACCTTGGAGGAGTTCCAGACGAATTTGGAGCATACCACTCTGTTCTGAACATCATTTGGACCATATGTAAGTGTTCAATCTCGTGCTAAGTCGATTCTTCATAGTTCTTTGCCTAGAACAAAGTCTCGTCGTAATTACGCCTTGACTTTGCTATAAATCCGTGTATACTCCGTCATTGTCCGTAATGAAAGTTCCTACTTGCTCATAATGATGGAGGTAATAAACCCTCAAGAGGGCATTTTCAGATTTTCACGGATTCATGGTCAATTGACGAGTTAACTGAAAACTCAATAAAAGTCAAACTGAGCAGTTTTTGTAAAATTCATAACTAACGATCCGGATGTTACAAAATATGTTTTGAAGCATTAATAACCTTAAAATAAGAATTTGAACATATGTCAAAAGGTTCGGTTCGACAATTTTTGGTATAGGCTCGGTTTGTAACCGAAAGTCTCAAACAGTTGACTTTCTGTTGACTTTCAGGTCTGACCCATTTCAAGCCATTCTTGCTGCTAAGTTTTGGTCATTTTATGATCATGTTTACGTTTAAAACATTTTCCTAAAGTTTCGTAACTCGATTCCTAATAAATTCGAGTTCTTACATAAGTTCCGTAAAAATCCTTAAAATTTTGCAAATAGGTTCTTTTTGCGCAAAATGAGTTTCCTAGCGCATATAAGCATATGGATGGTATACTTATATGTTATGATAAGTAGGACCGTTTGGGATGCTTGTTCGGTTTATGACCTGAATGCATACTTAAGAATCGCTAATCGCCGCTAAACGACTAAACTAACCTTTCGCGGAGAAATAGCAAGAATTAAAATTTTTATAATCAAAACTTTAACTTACTGATGTTATATGTTAAATAACATGTTTTGGTCATTTAAAACAGGTTCTAATTTCAGCTTATATTAAATATCGATTTAACGGCATTTTAGCGACTTTACGCCTTTCGGCGCATAAGTATGGTTTAACACCATAACCATGAGCCGAGACTTGTTACCTACTTATTTATAAACTTATTTTTAATATAACAACAGTAAGTACAAGTCCCGAACTCAGAATCCCAAATTCGGCTTCAAAGCTATGTGTGAAATTACAAAATGTCCCTACGGGACATAGTATGTTTTAAAATCATCAAACACGCATATATATTTAATATCCTACTGTTATAACATGATAAAATACATATTTTTACAGAATATTTAAGGTCATAACATCAGATTCACTTAAAATCTTTTATAAGCCTAAAAATAACCAAAATGCCCTTGTAGGGCATAAATCGGTTTTAAATATAACTCGGGCCTATCCTTGCCAATATTACTGATTTTGTAACATATTTTAAACAATATCTCATTATGGAACTTATATACGACTCTTACGGTTACCCGGTTTCGCTTATACGTGTTCGATTAAACATACGTAGCTAGTTTACGTATTTAAACCAAAACGGGTTAACTTTGTCCATTCCTTATCAAAATCCAGAATGCTATTGGTTTTCCCATATTATAAAAGTCTATGTACTTGTCGGGTCCAATTAACATTCTATTCCGGTCACCGCTTAATCTAGCATATCGTACTATATCATAATTAGCGTAAGACTAACCGGTCCAAGTCTAGGACTTAATTTAGGACCCGTTAGCATTCTAATATTGGTTATTAATTACCATCACTCCAGACTGAACACCTCCCGGTAGATTGCTCCTGTACTTGCTCTGGAATACGGCTGAATTTGGATTACTTGCGAACTTCAATTCAGGTAAATACTCTTAACTTATTTTCCCTATACGGGCTTCGGATACGGTAGACTACTACCGCTTGGTCGGGTATGGGAAAATGTTTTATCCAGTTGTGATAATTAACTGAAATCTTACATAACCCGGTTTTGATCTGTTTTGACTGAAACCAAAACACTGAGGGTGGGCTTGACCGTGTCTGGGATATCCTTGGCTCACTAAACTGGTAGTGACCACGACAATATAGCATGGCGTGTAGGCATACACTGGGTAATTGCTATCCTGCTTTCTGTGTGAAAGTTCAGAGTGGTGTGTCAGTCGATCATGTCTTGGTTTTTGTACCGGGCCTCATATGTAAAAGCAGCATGTAAATCTGTATACAAGGTCTTTTGTACTATCCCAAGTTACTTAAGAAATGCACTACGTGCGTCAAAAACCATTTTCGAAAAGGTTTTCAAAATGAGTCGGTTGAGCGTATTTACCAGTGTAAACTGACGTATTTTCAAAAGCTTAAGTTACAGGTTGCAAGTACGGAATAGGTCGGGAGCTGCAGGGCGAATAACCAAGGAGTTGTGACCTTAGGAAATTCTCTGTTTATAGTCTGTTATCTTTTTGTATGTATTTCGATCCCCTGTGGATCTAGTTACAACCATGTTTGTATATATTTATTTTGGACACTAGACATTGTCGGTTGTAATAGTTTATTTTCTCCAGACTTCCGTTGTGTTATGCTTATTTGATTATAATGATATCAACTGAACGTCACGATACTCCCCACCGGTAGACACGTGGATGTCAGGGTGTGACAGGTTGGTATCAGTGCCAACATTTGAGGGAATTCGACACTTGCCATTAGTGTTTGATCTCAAACGATATAAGAAAACACATTCCTTAGACTCTCGAGTCTAGGCTTTGACCTAGGATTATTCGTTTCCCTATTTTGCTATTTTGCTTGCTTTGGTTTTTAATTTGCTTTGTGACAGGATTTGACGAAGATGCCTCCAAAATTTTCTAGAGGAGCGAAAGGAAAAGGCCTCATGAGAGGTGGAGCTGTGGGTCAAGGACCTTCGAACCCGCATAACTACAACCCTTACGAGGATTCAGGAGACTCCTCATCACCATGGGAACCATACCCTCATCGTCACTCTATATCCCATGAGTATTCTCCACCGCCAGATTCACTGCCACCACAACCTAGCTAATCTCACCACTCACGCTCCCATTCTTCCCATGGAAATTACAACCTCGATATTCAATTCCACTCACCTTATGTAACCCCACCAGAAGATTCCGCGTAGCCCATGGAAGAAGACTCCGACCTAGAAATGCTGGCAACGGGATCAATGGGTCATCCCATTTACTTATCCAGCGGGTCCAATTTATACGCTGGAACGCCATAGCACTATCCTAATGAATTTCAGGAAAAGTTTTCACAATATATTTTCTATGACACCCCATCTTACCACAGCACACCATCCTACCACACCCCATCCTACCATACACCTATACACCATACTCCTCCACCTGAAGAACAACATATGGAACAGCTACAACTACCACCTCATCCACCTAGGAAGAGGAACGCACGTATGTCCGTGCAAATGGGGCCCAGAGTTGGGTCACTATCTCCCCAGCCTTCATCCTACCCCCACTATCCCAGAAGATCCACAAATGGGTGGACCTTCTTATGCCTCGCCTTTCAACGAGCAACCGCCTTCTACTGTTGAGCCTCCCGCCACCGGGTTTTGATAACCCCATACCTGCCTACAAATAATTTCCAGAATATAATCCTTTAAATCCTTCTACCTGGCCAGAGCATAGCCATAGCCATCACATATCTCATTCTGACCCTTACCTAGAAATGGCCATGAATGCACATTACCCATATCCCTACCAACCAGGCGGATATCCCTACTATGAGTACCAACATCCGATTGCACCGCCTCAACCCCAAACTCAACCGCAACCACAGCAGCCGCCGCCTGTAACATTTGTCAAAAACGGGTTTCCAAAACCCGCTCCGTTTTGTAATCGAATATCAAGTTATAAATGTCAAGTTGTGTATTTATGGTTATTTTGATTTTTAATGATACATAATTAATAAACAAACTAAACTATAAAAATTATTTGTGATAAAAAGTGAAAACAAAATAAATAAAAATAAAATGTTGCTGCCGGGACTCGAACCCGGGTCAGCCGGGATCTAAATCCAAAGACTTAACACACACCCACATCACACATCCGCCACTTGTTGTTTTCTGTCATCTCTAGGAAACAAATAACTCTTATACACAAACCTAGTTAAACCGGTTGCGCTAGAAACTGAAATCGGCAATTCAACCGTCTAATCGTTTGATTAGTCGCACATTCAGGTTTATAACCGATGAACCGACAAATTCTAATCAATTCAGACTTGAATTCGATGATGATGGGTTTTATAACCGAAACTATCCAACAATCCGAATTACTTCAATCAAGACCCCTCTCGCGACTCAGAAACATCATACAAACTTTCCATTTCACTTTCGTCACACATTCGGTCCATCAGAAAGCTTAAATCAACTCGCCGAAAAATTCTGCAATCGCCGGAAAACCGTATTTGTCCTCAAGTCGGTAAGTTCTTCAATACCATCGTAGTCTAACAGTTATTAAGCTATTTCTAACTCAAACCTTCCACTTGAGATCGAATTCAGGCACCGTTATCAGATAATTCCAGTTCGCCGGAAGATTTCTGGAAATCGTTATCTTCGTCTGTGAAACGGTAAGGACCTTCAAACACACTTTTAACGTTTGTTTATCACTTCAACTCCACGATTGGCTAATCAAAACGGTTAATTGTTTTGTTCAGTTGAGGTGCACAAAAACAGAGCCGACGCATTGCCGGAAATTCTGTGATAAATCATTCCTACGGTATGTTACTTCCAACACCGTCTCCGCCATTTCATTTTAGCCTTAAGAATGTTTGTTAATCGTAAAAACAAGAAAACGGATTAGTAACACCGTCGACTGTAATTTGAGTGAAGAAGACGAAGATAGTTAAGTTATAAGTATAATTAAAATTGGTATTTTAAACGGGTTAGACACACAGTCCAGCGGTGGACTGTGTGCAAATAATACGCGCATGTCACGAGTTCGATCCCTGATACACGCACCCTCTATGTAATAAAAAGCCTTTTTGATTAAGGATAAACCGGGTTAACTCCGTTAGTTGTTAAGTATAATAAAAACCGAAATATTAACCAGGTTAGACACACAGTCCAGCGGTGGACTGTGTGCAACACTAACTCGCACGTCACGCGTTCGAGTCTGGTTAACAGCACCGGTTCGAGATTTAAAATCTTTTTTAAAAACAAACGAATTTTGAATAAATCGAATTAGTATATAAATATAATTAAAAAAAAGATTATTTCGGGTTAGACACGTAGCTCAGTTAGTAGAGCTGCGTGCACGCGTACGGGAGGTCTCGGGTTCGAGTCTCACCCAGCGCATACTTGCACACTGACTGAACCGGTCAACAGGTCAACAAGTCAAGGGTCAACACAAAAATAAACAATTTTTTATATATTTTTATTTATTTAATTTAATTTAAAAATCAATTAAAAATACTTAAAAATAATATTTTTAAAGATAGAAAATAGCCTTAAACTCACAAAAATATATCTAAAAATTCCATTAAAATCCTTAATAAAATCCACTCATTTATTATATTTTTTCGTTATTATTTAGGTTAGTAATTCTCGTTGTTCAACTCTCTCGACTCGTGCGCATCTCATCATCTCCATTCAAACGCACCCAATGTGAGTGAATCTTTACAAATTCCCCGTTTTAATCATGTTTTGGGGTGTATCATGTGTCTTGCTATATATTATATTTAAATCATTGTACATACATCATATCATGAACATGTGTATTCAGTTTGTTTCAACTGTTGTGTGGTTATTGTTAGATACAATTTATTATTTTCAGTACATGCAATTTCATAGGCCGCCGCTCCCCATTACATTATGAGCGTTGAGCATGTTCCCCATTACATTATGAGCGTGAACCTGGCGTGCCCACATACGACCGGCTCCGTTTGATTGAGCCTTGATCGCACAGACATTTTTCATTTTCAGTACATGCAATACGATCGGCTCCGTTTGATTGAGCCTTGATCGCACATACATTTATCATTTTCAGTACATGCAATACGATCGGCTCCGTTTGATTGAGCCTTGATCGCACAATTTCATTCGTGTAATTTATCGTATGATGTTGGTATGTTAATGTATGCTATCACATGTTATTGTATGTTATAGTTGTGATTGCTATTGCTACTGCTTGATTATTTACATTTGCTCATTTATGATTATGCACAATTTTTCATTGATAAACTAACAAGTAAAACAATAATAAATGTTTATCTAACAAGGTTCACTCGCCAACTTATGTTGACCCAAAAACCCCCATTTTTACACATGATACAGGTGAACCAGCCTCAGCCAGAAATACATAGGATTGGACTAGAAGAATAAAATGATTTAGAGCTTGGAACTATTTTGTTTGGTTATTTCTTTGTATTGTATGGACATGTTTGGATTATTTGGAATGTAACTTTGACTTTACTAAATATGAAACATATTAGTAAATGTCATGAGCTTTGGTGATAACCCAATTATGCCCCAACTCTTATTCCGCTGCGGGTCGGGGTATTACAGATTGGTATCACAGCCATGACTATAGGGATATAGGATAGGTTATTAGACCCTTAGAGCCTATACTATAGTTGATTAGAAATTTTTAAGATTTTTGTGTGTGGCATGCCAAACTTCATGATGTTTATATGTTTTATGTTAAATGTTACATTCAATGTTATGCAAGTATGTTCATAAGTATATATTATCATATAATGCCTATCATGAATCATATTCTCATAACACATCATATCCATGAAAGCACACACCACATCATGATTGTTTTTACAATGATTTTTGTGTTTTCAAATCTCATCAAAGTGAGTTCTCATGACGGGCATGTAGTAACTGGAAGGGTACCAGTACCGGTAGTCGGAACGTCCTGTCTAGGCTGGCATTCGTATCAATCCAAAATAAAGGACCAGTTTGCCTACCTGGGGACTAACGATGAGAGTACGAAGTACCTATTAGGCCAAAGCATGCTATACCAAACGTCGTGTGAGCTAACCCCACTTTGAGTTGTCATTGTGTCTACACCTGGACACGTTCCGACCAAACATCTCATGAACATATTTTGTGGTTTGCATTCGGGTGATGCGAGTGTTAAATTGCCAATACTAATGTGAATCCTACCAAGCCCATAGTCATGGGGGCCCACATGACTATATAGGTGAAGGTATGGGGGACATTTGAGGCCCAACATGAGCAAACCCAAGACATCCTATGGATGTAGTTGCATTATTGATATTTATGTTATTTTCATTTTCTTAAAGACACATGACACCTAAAAAGACACTATAAACTCACAATCTTCTTATGTATGTTCCTTTAGATGTCGTCCGGACAACAACGAAGGGGTAAAATATCAGGAAGGTCTCAGTAACGCTTGGCCCCACAAATCGCGAAACAAATGGCCACGATACTGCCTGACATTGTGGTCCAAGTACAACAAGCCCTCGCTACAAATCCTACTAACCCTCCCCAACAAGACGACCAGAACATCGGCAACCCTCCTACCAGCAAGTGCTCATGTAAACATTTCAAGTCTTGTGATCCTCCTAAATTTGAAGGGACCGAAGGTGTCACTGCACTCCTCCACTGGTTTGAGGAGATGGAAAACACTTTTCTCAACTGCGATTGTCCCGAGGATCGCAAGGTTCGATACGCCACCGGAAGACTATTTGGGGTAGCTCTTACCTGGTGGAATACTGAAAAGGGGAAGAGGGGAACTGAGGATGCAATGGCCTTAACTTGGGAGGAATTAAGGGAAATCATGACTAGGCGTTTCTGTCCTAGGAGTGAGATTAAAAAGTTGGAGGACGAATTTCATTCTTTAAAGCAAAAGGAGGGAGATCATACCATCTACAACAAGAGGTTCTTAGAGTTGAACCAAATGGTCCCTAACTTGTTCACCCCAACTTATTGCTTGATCGAGCATTATATTCGAGGTCTTCCCTCGAAAATTCAAGATTCAGTTCTCAGCACTTCACCAGCAACACTTGAAGCTGCTATGGAACTAGCAACTGAACTGACCGAAAATCGCATTCGAACGGTAAATTCAAAGAGGAGAAGAAGAAAACCCCTATTGAGGCTCAAACTTCAAACCATTCTGGTTCCTCCTCGAAGTTTACTGGTAAAAGGAATCGAATCACAAGAAACTTCGCCGTCACACAAACCAATTACCCTATTCCTGCTGCACCCATTACCCAAGTCGCCCCTTCACCCGCACCACACAAAAGACCATACTCTGGCCCGTTACCAAAATGCAACCATTGCCAATACCACCATTCTCCTGATCATCCTTGCCAATATTGCACCGGCTGTGGTCGCGCAGGTCATACTATTCAAACCTGTCGCATACCTCAGCGAACGAACCGCCACCAGCCTTCAACCCAAACCCACCAACAAATAATGGGTCAAGCCCAACAACCCCTACTACTACCACCTACCCAACATTTAGCCCAAACATACTATCAACCCAACTATCCCATGGTACAACCTATGCGGGCTTGCTACAATTGTGGAGATCCAAGCCATTTTAGAAACACTTGTCCATATTTGGTGAACATCATTCATGCCCAAGCTCAAGCAAATCCGGTGAATCAAGCTAACCAAGCTCCACCACCTGCAAGAGGAAGAGCTTATAACATCAACGCCAATACTGTTGAAAATAATAACGGCCCAAACGAATCACCCAACTAATTTTTTTCTCGCCAAGAATCAAGACTCAACTCCAATCGTCTAGTTTTAATGTTTTCTTTATGTTATCTCAATCTTTCCGTATTCCAGTTGTAAAATTTGGAAATTTATGTATCCAAGAAGTTTAATGCGGTTTGATATTACAGTTTTGTTTTATACTCATTGATTTAACATTTATATCATCATACATCTCGACGTATCTCAATCTCATCATTTAAAGGAGTTGGGTTGTGTCACACTTTTATATAGACTGACCCCTTCATCATAACCAACGAGAGAGGTACTGTCATCATTTAGTCATGTATCATCTCAGAATTTAGACTCAAGTTTTGTTCGTTGCGTTGTTTATGTTTTAGAGTCACATAGAATTGATCATGATTTACTGATAAAGCCAACGAAAATTTGACAAGAATATGGTGGATACGCCGCTGGTACTTCCTATATATAAGTATTCTTGGCAAAGGATCAAAAGCGTTACCAGGAGGTTATGAAAAGTTCCGTGTAGGTTTAAATATCGTCATGGTTGAAGTTTTTGTTTTATGATACATACCTTAACATTACAAATGTATCAGTTCCCTTAAAACTATTATACATAAAATCGTAAGTGACATCAAAGATCAAAATCCGAGAAGCCCAGCATGTTTCAGTAACAGAAAGGAGACGTACGCAAGGAGCCGTCTTGTGGAGCTAAACTTAAAAATCGAAACTAAATCCAACGGTATTCTATACTATCTAGATCGTATATGGATTCCTGACCACAATAACCTTCGTGATATTTTTTTTTTCTTTCTTATGAATGAGGCGCACAAAACACGATATTCTATACACCCAGGAGCCGACAAGACGTATCAAGACCTTTGATACACCTACTGGTGGCCTGGAATGAAAAAAAGATATTGCTGATTTTGTTTCCAAGTGCCTTTCATGTTCCAAAATATAAGCTGAACACCAAAGACCCTCAGGACTTCTGGTCCAACCTGAAATACCTATATGGAAGTGGGAAAATATAACCATGGGCTTCATTACCAGGTTACCTCGCACTTCTGGTGGGTATGACACTATATGGGTAATAATTGATCGACTTACAAAATCAGCTCACTTTATTCCTATCCCTGAAGATTTCAAGAACGAAAAGCTAGCTCGTATTTATATCAGCGAAATCGTAAGCCGACATGGAGTACCGTTAAGCATTATTTCTGATCGTGATGGTCGTTTCACTTCACGAACATGGCAAGCAGTACAAGCTGCTATGGGCACGCGATTAGATCTCAGTACCGCCGATCACCCTCAAACTAATGGTCAATCTGAACGCACCATTCAAACTCTTGAAGATATGCTTCGAGCATGTGTTATAGACTTCAAGGGAAATTGGGACGCTCATCTACCCTTAGTTGAATTTTCGTACAACAACAGCTATCATTCAAGCATCGGCATGGCACCTTTTGAAGCCTTATATGGTCGTAAGTGCCGATCTCCTGTATGTTGGTACGAAATTGGGGAAGCTCAAATCACTGGTCCAGAATTGATCCAAGAAACCACAGACAAGATCCATCAAATCCGAAACAATCTTCTAGCGGCCCAAAGTCGTCAAAAGAGTTATGCAGATAAACGACGGAAGCCTTTAGAGTTTAACATTGGTGATCATGTACTTCTAAAAGTATCACCGTGGAAGGGAGTAGTTCGTTTTGGTCAAAAGGGCAAGCTAGCACCATGCTACGTAGGACCTTTCAAAATACTCGAAAGAGTAGGACCTGTAGCATACAAGCTTGATCTACCAGAAGAACTCAACAGGATTCATCCCACATTCCACGTATCAAACTTGAAGAAGTGCCTCGCTGATGAAAACCTCCACATTCCGCTGGAAGATATTCAGATTGATGAATCTATGCATTTTATTGAAAGACCTGTAGAGATCATGGACTTCGGAGAAAAACGTTTACGACGAAGTCGCATTCCAATTGTTAGGGTACGCTGGGAGTCGAAACAGGGACCTGAGTTTACTTGGGAACGTGAAGACTCAATGCGCGAAAAATACCCACATCTTTTTCCTACTACTACTTAAATTTCGGGACGAAATTCCTAAAAGTAGGGGATACGGTAAAATTTGTCAAAAACGGGTTTCCAAAACCCGTTCTGTTTTGTAATCGAATATCAAGTTATAAATGTCACGTTGTGTATTTATGGTTATTTTGATTTTTAATGATACGTAATTAATAAACAAACTAAATTATAAAAATTATTTGTGATAAAAAGTGAAAACAAAATAAATAAAAATAAAATGTTGCTGCCGGGACTCGAACCCGGGTCAGCCGGAATCTAAATCCAAAGACTTAACACACACCAACATCACCACTCCGCCACTTGTTGTTTTCTGTCATCTCTAGGAAACAAATAACTCTTATACACAGACCTAGTTAAACCGGTTGCGCCAACTGAGAAACTGAAATCGGTAATTCAACCGTCTAATCGTTTGATTAGTCGCACATTCAGGTTTATAACCGATGAACCGACAAATTCTAATCAATTCAGACTTGAATTGACTTGAATTCGGATGATGATTGGTTTTATAACCGAAACTATCCAACAATCTGAATTACTTCAATCAAGACCTCTCTCGCGACTCAGAAACATCATACAAACTTTCCATTTCACTTTCGTCACACATTCGGTCCATCAGAAAGCTTAAATCAACTCGCCGGAAAATTCTGCAAGTTCGCCGGAAAACCGTATTTGTCCTCAAGTCGGTAAGTTCTTCAATACCATCGTAGTCTAACAGTTTAAGCTATTTCTAACTCAAACCTTCCACTTGAGATCGAATTCAGGCACCGTTATCAGATAATTCCAGTTCGCCGGAAGATTTCTGGAAATCGTTATCTTCGTCTGTGAAACGGTAAGGACCTTCAAACACACTTTTAACGTTTGTTTATCACTTCAATTCCACGATTGGCTAATCAAAACGGTTAATTGTTTTGTTCAGTTGAGGTGCACAAAAACAGAGCCGACGCATTGCCGGAAATTATGTGATAAATCATTCCTACGGTATGTTACTTCCAACACCGTCTCTGCCATTTCATTTTAGCCTTAAGAATGATTGTTAATCGTAAAAACAAGAAAACGGATTAGTAACACCGTCGACTGTAATTTGAGTGAAGAAGACGAAGATAGTTAAGTTATAAGTATAATTAAAATTGGTATTTTAAACGGGTTAGACACACAGTCCAGCGGTGGACTGTGTGCAAATAATACGCGCATGTCACGAGTTCGATCCCTGATACACGCACCCTCTATGTAATAAAAAGCCTTTTTGATTAAGGATAAACCGGGTTAACTCCGTTAGTTGTTAAGTATAATAAAAACCGAAATATTAACCATGTTAGACACACAGTCCAGCGGTGGACTGAGTGCAACACTAACTCGCACGTCACGCGTTCGAGTCTGGTTAACAGCACCGGTTCGATGATTTAAAATCTTTTTTAAAAACAAATGAATTTTGAATAAATCGAATTAGTATATAAATATAATTAAAAACAAGATTATTTCGGGTTAGACACGTAGCTCAGTTGGTAGAGCTGCGTGCACGCGTACGGGAGGTCTCGGGTTCGAGTCTCACCCAGCGCATACTTGCACACTGACCGAACCGGTCAACAGGTCAACAAGTCAACGGTCAACGCAAAAATAAACAATTTTTTTATATATTTTTATTTATTTAATTTAATTTAAAATCAATTAAAAATACTTAAAAATAATATTTTTAAAGATATAAAATAACCTTAAACTCACAAAAATATATCTAAAAATTCCATTAAAATCCTTAATAAAATCCACTCATTTATTATATTTTTCCGTTATTATTTAGGTTAGTAATTCTCATTGTTCTACTCTCCCGACTCGTGCGCATCTCATCATCTCCATTCAAACGCACCCAATGTGAGTGAATCTTTACAATTTCCCCGTTTTAATCACGTTTTGGGGTGTATCATGTGTCTTGCTATATATTATATTTAAATCATTGTGCATACATCATATCATGAACATGTGTATTCAGTTTGTTTCAACTGTTGTGTGGTTATTGTTAGATGCAATTTATTATTTTCAGTACATGCAATTTCATAGGCCGCCGCTCCCCATTACATTATGAGCGTGAACCTGGCGTGCCCACATACGATCGGCTCCGTTTGATTGAGCCTTGATCGCACAGACATTTTTCATTTTCAGTACATGCAATACGATCGGCTCCGTTTGATTGAGCCTTGATCGCACAGACATTTATCATTTTCAGTACATGTAATACGATCGGCTCCGTTTGATTGAGCCTTGAACGCACAATTTCATTCATGTAATTTATCGTATGATGTTGGTATGTTAATGTATGCTATCACATGTTATTGTATGTTATAGTTATGATTGCTATTGCTACTGCTTGATTATTTACATTTGCTCATTTATGATTATGCACAATTTTTCATTGATAAACTAACAAGTAAAAAATAATAAATGTTTATCTAACAAGGTTCACTCGCCAACTTATGTTGACCTAAAAACCCCCATTTTTACACATGATACAGGTGAACCAGCCGCAGCCAGAAATACATAGGATTGGACTAGAAGAATAAAATGATTTAGAGCTTGGAACTATTTTGTTTGGTTATTTCTTTGTATTGTATGGACATGTTTGGATTATTTGGAATGTAACTTTGACTTTAATAAATATGAAACATATTAGTAAATGTCATGAGCTTTGGTGATAACCCAATTATGCCCCGACTCTTATTCCGCTGCGGGTCGGGGTGTTACACCGCCAACTATGAACGTTATGAACAAAGCATTAGAACGAGTAAAAGAGCTACAAGAGAAATCAGCCAAGGACGCTAAGAAGAACCAAAAAACTATTAAAAAGGCTGATAAAAAGCTAACGGGGAAAAAGGACTGAGTTCCTTGCTATCATTATTTATTATGTCTAATTTAAATTAAGTCCTTGCATGGACAAGTATTTAATTTTAACACCCCTGTGGGGGTATGTTTCTTATTTTAGTCCCTGCGAGGACAATCTATCTTCTTTCTTTGTAAAAGACCTGTTTAGGGCAGTTGTAATTTGAATTTTAATATTAATGAAATTCCTTTTGGATTAATGATTGTATATACTATTTTTATATCCATTGCTCAAGCCAACGTCTCGATATTAACTTGAAATTTGTGATCTACGAAACATTTCCAAGAAATCTCCTTGATGGTTTGCACCTGCCAAGTAACTGGGTCACATATATTGGCAAAACGGTAGTTAATTATATGGTGTTCTACCCTGATATTTAAGGTTGAGAAATCCTATAAGGAGTCCCTTCTATCCAGAAGTGGTGAATTACGTTCTAAACTTCACAAGTCCACCTGATCTGGACTAGCTACTTAAACCATTTCAAGGAATTGCTATTTTAAAAGGTTAATATATTCAAGGTATTCATCTCCTGGCTGTATCACCTGAGGAACCACACAAGCCGTCAAGGCAAAGGACGACGTCCAAGCCTATATAATCTATTTTGATCTTGATCAGAAATCATCAGTGCGATGATTACTTTAATTAAACACCCATTAGTGGTGTAGTGCCTACGGCCATATTAATACAACCATTAGTGATGTAATGCACTCGGGCTATGATTTGTCCATTAGTGACAATGACAGTTGCAGTCTACGACTCTCCTCGAGATAGTAAAACTACGTTCGAACCTCGAAGCTTTGTGATCCATTTGTGATCTTGATTTTATAATTCAAGCCCTTAGTGCTGCTTTAAATTGTCCTTATGACAGGCTTATTGTGCCACGTTCTAACAACCCCCCTTATTAAGGCCGTTTGTGCCGTTATCAATCAAATCAAACAAGTGTAATTAATTAAATTCCACGTGATTGCTTCAGTGTCAAAGTACAAGGATGGCCAATTCATATGAAGTAGATAGCCACCGTGGGGATGGAGGTGCCAACGAACAGATTGTAACTACTAGAGGTGAACTAAAGGCATTAATTGCCACTGAAGTAGAAAAAGCAATTAAGGATCGTGACGAGAAGAACAATGAGTCCAGTGCTTCACATCCAAGCACACTTCTAAGCACACATCCAGGCATACATCTTCACACCATTCTAAGCACTCATCAGAAAAGAAATCTGAACATCCCTCTCACAAGAAAGACGACTCTGAGCACTCGTCAAATATTGAGAAGAAAAGGAAGGAGTATCATAAGAAAACCCAGTTTACTAAGGAAAGGTGCTCTTACAAGTACTTCGTGTCTTGCAAACCACGTGATTTCACTGGTGAAAAAGGAGATGTGGAAACGCTCCGATAGTTAGACGAGATCGAAACTATAGTGGAAATTAGTGGGTGCACTGAGAAAGACGTAGTACAGTATGTAGCGCAATCGTTCAAGGGCGATGCCCTCACGTGGTGGAAGTCGATGATCCAGTCTTCTAGGAAGGTTCATCTTTATAATCTAAGCTGGGAGAAGTTTGTTGAGCTGGTAAAGGATGCCTATTGTCCACCTCATGAGATGGAAAGGATCAAAACAGAATTTATTGGGCTAACCATGAAGAACCTTGACTGTGGGAAGTATGTATCGGAGTTTAACTCTATGTCGAGATTGGTGCCATATGTGATCACTCCCGAATCCGAACGCAACTCACGTTTTATTGGCGGATTAGAGCCGTAGATTAAGGGTGATGTCAGGGCATCTAGGGCCGTGACATTTAGATCTGTTGTAGACCTTTCTATGGTCTTGACTCAGGATTTGAAGAGACAGAGGTCTCTTAGGTTTGAAGGTGGCGAGAAAAGAAAAAAGAGAAGATGACAGGTTTCACCGCTTTGGCAAGAACAGGAAGTTCGGGTCAAACAAGAACCATCAAAGGTGTGATAGTAGGCCTAAATGCAGAAAGTGCAACAAGCGACACTTTGGTGCATGTCGGGACGAGCGTCAGACAAAGCCTTGTGGGATTTGTAAGAGGCATGGGCACAAGGCTCTGGAATGTAAGGATTTAAAGGAGGCCACATGTTTTAATTGCGGCGAGAAAGGACATATCAAACCCAACTGTCCTAAGTACAAGAAAGATGACACTACTAAGGACGATAGGGCAAAGAAAAGAAAAGCTCGTGCTTTCCAGATGAAAGCCAAAGAGGCTGTGAACGATGACAATGTGATAACATGTATGTTCCTTATTAATGATGTGTATGCTAGAGTTCTTTTCGATTCAGGGGCTGATAAATCATTTGTAGATCATAAGTTTATTGCCTTATTAAACTTGCCCATGAGAACTCTAGACATAACGTACGATGTAGAACTTGCTGATGGAACGATAAAAACCGCTTCTACGATTCTTGGTGGGTGTTTTATTTCCATTAAGGAGCACTCTATTCCTGTTTCGCTATTGCCAATGAATTTGGCAGGTTTCGATGTAGTTCTTGGTATGGACTGGTTGTCTAGTAACCATGCCCATATAGCCTGTAACAAGAAGCTCATCGAAATCAAAGCCGCGTCTGGTGATTTATTGTCTATCCAAGGTGATGTACGTTATGGGCTATCCGAGAAGGATTCGCTACTGAAGACTTCAAAGTGCCTGAAGAAGAATTGTGTCATTTATATGGCACAAGTTACCATTGATGAAGCAAAGCCAAAGATCGAAGATTTACCCGTTATCTCTGAATTTGCTGATGTGTTTCCTGAAGACTTGCCTGGTCTACCTCCAGATAAGCAAGTAGAATTAGAATTGATATCATACCTGGTGCAGCCCCAGTTGCTAGAGCCCCGTATAGACTTGCACCTACAGAAATGAAGATATTTAAGACACAACTTGAGGAATTGTTGGAAAAAGGATTTATTCAGCCAAGCTCTTCGCCTTGGGGAGCTCCAATACTGTTTGTGAAAAAGAAAGATGGTTCGATGCGAATGTGTATTGACTACCCCGAGCTGAATAAGTTAACAATTAAGAATCGCTATCCATTGCCTAGGATCGATGATTTATTTGACCAGCTTCAGGGAGCAAGCTACTTCTCGAAGATTGATTTGAGGTCAGGTTATCATCAACTCAAAGTTCGTACTGAAGACGTTCCAAAGACGGCATTTAGAACAAGATATGGTCATTATGAGTTCTTAGTGATACCTTTTGGACTCACTAATGCACCAACAGCATTTATGGATTTGATGAACAGAGTCTACAAACCGTATTTAGATAAGTTTGTCATTGTCTTTATTAATGATATACTTATATACTCTCGTACTCAGGAGGATCACGAGAAACATTTAAGGTGTATTTTGGAATTGTTGAGACACGTGAAACTTTATGCAAAGTTTTCTAAGTGTGAATTTTAGTTGCGTGAAGTACAATTCCTAGGCCACGTGGTTAGTGAACGTGGGATACAAGTTGACCCTGCCAAAGTCGAGGCAGTAAAGAACTGGCAAGCCCCCAAGACACCATCCGAAATCCAAAGTTTTCTGGGTTTGGCCGGTTATTATAGAAGATTTATAGAGAACTTTTCAAGGATAGCTACTCCATTGACGACCCTGACCCGTAAAGATGTTAAATTTGTTTGGGGTCCGAAACAGCAGGAAGCCTTTGATGTATTGAAGCAGAAATTGAGTAACGCTCCTGTGTTAACTCTACCAGAAGGAATTGAAGATTTTGTAGTATATTGTGATGCTTCACACACCGGCATGGGGTGTGTACTCATGCAAAGAGGAAAGGTAATTGCCTACGCTTCAAAGCAATTGAAGATACACGAAAGAAACTACACCACACATGATTTGGAACTAGGTGCCGTGGTGTTTGTGCTCAAACTGTGGAGACATTATTTATATGGAACAAAGTGTGTTATATACACCGACCACAAAAGTCTCCAACATTTATTCAATCAAAAGGATTTAAATATGCGACAACGTCGGTGGATAGAGACACTGAACTACTATGATTGCGAGATCCGTTATCATCCAGGCAAGGCAAATGTGGTTGCCGATGCCTTGAGCCGCAAGGAAAGGGTTAAGCCCATAAGGATTAACGGCAAGAGCTTTCAGGTTAAGAATAATCTGAAAGATAAGATTTTGGAAGCTCAGAAGCAAGCTTTATTAGAAGCGAATCTACCTCAGGAAGAACTGGGGAAGTTGGTAGAACAACTTACCCCGGGAAATGATGGAATCCTAAGGTTTTGTGGACGAATTTGGATTCCAGTCTTTGGAGGACTGAGGAACTTGATTCTCCAGGAGGCACATAGCTCCCGATATTCAATTCACCCAGGTAGTGACAAAATGTATAAAGATTTGAGACCCGACTATTGATGGTCTGGATTGAAGAAGTCTATAGCTGTTTATGTAGCTAAGTGCCTGACATGTTCGCAAGTGAAAACAGAGCATCAAGAACCGTCAGGATTACTATAGCCGTTAGAAATTCCCATGTGGAAGTGGGAATGTGTAACCATGGATTTTATTACCAAGTTACCAAAGACAAAGCGAGGGAATGACGTGATATGGGTGATTGTAGACAGGCTGACTAAGTCGGCATACTTCTTACCCATTAATGTGACTTATAGCTCAGATAAGCTAGCAAAGTTATATGTGGACGAGATTGTTTCTTTGCACGGCGTGCCAATGTCCATTGTGTCGGATAGAGACACGACATATACCTCACACTTCTGGAAAACTTTTCAGCAAGCTTTGGGCACTCGATTAAATTTTAGCACAGCTTATCATCCTCAAACGGATGGGCAAAGTGAGCGCACTATACAGACTTTGGAAGATATGTTCCGCGCCTGTGTGATTGATCTAGGTGGAAGTTGGGATAGCCACTTACCACTTGTTGAGTTCTCCTACAACAACAGCTATCATGAAAGTATTCAAGCTGCCCCGTTTGAAGCACTCTACGGGAGAAAGTGTAGGACGCCCGTTTGTTGGGCAGAAGTTGGGGAAGCCCAACTGACAGGACCGGAGATAGTCCTAGAAACGACGAACAAGATTTTGCAGATCCGTGACCGTCTTAAAGCTGCTAAAGATAGGCAGAAAAGTTATGCTGACCGAAGGTGTAAACCTCTCGAGTTCCAGGTTGCGGACAAGGTCTTGCTTAAAGTGTCGCCTTGGAAAGGCGTTATGCGCTTCGGAAAGAAAGGCAAGCTAAGTCCAAGGTATGTTGGACCATTCGAGATTATCGAACGAATTGGAGTTGTTGCGTACAAGCTTAAATTGCCCGAGAAGTTTAGTGGAATCCATGATGTATTCCATATCTCCAACTTGAAAAAGTGTTTAGCAGATGAGTCATTGGCTATGCCACACGACGAGGTTTAGATTGATAAGAACCTACGTTTTATTGAGCAACCAGTGGCGATCGAGGATCGTCAGGTCAAGAAGCTTCGTAGAAAGCATGTGCCTATTGTAAAGGTTAAATGGGATGCTCGTCGAGGTCCCGAATACACTTGGGAAGTTGAGTCTGTCATGCGACAGAAGTACCCACAATTGTTTGATTGAAATCTCGGGTCGAGATTTATTTTAAGGGGGTGAGGATGTAACACTACATGTTTTTACGTCCAATATTTTTTTTCCGACCACATGTCCTGTAATCCATGTGTGCCATGTGCCAAAATGGGAGGGACCAAAGTTTGTCGAATCGCTTATCCTATCCTCGTTATGTTTTAAATGAAGTGGAGGGGTCAAAAGTGCAAGAAATAAGAGTTCTATGAGCTAAATAAGTGCGGGGACTGAATCTGCCAAGTTTTAAACTTGGATGGCTGAACCAAGACTCGGTCGCGGGCCGCGACAGGCCAGGCCTAAACCTCTCGCGCCCCGCGAGAGGGTGCCAGCGACAGAATGTTTGCTGTTTGGTGCCAGCTTGCAATTTGGACACTACTCTTTGAATTTTTGCCACCTTTCTGGCATTCTTGCCAACATTTTACACTTCTAGGACACTTGTAGACTCCTGGAGACCCTCCTCAACACCTGGCATCTCCTCTACACCACCCTTGTGTTGCAACAAGTTCATCATACTTGGAAGCTTGTCAACACACCTTGGAGGAGTTCCAGACGAATTTAGAGGATACTACTCTGTTCTTAGCATCATTTGGACCATATGTAAGTGTTCAATCTTGTGCTAAGTCGATTCTTCATAGTTCTTGGCCTAGAACAAAGTCTCGTCGTAATTACGCCTTCACTTTGCTATAAATCCGTGTATACTCCACCATTGTGTGTAACGAAAGTTCCTACGTGCTCATAATGATGGAGGTAATAAACCCTCAAGAGGGAATTTTCAGATTTTCACGGATTCATGGCCAATTGACGAGTCAGCTGAAAACTCAATAAAAGTTAAACTGAGCAGTTTTTGTAAAATTCATAACTAACGATCTGGATGTTATAAAATATGTTTTAAAGAATTAATAACCTTAAAATAAGTATTTGAACATATGTCAAAAGGTTCGGTTCGTCAATTTTTGGTATAGGCTCGGTTTGTAACCGAAAGTCTCAAACAGTTGACTTTCTGTTGACTTTCAGTTCTGACCCATTTCAAGCCATTCTTGATGCTAAGTTTTGGTCATTTTATGATCATGTTTATGTTTAAAACATTTTCCTAAAGTTTCGTGACTCGATTCCTAATAAATCTGAGTTCTTACATAAGTTCCGTAAAAATCCTTAAATTTTTGCAAATAGGTCCTTTTTACGCAAAATGAGTTTCCTAGCGCATATAAGCATATGGATGGTATACTTACTGATATGTTATGATAAGTAGGACCATTTGGGATGCTTGTTCGGTTTATGACCTGAATGCATACTTAAGAATCGCTAATCGCCGCTAAACGACTAAACTACCCTTTTTGCGAAAAAATAGCAAGAATTAAAATTTTTATAATCAAAACTTTAACTTACTGATGTTATAAGTTAAATAACATGTTTTGGTCATTTAAAACAGGTTCTAACTTCAGTTTATATTAAATATCGATTTAACGGCATTTTAGCGACTTTTACGCCTTTCGGCGCATAAGTATGGTTTAACACCATAACCATGAGCCGAGACTTGTTACCTACTTATTTATAAACTTATTTTTAATATAACAACAGTAAGTACAAGTCCCGAACTCAGAATCCCAAATTCGGCTTCAAAGCTATGTGTGAAATTACTAAAATGTCCCTACGGGACATAGTATGTTTTAAAATCATCAAACACGCATATAATTAATATCCTACTGTTATAACATGATAAAATACATATTTTTACAGAATATTTAAGGTCATGACATCAGATTCACTTAAACATCTTTTATAAGCCTAAAAATGACCAAAATGCCCTTGTAGGGCATAAATCGGTTTTAAATATAACACGGGCCTATCCTTGCCAATGTTACTGATTTTGTAACATATTTTAAACAATATCTCATTATGGAACTTATATACGACTCTTACGGTTACCCGTTTTCGCTTATACGCGTTCGGTTAAACATACGTAGCTAGTTTACGTAATTAAACCAAAACGGGTTAACTTTGTCCATTCCTTATCAACATCCAGAATGCTATTTGTATTCCCATATTATACAAGTCTATGTACTTGTCAGGTCCAATTAACATTCTATTCCGGTCACAACTTAATCTAGCATATCGTATCGTATCATAATTTAGCGTAAGACTAACCGGTCCAAGTCTAGGACTTAATTTAGGACCCGTTAGCATTCTAATATTGGTTATTAATTACCATCACTCCAGACTGAACACCTCCCGGTAGATTGCTCCTGTACTTGCTCTGGAATACGGCTGAATTTGGATTACTTGCGAACTTCAATTCAGGTAAATACTCTTAACTTATTTTCCCTATACGGGCTTGGGATACGGTAGACTACTACCGCTTGGTCGGGTATGGGAAAATGTTTTATCCAGTTGTGATAATTAACTGAAATCTTACATAACCCGGTTTTGATCTGTTTTGACTGAAACCAAAACACTGAGGGTGGGCTTGACCGTGTCTGGGATATCCTTGGCTCACTAAATTGGTAGTGACCACAACAATATAGCATGGCGTGTAGGCATACACTGGGTAATTGCTATCCTGCTTTCTGTGTGAAAGTTCAGAGTGGTGTGTCAGTCGATCATGTCTCGGTTTTGTACTGGGCCTCATATGTAAAAGCCAGCATGTAAATCTGTATACAAGGTCTTTTGTACTATCCCAAGTTATTTAAGAAATGCACTACGTGCGTCAAAAACCATTTTCGAAAAGGTTTTCAAAATGAGTTGGTTGAGCGTATTTACCAGTGTAAACTGACGTATTTTCAAAAGCTTAAGTTACAGGTTTCAAGTACGGAATAGGCCGGGAGCTGCGGGACGAATAACCAAGGAGTTGCGACCTTAGGAAATTGCATGTTTATAGTCTGTTATCTTTTTGTATGTATTTCGATCCGCCTGTGGATCTAGTTACAACCATGTCTGTATATACTTATTTTGGACACTAGACATTATCAGTTGTAATAGTTTATTTACTCCAGACTTCCGCTGTGTTATGCTTATTTGGTTATGATGATATCAACTAAACGTCACGATACTCCCCACCGGGCCCACCGGTAGACACGTGGATGTCGGGGTGTGACATTTGGGCTTAGACTAAGGTAGGGAAAATTTTTGGATTTTTCTTTTCTAATTGGCTCACAAGAAATAACCAGACCGTGACAACTTATTCAAACTCAACTTGGGTTGGTTTTTACCCAATCAACAAACAACAATCAAACTTCTTTTTGTTCTTTTCTTTTCAATTTCTATATTTTTGCAATTTTTCTGTTTTTTCTCTCTCTTTTTTTTCATATACCATCATAGTCGGTCTCACAAAACAACGGGCGAACAAACGAAAGGTAATTAGGCTCAAAAGGGCTACTAAGGAAATTTAGTTGACACATTGCAACAAACACAACCATGAACGAATAACAGATATCCTAATGCCTTTATCACATATGTGCACATGTCAAACCCACATTCTCAGCATGCATCATATCACAAAAGTTCTAACACAAGACAACACATAGCCTGCACTCAACAAATGAATTCAGCATATAATGCATCCAATCAATCTACAGGCTCAAGATCTCACCAAGACAGGTAAAGAGGGTTAACGACATGTAGCATATGTAATTAGAAACATGTTACCCGTAGATAGACATCTCTTTTCAACTCTTTTCTACAAAAACACTTGCCAAGCCTACTCTCATGAAACTTAAAGGGACAACCATGACAAGGGAACAAATCTAGTCTATTACCGGTAAGGAATCCATTAGTGATTGAAACTTTAGGTTTTCATATCCAATTAGCAAGCTTAAGGCGATGAAAAATTTTCAAATTTCCAAAATTTTCAATTTTTTCAGTTTTCATCGATTTCCAATCACTAATTCATCTCTTCAAACTTTATCCACAAATCCCTTCCCGGGCTTCCCATCCCCACACTTGGGATACATTGTCCCCAATGTATGGTACTTTTAAAAATTTGCCCGGGAATCCAACCACACCTACCCGACTGAGCGACTAACTCCTAACAGAACAACTAAACTCACTCCCATAACACATAAATAGTTTTAAACACCACCAAATACACAAAAACAAATAAAACACAACATAGAAAAACACATGCACCTGATCATGTGTCTGTAATGATGCGGTTAATATGCTCCGACCGGCATAAACGCATCCCATAGATTTCTTGATATCTCACTGGGGATGTTGCAAAACATCCCCACACTTGAATCATTGCCTCCGTGAAGATGAACGCGTAGAAACCTGTCAAAACACAACACACCAAACGAACCAAAATGGAATACAATACTCTACATCCACGGGCTGCCTCCCGAGAGCGCTAAGTTTTAGGTCTTCAGACAGACCGTACCTGACATGCTCAGGGTGGTTCAACCACACACTCCTCCACCCCTTTTACGTTATACGCCTCAGTCCAATATTGCGGGATTGACATTGCTTCATGCCTTAAAACAATCCTCAGCTTCCTCATCTCTAATATTTTCATATCGATTCATATCATCACCTAACGAACCCCATTCATCCCAATTACCTTCGCTCACGTCTTGCTTTCCCAGTATATCATCAGTCCCCTCTACACCCATCCTGTAACATTCTACCTCACTAGAACTGGATTCGTTAGAATTTTCCACACTACCAACATAATCACAGGGATCATAAGAAATAATACGTAGCAAAACATTAAAATATAGCTTACGAGTTTGGTAACTTAACGTAACAAAGCCACCTCTACAGTCAATCTGCGCATTTGCAGTAAACAAAAATGGACGACCTAATATTACCTGTGGTTGCTCATTCGTCCGTGCTGAGGCATAATCAATAACGAGGAAATCAACCGGATAGTAAAACTCACCCAATTTGATAGTCACATTTTTCACCATCCTCTAGGCTGCTTTACACTCGCATCCGCAAATGTTGTTGTACTATTACACTTTTGCAAAGGACCAAAGTCATACTGGTCATACAGACTTCCAGGAAGAACACTTACCGATGCTCCATAATCAAATAATGCCTGATGGATTTTGAAACTGCCCACTTGAATTGGAACGACCGGCTCTCCTAAATCAATGCCACAGCTTCCAACATCCGTCTCGGTGATACCTGCAACCACATCACATACAGAAGATATTAATCTCTGATCATTCAATTCATTATTTGGAACAACACTTACTCCACTAATTGGCACACTCTTCACATTCTTGGGATTCAGTTGAGTGTCACTGGGAAGTTTTCCACTATTCTGCTTCAACTCTCTCATCTCGGTCGCGAGTTGGCCCATCTGTGTAGTCAATATTTGAATGGCCTTATCTCGCATCTCGTCCATTTGAGTCCTCTTCTGTAAATCTTGCTAGATGGTTTTTAACATTTCCATTACCTCACTGCTCCCAGCGTCATTAGAAGGCCCCTTAGATCCTCCTTGACTATTCTGATAGCCTCCTTGAAAAATACCTTGAAACCTGTTTTGATTGGATTTCCGTTGGCCATCAGATTGGTTGTTTCCTTGAAATCCAGGGTTGAGCTGATTGTTCGCGTTCCCATAGCTCAAGTTTGGATGATTCCTAAGGCCCGGATGATATGTGTTGGATTGCAAGGTAAAATTCCTACCCCCAACACCACCTTGAACAAAGTGGACATCTTCACTTCCACCCAAAACCATTGTACACTGATCTGCTATATGCCCGAGATCTCCACAATGCCCGCAAAAAGGCATTGATCCACTAGCTTCAGGTGGATTTTCTACAACTTGTACTACCGAATGTCGTGAACTCCTCGAAGATTGTGCTTTGCGTTTCGAGTTTCTAGCAGTTCGCTCAAGAACTTCCCAATCTACCAGTTCATCATTACTGCCAAAAGTTCCATTAGAAGTAGAGCTAATTTCTCTCGCGTCCTCTTCAGTTAATCCCTCATGGAATGCATTAAGAAGTTCCCACAGTTGAATTCCATGATGTGGGCAGTTCTTGAGCATCTTGAAGCGATTGAGTGACTCATGAAAGAGTTCGCCTTGTTGTTGTCTAAAGCCACAAATGTCCTTCCTTGCATTGTTTGTACGCAAGGCGGTGTAAAATTCGTCCAAAAACGACTGCTGCAATTCTGGCCAAGTGAAGATCGATGCTGAAGGTAGAGAGTGAAACCATTTCTGAGCTTTGTCTTCTAGTGTGAATTGGAAGAGTACCAATTTCACGTCATCAGCTGTAAATCCTTGACTTGCTATTGTGTTGCACCGAGCGTTATAAGCTGCCAAATGAAAGTAAGGTTCCTCGTGTGCATGGCCATGGTACTTTGGTAAACTAGCGATCGATTGTTCACGCACCTCGAATAATCTTCCTCCTCTTAACTGGGGAACCACCACGGGTGAAGGATTATTGGCTATCGCTGGTTTAAAATGACTCTCCACCCCTCTTAATGGTCCCCGATTGTATCCCATAGGAATGCCTTCCGGTGGATTAACTTGGTGAGCTAAATTTCGAGGAAGAGGTCTTGCCTGACCTTGCATCTGAGGTACTGGTGTGGCAATGGAATATCCAATCTATACGGACTCTGATTTAATGGCTCTGGTTGCTGAATTGGTTGTTGTTGTTGTGGAACTCGCTGATACTGTGTAAAGTGTTACCTGGTTGCTGGTTCAGCTGATGTGTTGTCTGAAAGGACTGCTGCTGCCCTACTGGTTCATACATTCCCCTACCACTTGATCCGAATTCCTACGTTAGTCCCAACTTGAATTCCCAACCCCATCATTTGCCTATCGATCTGATTTCATCCATACCCTTCGTATCTGTCATATCCATCCTCACGACCATTCATACCTTCTTGTTGATTCAAAACTGTAGGTCCTGCCGAATAATGTTGTGGCATTTGTGAAGGCTTTAAGTATGCATATTGAGCTGGTTTAAGGCAGTTGGTAGTGGAACTAGATGGTCTGGTTTGGTCTGGTAGAGCTGTAGTACCACCAGTCACAACTCGAACATATGGTGAAGAGTGCTAGAGCGTCGAAGTTTGTTCGTAGGTTTGGCTGGGATAAGGTGGAAGGTCACTCAGGTTCGGAAACAGTGATAGTGGCATGGGTGGCATTCGAGTAACTGCAAGTTGTGATTGTGATGGTGGTTCAGGTGGTATTGTTGTATTTGGAGCAGGTTGTGATGGTGTTGGTGTAAACTGGGTTTGTGTAGAGAGAGTGACTGGCTGCGTATCATAACTACTTGAGTTCTCCATTGTTTTAGAGGTGGTTGTTGGTGATTGCAAAACTCTGTTTTCCCAATGTACCACTCGAGTTGGTCGAGCTGTTCTCTCGATTTCCGGATCAAAAACTAGCGGTGATGAGTTCCCGGAGTTCCGAGTATGATGCATACACGATTGTGATCACCTGCACACACAAACGAAAGAAAACCTCGCGCAATTCCGAACGAAATACAAATAAAAGAAATATTTTTGGATTTTTTATTTGAATCAAACTAAACTTAACATTTAAACACTTTACGCACGCCTCCCCGGCAACGGCGCCATTTTGATGACTGTCGTTAGTGTCATGCAAAAACCGAAATAAACTAGTAGCTAGAGTAAGTCAGATATCGAACCAGAGGAGGATTATGGAAAGTGTTCTAATGCAAAGTATGAATTAACTATTACTAAAATGGAAAATCTATTTGTTTGATTGTGGAAATTATCTAAATTAACGAATTAAAATGAGATTGTAATCAAATGGAAGAAGAATTGTTCCTCCGGAATTCAGGTTTATAAACGAGTTACAGTTATGTGTTGATCAAAACATTCACATAGACATAAATGTTTAACCTAACCGATCAATTGTGATAATCAAAGACTAAGTATTCCGGTTGATAAATAACGGGAGGTTATCATATGACCATCAACTACAATTACCAACCCTAATCCCATGTCAAATATATCCTGATTACTAGAACTCTCAGGAATTGAATGGTTAAGAATCAAGGATAAATAAATGTAATCAGTTACAATCAATCAATTAGATTCATGGTGAAAAGCATCGAATGCTTAGATCACCAAGTTACAATTATCAAAAACACATAAAAGTACCAAGTTATGCAAAACCCACCAACCGGAGGAAACAACGAAAAGCTTAGCCACTTATCTCGTTCGAGAGATCAACAAAAGCTTGAATTGGCGAAGAATTCATGATCAGATTGGTGATTTGGTGAAGAATTGTGATGATTCGGATGGAAAAACCTTGATCTTTGGAGCTTTCTAGTGCCTTAGGTCGTCCTAGGAGGAAGATGTATCATAATATCCTTCCTAAAACCCTAATATACCTAAAAAGGCCCTAATTTGCGTTTTTCCGGAAATACGACCGTCACCGACGGTCCTGGACCGTCAGTGACGTTCCGGAGCTGCTGTCCCGCTTGGCAGATTTGTTCAAAAACTGTTTTCTTCATAACTTTTTCGTTATAGCTCCATTTTGCGCACTGTTTTCGCCTACGCGTCTGTAATTCAACCCTCTATCATTCTATATCTTAAGATCTTTAATTCCACTCCATTTGTTTTCCTCAAAATATGTCCAATCTTCGTATTTAACCACCATAACTTCTCCAAATTACGTGCTTTACCTGCAAAACAACTATTTCTCGTATTTATTCAATTCCACACGTATAAACGATCAAATATACATAAGATTAGATATTTAACACTTATAAATCAGATTCCTAAACCCTCCCATCACATAAATGTTGATATCCTACTGATATCAAATCATATTTTAATCATGTTAGCATATGGAACTTGTATAAGACTCTTTCGGTTACCCGGTTTTTGCTTACACGCTTACGATTAAGCATACGTAACTAGTTTACGTAATTTAACCAAAACACGTTTAACCTTGTTAATTTCTTATCAAAATCCAGAATGTTATTGGTATACCCATATTATACAAGTCATTATACTTGTTGGGCCCAATTAACATCCTATTCCGGCCACCGCTTAATCTAATGTATCGTACCGTTTTGTTTTAACATAAGACTAGCCGGTTCGAGTCTAAGACTCAACTAAGGACCCGTTAGCATTCTAATTTGGTTAATAATACCATCACTCCAAACTAAACGCCTCCGCGGTAGATTGTACTGTACTTATTATCTTGGTTTGCGGCTGAGTTGCGACTTTTCTGAAGACTTAGCTCAGGTAAATACATTTAACTTATTTTACCTATACGGGCTTGGGATACGGTAAACTATTACCGCTTGGTCGGGTATGGAAATCATGTTTTATCCAGTTGTGATAATTAACTAAAACATAACCCGGTTTTAATCTGTTTTGTCTGAAACTCAAACATTGGGGGTGGGTTGACCGTGTCTGGGATATCCTTGGCTCACTAAAGTGTTAGTGGCCACAACTTAAGCATTGGTGTAGGCATACATCGGTAACTGCTATTATTATTATTATCTGCTTTCTGTGTGAAAGTTCAGAAGCGGTGTGTCAGTCGATCATGTCTTGGTTTCTGTACTGGCCCCATATGTAAAAGACGGACATGTAAATCTATATACAAGGTCAATTGTTGTTCCAAGTTATTTATAAAACGTGCCTAGTGCACCTGAAACCATTTCGAAAAGATTTCCAAAATGAGTCGGTTGATTGTATTTACCAGTGTAAACTGACGTATTTTCAAAGATCGAGTTACAGGTACAAGTACGTAATAGGCCGGGAGCTGAGGGGCAATTATACTAAGGAGTTGCGACCTTGTAGAAGTGCCTGTAGAGTCTGTTATCCTTTTATGTGTATGTTTTTTTCGATCCGCCTGTGGATCTTATTACGAACATTTTTGTATAATTGTGTCAAACATTCTGGACACTCTGGTTTGAAATAATTATATTTTTATTCCAAGCCTTCCGCTGTGTTGCTCTGTGTTGTAATTGGTTATGATGATATCAACTTTACGTCACGATACTCCCCACCGGGCCCACTGGAATACACGTGGAAATCGGGGTGTGACAGTTTGGAGGCTTGCAAAAGTGGAATAAGGAGTGGGAAAGTGTTTATTATATAGGGAAGGGATTAGGGTTTCAATGGGTTGGGCTTTGGACAAGGTTAGTGGGCATTAAGGCTTGAAACAAGCCTAAACACATCCTTAAAAGTGGGCTGCCATTTATTTATTTTTATTTTTAGTTTTGCTAATTAAAGGTTATTAATTGGTTAATTTGTTACCTTTTAATGGGTTATGAACTTGTAATAAGGTGTGGGAGGATATTCCTAATGTTTGGTTATTATAACCTAAGGTTTTATAAGCAACAATAACATGTTTTGAAAAGATTAATCTAGAGTAACACTTAACAAGTTTGTAACACATAACGAAGTGTCAAATAAGTTTAACTCTCGTGATTGAATGATTATAATTTCCGCGATTGAATAACCAAGTATCTTGTATAAATGAAATGCTTTAAGAATTACGATTACACGAGAATGTTTACGAGTTAATTTATAATACGAAGTATGTTAATAAACGTGTGTATAAATCGATGTATAAACATGTATAAGTAATGTATATTCCACATAAAGATTAATTTCATTACAATCGAAGTCTCGGATTTACAACGATTCAAGATGAGATACTATTACAAAGGAAAGAGTTTCCGAAAATAGAAATATGATACAATCTTTCTAAAAACGCAAAGCTGCGAAAAGCGAAGCGTTACAGCACGGGTCATGTTCCGAGTACAATCGCAAAGAGTCGTTGGGTTTTGAAGACGAAGATTACGACTGGAGAAAATGCTTTCTTGGAAATAGTTTGCAAAATGTAGAGAGTGGTATTAATTCTCGGCGTATCTCTGGAGCTGGTGGATCGTGCAAGCCAGTTGGGATAGAGAATGGGCCAGTGGTGCTTTTAGTCGCGGTTGGTTCTGATAAGACTGTTGGGTTGGAGCTTGTGGGAGCTTCAACTGGTCTCTCATGTACTTGATGAGAGGGGTGGTTGCAACTAGGTGGATGTGATTGGAGTCTTAGCTTGTTCTTGGGAACCGGAGGCGTGGAGGACTGGAGTCTTAGTTTGTTCTTGGAACTGGAGGCTTTGAAGACTTGAACGTGAAGATTACTAAGTTACTAGTGATGGGTTTCTTTGGATGGAATTGATGGTCTATGCAAAGCCTCCGAGTGGGAGATTGTTGGGTTCATAGGCTTTGATAGTCGGCCCTAATTAATTAGGGCAACCAACCCTAATTAGGTTTTAGGCCTATTTAGTTAACTTGTTGACTAAGGAGTGTCAACCTTAATCTTATTCTATACATACCCATGATGTAATTGTAATATGTGTCATTCTATGAACAATTGTGAGTATCTAATAAAAGTGAAACCCGAGTTGCTACTCGTTAACATAGGTCACCTTGATCGAACCACGTAAATTCTCATGATTTTTATTTTCTGCTAATGTGTGTGTGTGTGTGTTTGTTTGCTTCCGATTGAGCCGACTCTGATCCGATACCCTAACAGTTGTATTCAAAATAAAGTATTTTTTATCGTAAAGTAAGGATTAACAAATTAAAGTGATACCGCCAAGAACATCGGTACTGATATTCATATTTATGGTTTCAATTTCAATACGAGTCGGTTCGTAAACTATACCGAGTATCGATATTAAATGGCTACTGAACCAAACCAATGCCGACCAAACAATATCGATATTTGTATTCACTTTTAAGGTTTTCGATTGATGTAAAACAATGTCGATTTCCTTTTGGGAGACAACTTTTGTATAATAAAACATAATTATTTGTTCCACGCTACATCGCAGGGGAGAATTTCCAATAGTTGTTTATACAATATGTCTAACTATAACTAAAAAAATTGTATACATATACACACACTTATATGCAGTGGCGGAGCTTGAACGGAAGCTCAGTAGGGGCCGGACTCTAAAAACTTAAATCAATGGGGGCTAGGCTATTAAAAATCCAGTATTTTATACTAGAAAAAACAAATTTTCGAAATTTTCGGTAAAATTAACATTACGCGCGAAAAATCGGCGAGGCCAGGGCACCCCCGGGCCTCCATAATCCTCCGCCCATGCATATATGTGTGTGTATCTAAGAATGAAACAGTTAATATATGATAGAGAACCGAGCTTAAGATTGAAAATTTACTCATGAATCAAACTCGAGCTTTAGATATAAATCTTAAAATAATTAGAGCTGGGGCACTAATTATAGGT
This sequence comes from Scalesia atractyloides, assembly GCA_947069175.1. Taxonomy (NCBI): domain Eukaryota; kingdom Viridiplantae; phylum Streptophyta; class Magnoliopsida; order Asterales; family Asteraceae; genus Scalesia; species Scalesia atractyloides. Next base: position 6,903,882 of record CAMTDV010000018.1, on the reverse strand, counting down.
TTAAACAGATTGAGCTCGGAGTTAACTCAACTCACATAAACTATTTTAGAACTTTTAATATCTAAAATAGGGTCCTTAATGTCACAGAGTTATCATTAGACAGATCGTGATATGCTTAGGCCTGAACCACAGTTGTTAAAAAAAAAATTAGAAAGCTCGTTTAATTCTTTTTCTCAAATGAAGAAATAAGTAATTAGGTTGTGAAACAAGAAAATTACCTTTATGATGATGAAAGTGAAGAATCGGCATAGGTAACATCATATTAATAATAATTTGACCCGTAACAGAAAAGCATGCATGTGTAATTACCCAAACAGAGAAAGTTCATATGACGATTATCAATTTCAAGTTCTTTGTTTATATGATCATTAGTCATTTTCATTTTCTTTGTCTAGAAGGGTTTTGGTTATTTTGGAAAGCGTGAAACGACAAAACATCATACCAAAGCGATTAAACATAGGGTGAATATGCATCACGTAAGGGATCAAACATGTGTTGGATATTTTAGTGTAACCGGGATTGACTTGGTGACCAAAATGAATTGTAATACACATCAAGAAAGTTAAGAGATGCGAAAGGGGGGTGGCACGCTTGTTTGAGCTTTTATAAGTCTTCTAAGTGCTCGGACGGAGCCCTTAATCAATGACGGTTCCGAGGGGGTAACACGTCCTTGGCCTCATCCGGGGGCAGCAACCCTGGAAGCAAGATCCAAGGGTCACTTTTGAAAATTAAAAAGATAACTGCCTGATGACAGTTATGGCCCCAAATCACTAAGTTGGCTCTAATTTGGAAGCGATTTGAGAATCCCTAAGTTGGCTCTAATAAGGCGGTTATGGCCCCAAAACTCTAAATTCGAAATCAATTCTTTGGTCAAGTTTTTCTGGTCATACGAAGTTACTATCAATCATATACTAGTTTTTGTTTTCAAATCTGAGTTGTATTCAATTGAATTTTTTGGGTGAATCACCGAAATAATTCGATCGGAAAGTGATTATGCACCTCCCAGATCATTCGTTGCAAACATATTTTCCCCAACAACATGGGGCGGACATGCGTCTTTTGAGTTTGAAATCATGGTGTCGTTTTAACATTCCGTTTTATTATATCTTCTAGCGTCGTTCTAGTTCACTAACAAATTTCTTTTTGCTGCTAAAAAAACATTTTTTTTAATTTTACTTTTACTGTAAATTAACATATATTGCAAGAAAATTCAACCTTTATAAATTCTTCTTGGTTTAGAGCATTTGGGTAGTGTTTGGTATGGAGGAATGAGAGACCGAATGAAATGAACCATGGTGAAGGAATGAAAAAAATTTGGTTGGTCAATGAAATAAAATTGTCCTTTACATAAAGCATTTCATTCCCATAAAATCATTCCATCCGCCCTACCCCCCACCCCCACATGTTTTTTGTTCATTCAATTCTCTCTTTCACCTTTCATTAACAACACTACAACCCACCACTGTTTCCACCACCCACGTCATCGCCACTCGCTGTCGTCACCGCCACGCACCGCCACTGGTGCCCTTCTACTTCACCACCACCGACGCCGCCACATACCACCACTAAGGATGCTTAGCAACAAACTATATTTACTAAATTGCCCATCACATGTTTGGCATGTGATATGTACTTAACAACAAACTGGATGAAGTTAGTCATGTGGACTGAAATCACACAATAAATTAAAACGCTGATGTGTAATTTGCAAGACTTTTCATTTTTTGTCAAAATATAGCAATTTGCTATAAACCACAAGGACCAAAACAACACTTTACTCCTCCATAAATGGAATAAACTTATCCGATTAATGGGAGAAACTTAATTAACTTTTTCTAACGGCAACTTCTTTTAATCCCTATCCTTTGTAGACCTTGAACCCAAGACATACATCTTCCAAATTTAGGTATTTAAAGGTTTTGTCTTTGTCAATGAACCACCACGCTATTCGTAGAAAGTTAAATAAGTGCCGCCTATGTTCCTTGATGGCTTTCATATTTTGAAAAATGAATTCAATGACTAGTTGCTAATTAAATCAACGAAGGATGCTTAACAAGAAAATGACTTATTATTATACGATAAAGAAACACATAATATAAAATAAATCCCCAATTAAGGACCCTAACAAATACGTAACAAATACGTCAGCTTTGGCGGTTCATCAGTTTAGCCGGTTGACCTTGTCTCAAAGCATGATTAATTTAGCGAGTATAGTGTTGAAGCAAACATTGGTTGTTGTTAATCGATTTTAATTTAACCATCTTCTTAGTATTAAAGAAATTAATAATAGCAATCTAAACGCATGTAAATTAAGACAAATTGGATTTTAATAATCCGAACTGGCTTTTTTGACCAATAATAATCCCAACTCAGTTAATTACCCACAATAATTTGAATTCTTCAATTTTGTTTGTAAAATAGTCTGCGTTAGAAAAAACATAACTGAGTTAAGTTTTTTTTTTTCAAATTACAAACCGATGTTTTCGGGCTTTTGATCAGAATGAGGATACGAGTCAACTGATGTAAAACTTACCTCGAAACAGTGCTCTAAACGACTTGATTTTGTTAATTAGAAGTTCAAACACCTGAACTAAAGCACCGTTTTCTTCATTTAGAGCACTGTTTCGAGATAAGTTTTACATCAATAGACTCGTATCTTCGTTTGATCAAAAGCAGGAAAACATCAGTTTGTAATTTGGAAAAAAAAAAACTTTAACTCCGTTATGTTTTTTTAACGACAGACTATTTTACAAAAAAAAATGGAAAAATCCAGATTATTGTAGGTAATTAATTGAGTTGAAATTATTATCAACAAAAAAGAGCCGGTTCCGATCATTAAAATCAAATTTGCAATAAATTAATGAAGTGTGGATCAACCTACATGTCAATGACATCGTAAGAAACAAGTTACCTCTGTCAATTTAAAGATGAGATTGAATACATAATGTATTAAGTGGCATATATGAAATTGATATTTTAAAGATTCAATTAATATGTAAAGGTAAATATGCAAGTTGCCGAATTAAATAACTTTTTGTAAAGAAGATTAGTTTATAAAGCAATACTAATTAAAGAAGCTACGTGAGAGAGATGATATAAAGTCTATACTTACATATGCTTAAATATATATTTTAATTGAATTAAAACAAAAGTTGGGATTATACCTAATATTATAAACCACAGCACACAAAAACAAACTCAAAAACAAACTCTTAAAGACATGCTTATCTTTGATCGTCAGATAGGTTAGATGGTTGTGCAATCGAGAACATGACTATATAAAGTGACAAAACAAGTGGCTTGGGTAAAAATGGATAAATGGTTAAAGCGTGTTTATATAAAAATAATTTACTTTTAAAGACAAAAAAAATCAAATACAACTAACTTTAACGTACAAGACGTACGAATTGAAGGTTTTGCTGAAAAAATGCGATAACATTTTCGTAATTATTTGCTTGTAAGGTAATTAACTGATCTTGTAGAGTAATTTTGATCTTGTAGAGTATCATAATTACTCTACAAATGATATTGTATGGTAATTATGAACTTGTAAGCAGGGGCGAAGTATTGAAGGAGCCTGGGGGGACCCCCGAACTTTTGGCTCAGTAGTATTATATATGTAGTTTTTGTATAGAATTTTTTTGTATACGTTTTCGACCCCCCGGTTCTATAGAAATTTTTGGTATATACGTTTTCGACTCCCCCCTGTCCACCCATCTCAAGCTTCGTCCACTGCTTGTAAGGTAATTTTGTAGAGTATCATAATTACTCTACAAATGATTTTGTAGAGTAATTTGAATTGTATGTTATTTGATAAACTTGCAGAGTAATTTTGATGCAGAGTAATTTTGATACACTTATAGAGTAATTTTGATAATTACTCTACAAGATCAAAATTATTCTACAAGATCATTTGTAGAGTAATTTCTTGTAGAGTAATTTTGATAATTACCCTACGAGCAAATAATTACAAAAATGACACCGCATTTTTTTAGCTTTTTCATGCTTTTCGTACGTTTAATACGCTAAAGTTATTTGTACGAGAACTTTACTCTACTTTTAAAACATGTTCAATGGTAACAATCGGGTTGGATAAGTTGACTAATTTAATCCTTTTTTTTCATTTATTATCTTTAAAATATTTACTCTTTTATAATAATTTTCTTTATTAAAAGCAGAATTCTAAAAAAATAATAAAGGAAAAGGACCCACTGGATCAACCTATCCAACCCAATGACCACATATATCTTTGTAATCACATGTCTGTATAATTTTTATTGCAATATATGATTTTATCCAACCAATAACCACATGTATCTTTGTAATCACATGTATGTAAATATTTTAGGGTGAGAATATTCACACACCTATTTGCTCTATCTCTTTCTATATATACATAGATATATAGAGAGATAGAATGAAAAAGATGTGAAATAAGATTTTAGGAATGTGAAAATTTTATCGTAATATATGGCTGGATTAGTTTTCTTTATAATTATACGTATTGTATTCCTATGTAAATTGATAAATAATACATAATAAGTTATAGTTATGCTTATTGTATTCTACAAATTACATACCAAGACCCACAATTGCACCACCACTCTAGTTACTTGCACCGATCCTATGATTTTACTCATTTATGTTGTTAATGGCTATCACCTCTATAGTTGTTTGGTCGCTTTATGTTATTTGATTTTTGGTGACGGTGTTCGTAGGGTAATATGTAACAGAGTCGTTGGCGATAGTGGTTGTGGTAGTGACGATGGTAGTTGCGTTGATGATGATGATTGACGTGGCACTGGTCAGTAGGTTGTAGTAGGTGATGGCTCATGGCTACATGATGGCAACCATGGTCGGTAGGAGGTGGTGGTTAATTTAACTCATAACACATTTGTACAGCTTGGTGAATTTATCTTGAGTGATTTTCTAACCTTTTGACCCGTTATAATTAGAATACAATTCAAACATGCAAGTAAATGAGAACGAAATCTAGAACACAAAAAGTGTTTGCATAAATAATGGGTTTTCTATACTTTGGGTCAAGATGACAATGTCTAATCTCAACATATACATGTGTCCGATAAACTTTTACTATTCTAACAATAACATATAATGATGATGTTGTGTATTTTGTTTTATTGTCAATCTTGTCACACACATGTCACAAAAGGTTGTTCAACAAGTTGTTAATAGTCAATTTAATAGTTCATCTTCTGTTGTTTAAATTCGGCCCGGCTTATTTTAGCATTGCCTTTTAAGTGTTTAATTTCTAATTTACAAGCATAAATCGTCTAATTTGTATCTCTAGTAGATAGATCTAAATGTTAACAAATATCCATTTCTTATATTTAAAGACTAAAAAAAGATAGATCTAATAATAAATATACATTTCTTATTTTTAAAGACTATAAAAAGATAGATCTAAATAACAAATATCCATTTCTTATTTTTAAACACTATAAAAAGATAGATCTAAATAACAAATATCCATTTCTTATTTTTAAAGACTATAAAATATAAGTTATAAATATATTTTTAATGCTAATAAAATACAACTGTTCTTATTTTTAAAGACTATAAAATATAAGTTATAAATATTTTTAATGCTAATAAAACACAACTGTTAAATCATATATTTTACAAATTAGTGCCATCATAGTGAGATTAATACATAAAAGTTAAATCATTTTTTTACATAAATGTCTTTTAACTTTTTTTTGTTGTTGTGATACACTACTACAACTGTTTAAAACAAATTTATATCATCTTATATAATGAAAAAAAATCACATTAAAAACTTTTGCTCATTTATAATATTACTTCATCTAATTCTTAGAAAGGTAACATGTCATTTAAAAGAACTTCATACCTTCCAATTTTATAGATTTTACATATTTTTATTCTTAATCTCCAAAAATAAAGATTTTACTACAATGAATCTCTATATATAAAGATGCTCTACACATCTCCAAAATTTAAAGATTGTATTTCGAGCATTTTTCGACCTGACATCAAGCATGGAGGAAAGTGAAATAAAAATAAAAGATAAAGATAAAGAAGATGGAGAGAATAAGTTGTGAAAATACAAAATGTTGAAGATAGATTCCAATAGGAACCTCTTAAACACATTCTAAGATTTAGGGGTTGTTTAACAATTTCTAAATGGTTAAGTGTTAAACCAATAAGGGATCTGAACCATTAAGTGTTGAACCAGTAGGAGGTCTGAATCATTAAGAGTCAGTGTAATGCTTAACCATTCAGAGACAAAAAAAGGTAGATGCACGGTACCCCTAACCGCGGAAGGGATCCCCCTTCCCAAGCTAGCGACCCGGCAACGCTGCCTGACGGTGAATATCCTGCTGGAGGGGCATTAGTTGAGCCAGGACTCGAACCCGCCCACTCCAGGTTATAATGGGTGCCGGTAGCCACTGGGACACCCCAAGTGGTTCATTCAGAGAAAAGTGTCTGACCAATTCAGATTATAGGTCTTAACTATTCAGACTTGGTATAATGTTTAACCATTCAGAGACAAATGTCTGAACCATTCAGACTTCTGCTCACAAAACAAACAGTCTATAACCATTAAGTGTTGAACCAATAAGATGTTTGAACCATTAAGAGCCCTATTAAAAGGTAAACAAACAACCATTCGGTAGTGTTCGTTTCACAGAATGGAATGGAATCTTAATGGAATTGAAATGTTGATTTCACTCCTTATTTTGTTGGTTTCAACAAGAAAATGAATTGGAGTTGAACAACAACATAAGAAAGAGAATCTACATTCCAATTCCATCCAGAATTCATTCTATTTTGTAAAACAAACACATCTAAATTACAAATCAAATTTCAGTTTCTACGCGAATTCTCATTCCAATTCCATTACAATCCATGAAACGAACACTACCTTAGTATACTAGGATTGAATCGTAATTATATCAAATACAAAATGTTGTTTTCTAATGCCTACGAAACTTAATACTTCTTTTTCATAATAAATAAAAAGCCAAGAAAACAGTAAATTTGATTTCATTTCGGACAAGACGGGTTATTGACGAGTGCTAAGTCTTACGAAATCAACAATTGAGGTGGCTACAATATACCCCAACACCTCTCATAGTCTTACCCCATTCATCATTTATTATTTTTTAATTTAATTAATAAAAAGTATAAACACCAGACAACGTGGGTCAAGTTTTTATTCCACATTTGTATTTCGTTGAAAATTAAATATCCTTGACCCATAATTTTGACCAAACTCACACTTCCCCTCCAACTTTCTAGATGTGTATCTATATATGCATGCATAAATGCATAATTCCTTCATTGCATTGAATTTAGATTTTTCAAAGTCTCAGTATATAAGGTGAATATAAAAGGATATTAATTGCTTCAAGAAAGTTAAACAAGATGTCGGCTGTTTAAAGGAGACCTGAGTTTGTACATCTATTGATCTCCGGTTGGAAGCTTTCTTCTCCGGCTGCCGGATAACTAGTGAAATTCCGGTGAGTTCTCTCTCTCCTGAATCTGTTACGAGTATAGTTTTAAATACGAGGTTATGCTGGGTTAATTACAATTTATTCTCTCCTAAGTTTATTATTCTGGTAATAAATTTATACCAGATAAATAAGTAATTGTTTGCATTATCGTTGTCATTCGTTTTACCTTTTTCTCGTTTCGTTTTTGTAATTTATTTCTTGATTTAAAAGCGAAGTCTTATATTTATTTCAAAAAGGCATTTTTATTTTATAAATTTTCATTAATAACTATTTAGTATTCCATCAATTTAACTCGTATAATATACTAGTTTCTAACCTAGTATGAGTATAACAACACATTGATAAAATAATAGTAATAAATAAAAGAATACAACCTATATTTAGTCATGTTTCTTTTTTAGTTGGGCCAAATTCGGTTTTCTAACCGGTTAGACTAGGATTATTGTTAGTTCGGTTACGAGCTAATAAACTTTTGTTATCATTAGATAGCGCTAATGGTTTATTAGTCCATTTACTTATGAGTAATCTAACGGTTTATTAGTCCATTTAATTTGGAGTAAACAAGATAAAACTGATAAAAAATAAAAGTTTGTCTTCTCCTGTTGTGACCTATGAGTTTTCATAAGACAAATTGGACAAATAAACTGTTAAAGTTATCGTTTAACAACCAGACAAATTTTTAAAATGTTTAAGCATTAGTTAAGGGGATCATAAGTATAATCTAGACATATTTTTATTAACACTATTTTATTTTCTAATGAATCTTAGAGGCTGTTTGTTTACCTCTTAATGAGGCTCTGAATGGTTTAGACCTCTTACTGGTTCATCACTTAGTGATTCAGATTGTTTGTTTGCGAGCAAATATCTGAATGGTTAAGACATTTGCCTCTGAATGGTTAAGCAATATACTAAGTCTGAATGGTTAAGACCTCTAATCTGAATTGGTCAGACATTTGCCTCTTAACGGTTAAAACATTATACTGGCTCTTAATGTTCAGACCTCTTGCTGGTTCAGCACCTAATGGTTCAACCTCTTAATGGTTCAGCACTTAAACATTCAGAAGTTGCCAAACAGCCCCTTAGTGGTAAAGGCTACTTGTTTATATATGCATATACATTTGATTTTTTTTTTAAATTTATATATGCATATATATTTGATTTTTTTTAATTATATATGCATATACATTTGATTTTTTTTAAATATAATGACACCTTTTAATTTTGTTACTTCATATTAAAATAATTGGTTTTATGGTTAATGGGATAAAACCTAAAGCAAGGCTTTTTGTCAAAGTTGGGAGGCATTATCACGACTTTCATATCTTCAAAAATGACCACTTTTTAGACCTTTATTACTTTACGCTTTTATAGCCTGCATCTAATTATTCTTTTAATCTAATATGTAAGTTAGTATCATTTAGCTAAGTTATTTAATTACGAAGCTAAATTTAGCTAAGTTATTTAATTACGAAGCTAAAATCCAAGAATATCATACATTCATACATATATTTTTGGTAGATTTATATAACTGTGTTCATGCTAGACAATAACTTCTAACCACTTTATTTTATTTAGTTAATTAAAAAATGTTTTTTTGAAAAGATTAATTAAAAAATATGCTAAAAATAATCCTCTCTATTTTATTTCATTTAATGAAGATCATTCATAACGTATAACTTCTAACCACTTTTTTTTTAATTACCGTTTTGAAGTTTTCAGTTTTTTCTTTGTTTCGAGTATGCTAAACATTTTCCTAGTATCCTTTTTGAGAATCAATTTTTTTAGTAGTATTAAGATTTGGGTTTGGTTTATACGTTATACATTTCTATACACTACAAATACATGTTGGGGGAATAGTGTTAGGCAGCTGCCACTCGTATTATCTTATTATAATTGATACATCTCTGAATCCTTTGATATAAAAAATAGTATAATTGATACATCTCTGAATCCTTTAATATGAAAAATAGTAAAATATATATTTTAATAGATATGAATGTTACAAAAATGCAGGACAAAAATGGGACAAAGACGAAGCACAATATGGTTTGTGATGATATTGCTTTTGAGTTTAAGCTTTTCTTTAATTCAAGGACAACCTACTACCACTTCTCCACCAGGTAAATGATTGAATTCTATTAAGTTTATATCTATTATAGTTATATTAACCTATTTAAACCATATAAACATTTGTACCTAGTGCATGGTAAGTAGTGAAAGAGAGGCGGTAAAAGACTGCCATTGGTTTCACGGTTCTCTGTTTAAAATTGATTTTATTGTCCAATTTATATTATATGAAACTTTCTTTTTTTAGAAATCATACTAAAACTTTCTCTTTATGCAGCCGAAACAAATCAAATGTTAGATGACACGGTTAGGCCTGATCCTTTGGAAAATCTCAAAAAGTACAGGGGAGGATACGACATTACCAACGTCCATTACTGGAGTGTATGTTTGTTTTAACCTTGATTCTATTATAGAAGATGAACCTACTTTATATTTTTGATGGCGAGTTACAATGTTAAAATACAGAGCGTGGAATAAACAAAATATAAAGTCTAAAAAGTGTCCTAACAAGTTGGTTTAGTGGTTTGTCACTTGGTTTCTTTTCTTGAGGTCCCAAGTTCAACTCCCACTAGCATCACTTAGAAGGATATTGGTGGTAGCAATGAAGTTTAGGACTAGACCTCTTTGGAGGTCGCCAGTTCAAAACCGAGCCGAACTGGGTTTTACCGCAGTGGGCCTTCGGGCGGGCGGGTTTTCCCTGGAACTGATGGCTTGGTGGGTCGGGCTTGCATCCAACTCTGACCGTTATGAATGAGGGGATGCATTTGCTCGATTGAGGGCATCCCAGGATGCTTATCCGATTATTTAGTTGACCGTTAAAAAAAATAATAATAAAGTCTAAAACGTCTAAAATAAAGACATTTCAATTTTCAAGAGTACTAAACCGGTTGTGTTTGTGTTTCCCGTCAGATCGGTTTTAAAGACTGGATCCAGATTTGATTGTTAATTACATTGTTTTAGACTTTTAGCACTAAAATAAATGATATTTTTAATAATATTACTTTTTTTTTGTAATATTGTTTCAGTCAACTGCATACACAGGAATAGCAGGATATGTGCTTGGGGCCTTATGGCTCTTATGCGGCGTCGTTTTTGGAATATATCTTGTAGCAACCACTTGTTGCAAATCAAATAAGAAACTAAAGAAACATTATAGAACAAAATCCCACAAACAATATTACATTTGGCACATTATTCTTGCAGCTTTCTTCACACTTTTAGCCTTGTAAGCCTTCAATTCTATCTCCACATGCATTATATGACATTATATGTTACACATGCAAAATTTAAACAATTTACATATTTTTTTCAGAGTTGGATCTGGATTAGTACTTGGAGGGAATGCTAAATTCCATTCGACGGCGGATAAGATAATCGACATAATCATTGATACGGCTGATGATGCATCAAAGACGATATATAATACAACCGGTGCAATGAAAGTGACGCGTACCAACTTACAAGGAACAAACGTTGAAGCAAGCACCACGCGGTTCCTTGAGTCCACTTCGAGGCAACTTGACTCTACTGCCGATAATATACAACGAGAAGCGAGAAAGAACCGACATAGGATTGATCTAGGCCTTCGTATTTTGTAAGTTTCTTTTGACATGAAACCCTTTCGTCGAAAACTACATTTTATGTATAGTTAGTGTGTCGACTCTTGAATCAACCACTTATCAAATAATAACGTATTTTGTGGATAAATGATTTACGAGGTTTTATTAATCCCCTGATTGACTATTTATATCCTTAAAGATTAAATACAAGGGAAATAACGAAAAATGGGCATTTGACCGGTCAAAATTATGAAAATGAATATGCTTCGCGTTTGTGGCTGACTCAATCTTTAGAGATTGCGTTTGTGGCTGCCTCATAATTCCTAGTGAATAAGAAGTTGACACGTGTCATCATCCTTAGACTTTCTTTAGTATTTTACTTTTCCACCATGATTTTTAAACAAACATAACTTTTTTCATACGTTCATATTAAAAAAAAAGATTACATCAAATTAAAGAGAATTTTATTATCCTTAATTTGGTGTATTTTTTATAAAAAAATACTATCATATGAAAAAAGTAATGTTCGTTTAAAAATCGTGGCGGAAAAGTAAAAAACAGTAGGCGCGGAAACCCACAGCACAATCCACGACGCAAAACCATTTTCCGTGTTTGTGTCTCCCCCAGACGCGAAGCATGTTCATTTTCGTAATTTGACCGGTCAACTGTCCATTTTCCTAACTTTCCCTAAAATATAACCCCAAACACTTTGTTCAATGTTGCTAAACAATGTCTGGCTTTTGATTGCAGATATGCTGTAAGTACAGTTATTTTCGCGCTGAATTTGGTTGCTGTTATCGCGCTAGCAGGTGCGTTTTTCACCTACTTAACTCTAGTTCAACTTCCAAAACAAAGTTTATAAATTATGTCACCCAATTCATATAGATTTTCTTGTTTTTATACTAAGTAAACACAATTCTTTATGGCATGCAGTTGTTGGAGTCATGAAAAAAAGGCGAGTTCTTCACATGTAAGTCCATCAAGATGACTTATTTTTTAAAAGATGAATGATAACGATAAAGAAATATTAATGACCGGTTTCTAATTGTAACGGTTGCAGATTAATCGTGTTGTGTTGGTTAATCACTGTCCTATGTTGGGTGTTCTTCGGGGCGTACTTCTTCTTATCGCGGTATGTGTTTAAATTCTAATGCCCTTTCACATGGTACAAACTATATATGTGAATATGAACAACTTATAAAGATTATAAATTATTTAGATTTGCGGGTGATACATGCACAGCACTTGAGGGATTCCAACAAGATCCTTACAACAACAGCTTGAGCTCAATCCTTCCTTGTGATGAACTGCTTTCAGCCGAATCAGTCCTTAACGATGTCAGCGCAGGAGTTTACGAACTAGTCAATGAGGTAACATATCGTTTACTAGCTTTGGTTACGCGTTGAAAGGGCTCATTTGAGTATTGGTCGGGTTGACCCAAACACTTTTTGGTCCTTTTTATATAAGTGGATAAGGCGTTAGTTAGGATTACACAAACCAAATCGACTTGTTTATAAGTTAGTTAAAATCACCATCTATGACCTAAACTAAACCATATATCGCTAAACCCTAAACCCTAAAGTTGTTAATTGTTGGAAATATTGTAGGTGAATGCAAACATATCGCGAATACAACAAGATTCGTCTTTTGCAGTATGCAATCCGTTTTCTGGGCCACCGGAGTATAACTACCAGCCAAACAATTGCTCAGAAAATGATATTCGTATAGGTGACATCCCTGAGGTACGTTCAATATCGCTTAAATGAGCCAAAGCTCAGCTTGAGCTCGGTCGCCAATGTTGTTATTATTATTATATTGTATTATTATTATTTATATTATTATATTATATTATATTATATTATATTATATTGTATTGTATTATATTATATTATATATAAAAAACCAGATTTTTATTTGGGCTCGCGAGCCTAAACGAGCTTTGTATTTCAGGCTCGAGCTCAGGCTCGATAACTAAACGAGCTCTATTTCAAGCTCGGGCTCGTGAAGGCTCGGCTCATTCGAGCTTTTAGCCAAGCCGATCACGAGTAGCTCTCGAGCCTCTAGAGTCCCTCTTGCCTCCAAACTTCCATCTTGTTGACATTTTATATTTTTTTCCTGAAGCTATTGAGGCTGATTACCTGTGTGGATCCGGTGGACGGAGTCTGCAACGGCGGGATTCCAATATCAGGAAACGACTTTAGAACCGCGATAGCATACACAAGTTCAATACAAGTTCTTCTAAATTCCTACCCAGGAATGGAAAGCCTCCTTCACTGTCAAACAGTGAAGGACGCATTTGCGGAAATCCTTGAAAACCACTGCAATCCAGTAAAAAGAGAGGTAAAAATCGTGTGGGCGGGACTAGTGTTCCTATCGATCGTGATGGTGTTTTTGGTTCTTACATGGATCGTCGAAGCGTACCATGCACGCAACCATCGGTTTTCGGATGGTTCGGTTAAGCCTCATCATGTAGATGATCATGTGATTGAACTTGGAAGACCAGAAGAAGCAGGAAAAGATGGAGTGGATTGCAAGTAACATATTATTTGAATATGTATATGCATCCTTGAAAGCAATATATGTTAGCTAATCAAGAGATGATGACAGAAAAGATTTAGAAAAGAAAGATGGTTTGTTCAAGAGTTGATTTATTTGTTCTTTGGTTTGATACCAGATTAGAGAGGGCAATATGGGGACAAACCCCACAAAAATCTTGTATATTTGAGGTGTCCCAACTTCCAAGTATTTATAAGGATTTTTATAATAAAAATTCTTCAAATTATGTTACTTATTTTTAACAGCAATTTTTTTAATGTTTATGATTACTGTTGAAGGGGATATCAAACAATGTGTTTAAAAAAATTCAGAAGAAAAAAGAAACATAGTTAATTACAAATACATATATACACACAGGCTAACACCACTATTCTCATAACCTAACCGGTCGGATCGAGAACCACCTACATAACCAGTCCGGTCCGGTGAGTACGCTTGTTCGCCTTCGATTGAGTTGGCCGATTATGGGTCGAACGGCTGAACTAATTTGTTTCCTCTTTCAAATATTCTCATTTACTACTTCATACATTTCGTTTGATAGCATTGCAAATTCACACCAAAAGATAAAAGCCTGTTTGGTCGCATCATTAGTAGAAAATGGATTTGGAATTCGGATTAATTCCTTCTAAAAACGTATTGGTTGGCCAACCCATACATTCCACTAGAAAGTTTAAATAACAACCACGTAAATAATAGACACGTTTATGCTCACATGCCTACACGAGCTTTATAAGTGAAGCTAAGACGATCGTTCATTAAGCATGCTTAGTTTTAAGCTTGAGTTAGTTTAAGCACTATTAGAGTATGTATATATAGTCTCTTTGTATAGAGGTTGTTATAGTTGTTTAGATTAGTACAGTTGGTAGTTAGTTGTTGTGGTTAGCAGTTAGTCTACACATCCTTTAGTATATATAGAGGACTCTTGTACACATTATGATTCATTGTTGTTATGAGATTTCTGGTGCAGAGCTTAATACCTCACTTTATGGTATCAGAGCCTTGCTCTGTTGAATTTGTTAGAATCAGTTAGATCTCTGATCACTTTTCCAGCGATTTGTCATTCTTTCCGATCATCTCCTCTTCTTTTCAATCTTTTCTTCGTTACCGAAAACATAATTTTCCGGTCATTCGGTGCATCTCCGGTCCTTCCGATATAATTTTGGTGCTCTGTTTCTTCATGGCTACTTCTGCTAGTGTTAGCGGTTCGAATTCTGGATCAACTTCACCGGTTAATCTGCCAAACATCGCAAATCTCGTTTCAATTAAACTTATTATTGGAAGCACCAGATACTTGTCGTGCTCGAAGCTCTTGGAATGCTAAAGTTCTTAAGTCAAAAAATACATGTTCCTGCAATTGGATCTTATGAACGCGATGATTGGAATCGGTTTGACGGTTACGTGTCTACTTTCATCACAGAAACATTATCTTCATCTTTGTTGTTTTTGGCACAAGGAATTAATTCTTCATCTGAGTTATGGAAAACCATAGAAGACTTTTTCTATCGATTCACTCCAGTCGACTATTCTTTTCAAAATAAGCATAGCGGTGGATGCTGGCAATTAAAAGGTGATCAGTTTGATGGAAGAATTGGCGACCAATGTGGTGGTCAGCGGAGGAGTTATGGTGGTCAACACAGTGACGGTGGTTCCAAGGCTCAGCCAAAAATTGGGCAGCCCACTACAAGTGTAGATTTTTCCACAATTCATGATTTTATTTGTGACAAAGTTGATTACTCTGGGCCGACTATTTCATCTGACTTTGGGCCAAGTTACTATGGATTGATGGCTGATTTGTCAAGTATATGTGAAAAGGTTGATTCTTGGATACCCGACTCTGGTGCCACTGCGCATATGACCGCCGACTCTTCTATTGTATTTGATGCTGCTCCCTACACTGGCTCTGAGCGAGTTGTTGTAGGCAATGGTATGGCTCTTACTATTTCTCACATTGGCACTGCCTTACTTCATTTATCTGATCGTACTCTAACTCTTAGACATGTTCTTGTGGTTCCTGGCTTAGCCAAGAACCTTTTATCGATCACACAGTTAGTGATTGATCATCCTATAGTTGTTGTTTTCTCATATCTAGGTTTGTCCATTCAGACTCTTGATGGACAAATTCTCCATCACACACGTGGTAGTCCACATCAGCTATATTCACTTGCTGCTTTCACTTATGTTTCTCATGAGACTTGGCATTCTTGTTTAGGTCATCCGTTTGATGATGTTTTGTCCAGATGTTCGTTTTTACGTCTAACAAACAACACCCGACACACACATTGCACTGCTTGTAGTTTTCAAAATCGACTAGATTACCTTTTACATCAGTTGTATCGCATTCTACTTCACCTTTATATATTATACATTGTGATATTTGGGGTGCCTCGCCTGTTATGTCTAGAGATGGATACAGATATTTTATTACTTTCATTGATGATTTTAGTCGATTTACATGGATGTATCCTTTGACTTGTCGTTCTCAACCGGTTGATTGCTTTCGGCATTTCAAACCGCTTGTTGAGAACCTCTTCTCCTGCACCATCAAACATCTTCAGTGTGATGGTGCCCCTGAGCTCATTCATGGTTCTATGGCTCGCTTTCTTTCAGACTCTGGTATTGCTTATCGCATTTCATGTCCCTATACTCCCCAACAGAATGGGGTTGCTGAGCGGAAAAACCGCCATCTTTCTGAGGTAGCTCGAGCTTTATTGTTTCATGCTCGGTTACCAAAGAAATTATGGTATGATGCATATGCTACTGCTGCCTTCCTTATTAACCGGCTACCATCACCGGTTCTTCATCACTCGTCTCCTTACGAGGTTCTATTTGGATCTCGTCCCGATTACTCTATTCTTCGTACCTTTGGGTGTTTGTGTTATCCGTTTCTAGGTGATACTCGAGCGGATAAACTTTCACCAAAGTCTACTCCTTGTATCTTTGTTGGCTATGCTCCATCTCATCTTGTTTATCTCTGTTATGATCCTCATACGTCTCGTACATATACTTCTCGACATGTTCGATTCCATGAGTTGATTTTTGACATTCCAGGGAGTTCTACTACTTCCACAGCTTCCTCAGATTCTATTCCCTACTTCATTCCTCATCCTTCTCCTTCCCCTCCTGTTATTCCTTTCTCATCTTCTCCTGTTATTTCCTCTCCTGATATTTCTTCACCTCCTCCTCCTTCTCATCCTCCTCATCCTCTTCCTCCTCCTCCTGCTCCTGTTTCGACTCACCCAATGGTTACACAATCTCGTGATCATACACGACAGCCGCGCCATTTTCCTGATCATGTTCTTCTTCATGTCTCTAATGCTCCCACCACTGAGCCTTCCACATTTCAACAGGCTCAACAGTATTCTGTTTGGTGGGATGCGATGCGTGCCGAGATTGATGCGCTTCATGCCAACCAGACATGGCGTCTGGTTCAGGCTCCCATTGACGCTAACATTGTTGGTTTTAAGTGGGTTTACAGGATTAAACATAATCCTGATGGATCTATGAGTCGTTATAAAGCCCGGCTTGTTGCCAAGGGCTTTCATCAGACTGAGGGTATTGACTACACTGAGACTTTTAGTCCTGTGGTCAAACCTACTACAATTCGTCTAGTTCTTTCAGTCGCTTTCTCTCGAGGGTGGTCTATCCGTCAGGTTGATGTCAACAATGCGTTCTTACATGGGGATCTTCTGAGACTGTGTATATGACCCAGCCCCCAGGCTTTGTTGACTCATCTAGACCACATTATGTTTGTCGTCTGCAGAAGGCTCTTTATGGACTAAAGTAGGCTCCTAGAGCTTGGTTTTCCAAGCTATCCACCGCTCTACTTGCTGGTGGTTTTACCCAGTGTCTTTCAGATGTATCTCTCTTTGTTTATAGTCGGGATTCGATACTCTGTTATGTCTTGGTCTACGTTGATGACATCATTATCACAGGGAGCTCTTCTGATTTTGTTATTGCTTGACTGGGCGCTTACATTCTCAGTTTGCGCTCAAGGATTTGGGGCAGTTGTCGTATATTCTGGGTATTCGGGCCACATTTTCTGAGGATGTTTTACACTTATCTCAGCAGCGCTACTTACTTGATTTGCTACAGCGCACTGGTCTTGCTGATTGTCGACCCTTATCTACTCCTGTCTCTTCGGTAGACAGCTTTCTCGACATACTGGTGATCCTTTGTCTGATCCTACTATGTATCGGAGCACTGTTGGTGCATTACAGTATCTTGTGCTGACACGACCATTGATTGCTTATGCGGTCAGTAAGGTGTCGCAGTTTCTTCAGACATCTACTGATCGACACTGGGTCGCTGTCAAACGTATTTTGCGGTACCTTAAGGGTACTGTTTCTCATGGGTTATGCATACGTCGGTCTACTTGTCTTATTTACATGCTTATCGTGATGCTGACTGGGCTGGCTGTCCCGATGATCGACGTTCTACCACAGTTATTGTGTTTTTCTTGGGCCCAACCTCATCAGTTGGAGCTCCAAGAAACAACATACAGTTGCTAGGTCGAGTACTGAGGCTGAGTATCGAGCTCTTGCTCATACAGCTGCTGAGTTAAGATGGATTACGTCTGTATTATATGAGTTACATATTACGTTGACTTGTCCACCTTCTCTTTGGTGTGACAATATTGGAGCCACATATCTTGCAGTCAACCCGGTGTTTATCAGCGCACCAAACACTTGGAGATTACTTGCATTTTATTCGTGACATGGTTTTGGCGGGTGCTTTACATGTTCGGTATGTTTCTACTACGCTTCAGATTGCAGATATTTTGACCAAAGGGTTGTCTGCGGTACGTTTTGACACTCTGCGGTCCAAGCTTCACGTTGCTACGCCACGTTTAGCTTGAGGGGGCATATTAGAGTATGTATGTATAGTATGTTTGTATAGAGGTTGTTATAGTTGTTTAGATTAGTACAGTTGGTAGTTAGTTGTTGTGGTTAGCAGTTAGTCTACACATCCTTTAGTATATATAGAGGACTCTTGTACACATTATGATTCATTGTTGTTATGAGATTTCTGGTGCAGAGCTTAATACCTCACTTTAATCACAAACCGATTCAAGTCTTTATTAGTTTTAAGCTTGAGTTTGTTTACTCACAAACCGATTCAAGTCTTTAATAAGTCAATCTCGAATAGCTCACTACTTATTTATTCCTCACCTATGAGTTATAGTTAAGCTTATTTACACACATAGACTATCTGAACAAGACGCGAACCATAAGGACCAAAATATAGGGGGTGTTTGGGTTAGCTTATTTTGGAGCAACTTATAACTTATTGACTTATAAAAAGTTAATAAGTTGTTTTTATAGTGTTTGGGTTAGCTTGTTTAAGATTGTTTTATGTGTTAAGAAGTTGTTTTTAAGAAGTTAGTATATATAACTTCTCACTTATGACTTATATCTAATTATAATTTTTTTTAATGGCTAATTTTTTCCCCTTTAAATACTTACACCTCCCAATGATTGAACATTCGTCTCACCACAAGAGATAATATCTCTTGACCACTAGGCTATAACCTAAGTGGCGTATCTATAACCATGTTAAGTAAACTGGGTTTTCTATCCTTTTGGTAATTTAACCATGTTTACAAGTATTGAAGCTATATATATAATGTTTAAATAAAGTAAACCATTTTAAAAGGGGTAAATTTGATAATTGTCCATAGTTTAAGACATTTTAAGGCATTATAGAAGTTTGAAGTTTGATGTATGAAATCCATGCCGTTATGTTCCATGAATTAAACCAGAATTAGGTTATCAATTTGTGCAACTCAGTAGTCCCTGCTCCTCCTCTCCTGCAATTTAATCGTCCCTGTTTCTCCTTCTGTAATTTGTGCAACCCAATCGTCACTCCTTCTCCTTATGCAACTGAATTCTCCCTCCTTCAATGGCCCTATCCGTTTCCAGCCACACCCGTTCAATTGAAGCCTCGACGAGGAACACAGATTCAAGGTTACATGTTCTACACCCAGTTTGCTTCCAATTCGTAGCATTCGCGATTAAGGTAACCATTGGTCACTAATTATGGATTTGATTTCCAGTTTTTCCAACTAGATAAAATACATAGTTTTATTTTCGCCTTTCACAATCATTTTTGTTGTAACTATGATTAGAAACTGATTATTTGGAATTCAAGTCACATAAATCATGTCTGTTGAATGCTTTGAAAAAGAATAATTTGATTTGCTTTTGACTATTTGTGAAATGAACATTATTTCTGGCATGCATACCAATTGTTTGATAGAATCCTTGACCCACTTGAGCACAGGGCGGATGCATAGTATTATTAAGGGTAGCACGGGCTACGGCTCAATCCTGTCTTAGTGTCTTCGTGGTGTAATTTTTTTTAATTTTTCGGTTTTATACACAGGATACCTCTGAACAAATACGAGAATACCCATGGAAAAAAATAGAATACTTGAATTTATTAAAATCCTAATTTTTCATAAGCCCAAATATTTTATAACCCCAAACTTGTGTAATTAATAAGCCCAAATGACGAAGTTAGTCCAAATTAAGAATAGTTTAATTGATAGGAGGCCCAACTTAACCCAAGCTCCAAAGTCCAAAACAATAAAATACCCAAGTTTAGATTAAGGCAGCAATTAGATTTTGGAAACGGATGGTCGCTGGACTGCTGGAGACGAGTTGCACGTTGTCAATATCGTCCCTGCTGCAGACTGCAAGTTTGATCGCTGTTGACCAATGTTGACCGCCGTTGACCTGCGTTTGACCTTAGTGATCTGTGAGCGTTTCTTGTCCTTGGATTTCTTATGTTATTGATTACGTGGAATTGTAGTTTGTAGGTCTGTTAGGTTTTAAGTGTTTAGATAAGTTAAACTGAACAAAAGCTTATACTTTTCTAGTTTTTCTTGTTAACACGAAGAGGACAAATTATTAGGTATTTATTGTATTTTATTTTATTTATTATCATGTTTTTTATTACTGTATGAGTGCACGATAAAAATGTTTTTTGAGACACCCCTAACTTAGTGGGCTAGCTCCGCCACTGCTTGAGCATGTTTTCTTGATTTCAGTTTTGGTACGGGCCTTGATCACAATACACAATTTTGGTACTTTGGCATTTGAATTAGTAAACAAGCATGTAAGTTTAAGTCCCTTAAAATTGTATAGTGTTATTTCCCTTTGCCAATACAATACATCTTCTGTTATTAAATTTGATTTTAATATAATTTGTTTTAATCATATACTGGTATTTTATTTTTGTTAATGTTTTGCAACAATCGAATAAATCCCGGCTAGGTGGTGAAAATGTTTTATCGTCTACCAAAAATTAGAAGTCTTGAAGTTCATTCAAGATTAAATCTGGTAGCCTTGATGGTTGCTAGTAAGTGTTGCTTTTAGTGCGCTTTTGGCAGAGTTTTCGATCTTTCTTCGTTTAGCGCACAAGCACTAAGCAAGTAAAGTATTAATTTCTAACCATGTTAAGTTGATTTTCTTGATCTTTTTGGTCAAACACATAATTATTGACTATAACAACAAACACATCTATTGATGATGCAAAATACATATCCGAGAGTGAAGAGATGTCCCCTGACGTTATACGGTAACCAAACCCGCCCCTATGTTCTCAAGCATTATTGCTTTCAGCCCTCTAACGCCCCTTCACGCCCAACCCGTAACGGTGTTCAGCGCCCAAAGATGCCACATGGGAGGGCTTAGCACCCTGCACAACACAGTCTAAATTTCAGTACAAATAAGTAAGTTCATGGTGGTTTTGCTCATTATCTGTTTTGCTATGTGCAAGGACTAAGTTGTCAATTCAATAGAAGAGGTTTGACTTGAATTGAGATAAGGTACCACTTTAACTTGAATACATGTTATCGATATTGTGTTTTTGTAAGATTTAATACTTTAGTTGTTTAACTGAGTATAATTGATAGAAACACTTTTGTCTTATTGTTCTCCTTTTAGTATAATTCAAAGTTAAAGAAAGCCCTGATGGTGTGTATTTGGTTTGCTGACAACGTGCTTTTTTAGGGTGGTTGTAAACGAATTCAGTTTTTCTAAATGAAAAAGACGACTAAAGATATCGTCCGTTAAATTTCAAATAAATTGGTTTTTGATCACTAATTAGATGGTTAACCTAGCAATATAGAGGTTCAAATAACTTTTTTATTAATTAAACCAAAGTATTGTAAGGACAAAAAGAAGACGAATAGGAAATATAGTAAATATTAAACATTGGGTCATAATGAGGTACGTCAGAGTCAAACTCTGGTTGGGGATACTATATAGGTTTTTGCTCATCTTCATCTTTGATTTTTTGCGTTCATTTGTGTATATGTGAAATTGGACCCGCAGCATCAGATTAGAGTAGCAAAGTGGGTATAAGGTAATGGATTGGTTACAAATATAGAGTAGAGTACTTACTGTTTAGTCGAGTGGATCGACTATAATTGGTAAAAAAATATTTATGATTTGGTTTGGTAAAAGGTGGGAGTGAAGCCTGTGGCTGTGACAATCATGGAACTTGATATATTTTTTCTCTTTTGTGCATTTCTTTTTTATCATAATTTGTCCAAATACATTATTACATAAAAAGAGATACAAGATACCAACATCTAGGTATGTGAGTACAATTTCATTTCAAGTTTTATGATCTAATCTTTAAAAAAAATTATTTAACAATTATTATATAAAAGATAAAATGTTATAAGATTTGAGCTTCTGTGTAATTACATGGTGATGCAGAAATGGTGACATGTATGATGGCGTGTATTTTGCAGACAATATGCATGGTTTTGGTGAATACAACTTTGGAAATGGACATTAGTATGAAGGTGGTTGGCATGAAGGAAAAATACAAGGGTTAGGTTAATCTCATAGGGGTAGCCAACCAGTTGATCTCACTTGAGCTTTCTGAGCAAACATCTGTCTTCGGTAAGTAATTTTGTAAACTTTAATGTGGCAATTTTAACTCCTTTATTTAATATGTACAAAAAACGCCATGCCATGTTATAACCCGAATTTGTTGACCTGCTTTTGATAGATTTCTATATTTTGGGTTTTGCAGGTTGGACAAAAGTAGAAGCCCTATCGACTCTCTAATGAGGAAAGCTGGTTACAATGGCACCATAATTGAAGAGATGAAAGTTAGTGAGCTTAATAGTAATAGCTCTGCTATCTATTGTAGAAACTTTTTCGCAAGTTAGGTAGTAGTATGTTTGACTTTCAATTCATAATTGACTCTTATAAGTCAAAGTGGATACTCAGTTTTACAAGGTGCAATACTTAGTACAATTGATGGTTTTGATGTATGTTTCATAGTCGCGTTGGCTATAAATTTCACAATAATGAGTTATTAAAAGTGCTCATCTTCATATCAAAATATTATATTGCTTTTTTATTTTTATTTTTTGCTAAAAAATATTGATGGGTTAGGTGGGTTGGTTTTGTGATGCTCATTGTCCCGCCAATCTTTGTCACCTCTACCATTTATCTCCACATCAAAGAATGAAAGAAATACGTATAGGGGTTCATTGATGATGAATCGACCGTCCATCTTGTCACTTCTACCATTTATTTCCACATCAAGGAAGCAGGGTTGTTAATCACATTTCTTTTTATAATGTGTTGATTTGAGAAAAAAAAATATGTATATGGGTTCATTGTCGCCCCGCAGCGGCAGCGGGTTTCCACTCTAAGTTATTTTTTTTGAACGGCTAACTGTTTTCCACATGTAAACTCACCCTTTCGGAGCTATGTTTAAAGGCCGACTACTTGACCACCGCTAGAAAGCGTAGCACACCCCTGATGCGCAGAAACCCCGTAGAATAGGTAAAACTGCGTCCCCCTTAGACTCGAACCTAGGTAAAACCCTAGGCCAAGCCTTCACCGAGACGAGAACAACCACTATGCCATAGTGGAGGACCCACCACTATAAGTTAATAAGTACGGAATCCCAGGCACCCCATAACTTAAGAAAGAGAAACAAACGTAACCTTTCACTCCACTTGAATCGGAACAAACACCCCTACACGACGGCGTCACGGAGGAGCCACCACTAATGTCGAACCTTCAACTGAAAGACTGCATCGAACCACTATTAAACTTCACTCTTTCTTTATCCATCGAAGAATCGGTTAACACAGGTTTATCCAATGAATTCTGCTCTAATCTCCTCAAAAGAAGACGATCGTGATCACACATATTCATCTTCATCTTCATCTACATCTACAGGTATCAGTCTCAAAATTATTACACCGTTTCCATTCAATTGAATAAATTTTAAGCTATTCATAATTTGCCTAATTTGATTTGACTTTAGTAGTCTTGTGACCTAGTTGTTAGGGCTTCGATGAGGATATTGTAGAGAATATTACGGTCTTTGATGCTTGCATGAGTTTAGATTCTAATTAGTTGCTTTCGATTTCATGAAAATGTTAATTGCTGATGGAACATTCGGTCTGGTACCACCAATATTGTCGGTTTTGCCCATGAGGAGCTTACGAATTTGTTTTCTGTTGCCCCGGTGGAGACTTCCAAGGTGGTCACCTGTCTTAGTACTACTCTCGCCTGGTTGGAAAAATAGTCAGGCGTTAGTCGGGTGGTGGGTACCGGCTAGCGATTGATTGATATTGATAGAGATTGATTGGATTGGAATTTTATATGTAATCTTTGAAACATATGTATATATTTAAAAATTTTAAGAATTTTATGTATAATCTTTCAAACTTGTTGATCGGATTGGATTAATAGGTATAATTTTTCAAATACTTCAAAGATTTTGACAAAAATCTGATCAATTTTGACTGAAGTTTGACAAATTTTTTTTACCGATTTCGACTGCCCTTGACTGATTAACGATTTTAGGACCGATAAAGTGAAATATAATCAATCAGTAAACTACAGATTAATCGCCAATGCACTTAAAACGCATTGGTGATTTAAAAGGGCATGACACTTCTTATGAACCGGGAATCTCTCCTGGCTACGATGATGTGGAACTTGCCTAGGGTGTTATATGAGCCATGCTAATATTCTCTGTATTGTTAAAGGTAAACTGTAAGTTTGATCAAATATGAGTAAGGAGTTTGCTTAAAGTGTTTTATAGTGAATTTAAAATTTGAATGAATTCTAGGTTAAATTTCCTGTAATTAAAATTTAATAACTCTAAGAAAAGGCTACTTGCTTTAATAATTTGCAGACCATTTTGAAGGTGTACTTCCATATCCTTTATACAAGCCCTTAGCATCAGCTTTGCTCAATTCGATATCCTCTGGGACCATACATAAAGTGCATACCGATACGCCTTTGATCCATGAAGATTCTTCTTCCTTGAAACAGAAAGAAAACGAGTGGAACAAGATTATTCAAGAAAAAGGATCTGATCTAATAAAAGTATGCTTTAACTTTTAATGTGTAATATTGCAATACTATTCTATATTTTGTATCAAAATTAAAATTGTATATCATTTTTAACCAGATGATGGAGACTGTAGAGCTTGAACTTCATGTTCAGGAGCCGTTTTTCTCTCAACTCAAAGGTTAGCATAAACTTTGTTTCTATATATTTACTATTAGAGTAAAGTACATGGATGGTCCATGTGGTTAACTAAATTTTGGATTTAGTCCCTAGTTTTTTTTAATGTACATGGATGGTCCTTGTGGTTTGTGCTTTGTAACGCATTTAGTCCCCAACTTTTGCCAAAAATACATGGATGGTCCCTGTCGTACCGCACTTTGTATCGCATTTAGTCACTAAACGTTGGGGACTAAATGCGTTACAAAGTGCAAACCACAGGAACTATCCGTGTACTTTTGGCAAAAACTAGGGACTGAGTATGTTACAAAGTGCAAATCACAGGGACCATCCGTGTACTTTAGAAAAACTAGGGACTAAATCCTAAATTTTGGTTAACCACAAGGACCATCTGTGTACTTTACTCTTACTATTATAAAAAAATCTGGTAGAAAACTTATTTCTGTTTAATTTTTATAATCACAGACGGACATAAAACTATTGAAGGAAGGTGTGCTGGTCCTCTAAATCGGTATGACCGCACAAAAGTGATGAGCTTACTTAAGTGTTACTTTGGCGCGTTTTCTGATTAATAACACTAAGTTTATTCTTGCTTCTCTCATTCCCTAATGGATTTTAATCGGCAGTATTAAATCTGGATCGTTGATGCTCTTTAACAAATGTTTGTTGCTTCAAGTTGAGGTGCGTGATCACTCACCTGCAGTTTGTCTACACATTCTCTACTGTCGTTTTCTTTTAATTGCCTACATAAAAATTACAGGATGTTCATTTGTATGCTTCCTTTTCTGACATGCTAACAACTGAGGGTCTTGCTAAAGTTCTACCAGGTGTTGATACCATCGAAGAAGGTAATCTTCTCCTATTGGTATTAATTTTATTAAAGTAAAATGTCATTTTCGTCCCTGAGGTTTGGTCAGTTTTGCAACTTTTGTCCAAAGGTTTTTTTTCCGCATCTGGATCCAAAAGGTTTAAAATCTTGCCATTTTCGTCCAGCTCGTTAACTCCGTACATTTTTCTCCGTTAAGTCAGGGGTATTTCCGTCTTTTTTGCTAACTCCAAGGGCGATTTGGTCGTTTTCACTTTATCTAAAAAGGCCGAGTTGCCCTTTAAGTTAACAAAAAAGATGGATGTACCCTGACTTAACGGAGAAAAATGGATGGAGTTAACGAGCCGGATGAAAATAGCAAGATTTCAAACCTTTTGGATCCAAATGCGGAAAAACAAATCGTTGGACGAAAGTCGCAAACCTGGCCAAACCACAGGGACGAAAATGGCATTTTACTCATTTATATATATATATATATATATATATATATATATATATATATATTTTGTGGCGATACACACGCACATGTAAACAAAGTTGAAATGAACTCACATGATCCTAGAATAGTTCATTCTACAAGCTCTCTTATTTGTTAAGCAATAGATTTCCTTAATTGTACTCTGAATGAGGATACTATAATTGAATCTGAATTCCTTGATCTCTATTGATGAAGAAGGGAACAATATATAATACAAGACCCTAACTAATTCCTAACTAATTCTCTGGAAATCAGGTATAAAATATAAAACGGATATACATAAGAAATACATAGAATATAAAACGGATACACATCCGCTAATACGCCCCCGCAGTCGTAGCAGTAGGTCTTCCGATGCATAGACTGGACCGAAATCGTTGAAACAACTGGCGTGGAAGACCCTTGGTGAATATGTCAGCGTATTGATAGTCTGCAGGAACATGAAGAACTTTGACAGAACCCATACGAACCTTTTCGCGAACAAAATGTATGTCAATCTCGATATGCTTGGATCGTTGATGTTGGACCGGATTCTGAGATAAGTAGACAGCAGAGATATTGTCACAGTAGACAACTGTGGCCCGGGTAATGGGAAGATGGAGTTCGAGAAGTAGGTTTCTGAGCCATGTTGTTTCTGCAACGGTGTTGGCCACACCTCTGTATTCAGCCTCGGCACTGGAACGTGAGATAATCGCTTGACGTTTTGATGACCAAGAAACCAGATTATCACCGAGGAAGACACAGTAGCCTGAAGTAGACCTTCGTGAATCAGGGCAGCCTCCCCAATCCGCATCAGAATAGGCTGTGATATGAGCTGATTTGGATGGTAAAATAGAGATTCCATAGTCTAGTGTACCCTTGAGGTATCGAAGGAGCCGTTTCATGAACTGGAAATGAGGATCTCGAGGGGAGTGCATAAATAAACATATTTGTTGCACTGCATATGATATATCAGGTCGTGTGAAGGTTAAATACTGCAGTGCACCAGCAAGGCTACGATATAAGGCACCATCTGAGAAGGGTTCTCCAGCAGTTGCACTTAGTTTAGAATTGGTGTCAGTAGGTGTGGCACATGGTTTACAATTTTCCATTTTAGCACGAGCTAAGATCTCTGCTGCATATGTGGTCTGAGATAAGAACAGGCCACCATTTCGTCGGGTTACCGCAATCCCGAGAAAGTGATGTAGTGGTCCGAGATCAGACATGGCAAATTCCCTGGAAAGGGTGGCAATGAAGTGCTGCAAAAGTGTCAGATTGGAGGCTGTCAAGATGATGTCGTCTACATAGAGAAGTAAATATGCCATTTGATCACCCTGTTTGTAGACGAACAAAGAAGTATCACTCGTGGTAGACCGAAAACCACACTTTTGTATATAGGAAGCAAATCTGAGGTACCACGCACGTGGAGCTTGTTTTAGCCCATATAAAGACTTTTGAAGTCGACAAACATGCTTTGGATTTTTACTGTCAACAAACCCAGGTGGCTGAAACATGTAAACAGTTTCATTAAGGTCCCCGTGTAGGAAAGCGTTCTTGACATCCAGTTGATGAATGGGCCAAGAACGTGAAGTTGCTAAGCTGAGAACGGTACGAATCGTAGTGGGCTTAACCACTGGGCTGAATGTCTCGTCACAATCAACACCCACCTGTTGAGATTTGCCATTCACAACCAAACGCGCTTTGTAGCGCTGTAATGTACCATTGGCATGATATTTGTGGCGAAATAGCCACACACATCTGATAATATGAGCATCTGCAGGTCTTGGCACAAGCTCCCATGTATTATTAGCTATTAATGCCTGGTATTCGTCGGTCATAGCCGAGTGCCAGTTCTGGTCGGTCAAGGCCTGGGTGTGGGATTTGGGTAGTGGGGAAATATTGTGCTCGGAGGTGGCTAAGAGGGTGGGATCTGTTGAGGGTAGGGAACCAGTTTTAGACCGGGTCTGCATAGGATGGGTAGAGGGTGGCGGAGGCAGGTTAGATTGTGAAGGAGCTAGGGTGCTATGTGCATGTTCTGGGAAGAAAACAGGTCTGGATGCATTAGAATCAGACCTGTTTATGCGGCTGTAAGTGTGGGTAAGGGGTGGGGAATGTGGCTGTGAGACCGTGGGGGTGGGGGTGGGTGTGGAAGCATGGGCTGGAAAAAAAATGGGTCTGGATGTTGCTGGGTCAGACCTGTTTCGTCGGCTGTAGGTGTGGGTTATGGGTGGGGAAGATGGTTTGGAAGTAGTAGTGGTTTCGGTTGTGGGAGGAGAGGAGGTGAAATGAAACGGGGTACTCATGGGTGAAGGTTCCGAATCAGGGTGAGAGAATGGGGTGGTATGAGGTGTAGGTGGGGTAGAGAAAGGAAATGTGGATTCGTCAAAGGTGACGTGACGGGATAAATAGACACGTCCAGTTGATGAGG
The DNA here is from genome assembly GCA_947069175.1 of Scalesia atractyloides. Taxonomy (NCBI): domain Eukaryota; kingdom Viridiplantae; phylum Streptophyta; class Magnoliopsida; order Asterales; family Asteraceae; genus Scalesia; species Scalesia atractyloides. The sequence continues at coordinate 6,874,973 of CAMTDV010000018.1, read as the reverse complement.
GTCTAAGCATCGGTATCCACGATAATTCATTGGATATCCGAGAAAGATGCATGGAGTAGAACGGCGGGCTAGTTTGTGGGGTCGAGTGGCATTGTGATTTGGAAAACAAGCACACCCGAAGGTGCGAAGGTGAGTGTAGGTGGGATGCCGGTGATAGAGTTTGTATGTGGGGGTTAGAAAGTTATGGAGTTTGGTAGGAAGAATGTTATGTAAATAGACGGCAGTGTGAAGTGCTTCAACCCAGAAATGTGAAGGTAGGGAAGCATGGGTAAGGAGGGACATAATGATGTCATTAATTCGTCGGATCATACGTTCCGCCTTACCATTTTGTTGTGAAGTTTGGGGACATGAAAACCGAAATTGAAGGCCGTGAGTGAGAGCGAATGATTGAAATTTGGAATTATCAAACTCACCACCCATGTCACACTGAAAACTTTTGATATATTTATTAAATTGGGTTTGGACAAGGCGGTGAAATTGAGTAAATTTGGTGAAGGTTTCGGATTTATATTTGAGTGGATAAGCCCAAACAAATTGGGTGTGGTCGTCAATGAGGACCATGTAATATTTGTAACCTGTGTTGCTAGGTATAGGTAAAGTCCACAAGTCCAGTTGAGGTGTAGGTGGGGTAGAGAAAGGAAATGTGGATTCGTCAAAGGTGACGTGACGGGATAAATAGACACGTCCAGTTGAGGGGTCTAAGCATCGGTATCCACGATAATTCATTGGATATCCGAGAAAGATGCATGGAGTAGAACGGCGGGCTAGTTTGTGGGGTCGAGTGGCATTGTGATTTGGAAAACAAGCACACCGAAGGTGCGAAGGTGAGTGTAGGTGGGATGCCGGTGATAGAGTTTGTATGTGGGGGTTAGAAAGTTATGGAGTTTGGTAGGAAGAATGTTATGTAAATAGACGGCAGTGTGAAGTGCTTCAACCCAGAAATGTGAAGGTAGGGAAGCATGGGTAAGGAGGGACATAATGATGTCATTAATTCGTCGGATCATACGTTCCGCCTTACCATTTTGTTGTGAAGTTTGGGGACATGAAAACCGAAATTGAAGGCCGTGAGTGAGAGCGAATGATTGAAATTTGGAATTATCAAACTCACCACCCATGTCACACTGAAAACTTTTGATATATTTATTAAATTGGGTTTGGACAAGGCGGTGAAATTGAGTAAATTTGGTGAAGGTTTCGGATTTATATTTGAGTGGATAAGCCCAAACAAATTGGGTGTGGTCGTCAATGAGGACCATGTAATATTTGTAACCTGTGTTGCTAGGTATAGGTAAAGTCCACAAGTCACAATGTATAATGTCAAAAGGTTGGAAAGTAACGGAATCAGAATCATGAAATGGTAAACGCTTATGTTTAGCGATTTGACAAGAGTTGCAAAAGAAATTGTTCTTAGATTTATTACAAGAAATTAAATTACGAGAAACTAAGAAATCCATAATAAAATTGCCAGCATGGCCAAGGCGATCATGCCAAACATTAGAGAGCGAAGAAGTAAGCAAAGCAGAAGCAGGTTTGTTGGTTGTGGTGTTGAAGGAGTACAGTGGGCCGGTACTATTGTGGCGGCTCAGGAGAGTTCCATTCTTGTAGTCCTTCACAGAAAAGCCAAAAGGGTCAAAAGACATGGAAACCATATTGTCAGTAGTGAATTTACGAACTGAAACAAGGTTTCGGATAATATTTGGGGTGTAAAGGACATTTTTAAGGGTGTAGGGGCGGACCCGTGAATTGGGTGAGTGAATGGTTGTATGACCGGACCCGTGAATTGGCACACGGTTACCATTTCCAACAAATACAGAATTAATAGTAGTAGTACAAGGAGTGAATATTACCTGGTTCGTGTGTCAAATGATCAGAGGCACCGGTGTCAGCAACCCAACTGTAATCTCCCGAGTCCAGTGCCATCGCCTGGAAAGCTGCCCCTAATTCTGATGGTTCCAGTGGGTTTACATCTGCTAAGTAGGCCTGAGCAGGTGGAGTGGACCAGGGCTGGTGCTGTCGTGAACTTGGGCCAGTGGCCTATGGAGGCTGACCAGGAACAATCGGCCAAGATGGGCCTGCCCAACTGGGCTGAGTTGGGTAGGGACATGGGGGGGCCGCAGCCCACCATGGTGGCCAGTAGGGGGATGGACCTGGGCTCCAGACATTGGGTCGGACCAATTGATACTGGGCCGAAGACTGGGAAGAACCACGAGACTGGTTGCGGTTAGAGGGCTGCTGATTACCACGACCTGTGCGATGTTGCTGTTGACCCAATGACTGCTGAGGCCTGTGAAATTGACGTCTTGGCTGCTGTCGGTTGTTGCGATAATGAGGGGGGTCCCGGCGGGCCGTAGGTGGCTCGCGAGAGACTTGGGCAACAACAGCCGGGTTGGGGGCAATAGAGTCCCGTGCGTGTTGGCGACGCAGATCTGAGTCGAGCATGTCGCAGGCATCTTCCCATGAGGGAAGGGTGTTATTGATGATAGAGGCTTGAACACCGAATTCCGGTGGTAAGCCGCGAACCAGCTGCAGGACAAGGCGGTCTTCTGTGACTGGTTGTTCAACAGCTTTCGGTTGGTCAGCCAGATACTTGAGACGCTGACAGTAGTCTTGGAGGCTGGGCATGGAGCGCAAGGTAAGATTGACAAACTCTGTTTCAAGGGCTGCTGCACGGGCGCCCTTGTTCAGAAAAATTTTCCGAATCCGGGTCCATGCGCCATAAGCTGTTGTTTCCTCATCAAGAATACGTGCCAGCAGGTCATCTGAAAGTGTCCCATAGATCCACTGAAGCACAAGAGAGTCAATTTTGGCCCAGTTGGCGTAGTCCGGATCTGTTTTGGCAGGCGGTTCAGTGCCATCAATGTGGTGTAACACGTCGTAACCGCGTGCATGCAGGGTGAACAGCTTGACCCATGATGCATAGGTGACTTTGGAACCATCCAAAACACGAACTTTGTGCTGGATGTTAGTCACCGAATAAGCAGGGTGAAGGCTGTCAGTGTTCTTGGAGGATTCTGGTTTGTCTGACATCGAGATGAACAAAAGAAGGAAAAAGAATCGGCTGCAGGGTCCGTGGACAGGGGCTGCTGCGAATTTGTTTTAGGTCAGAGCAGTAGGCTCTGATACCATATAATTGAATCTGAATTCCTTGATCTCTATTGATGAAGAAGGGAACAATATATAATACAAGACCCTAACTAATTCCTAACTAATTCTCTGGAAATCAGGGATAAAATATAAAACGGATATACATAAGAAATACATAGAATATAAAACGGATATACATCCGCTAATAGATACTAGCCATCTTTTTTTTTTTTTTTAATTTTCAGGGATACAAGTTTATCGGAAGTTTTACTCTGAAGAGAGGGAAAAGTCCAATGGTGTTCTTGCTATACTTGTAAAACCGACACCGCAGCTTTATGATCCTTTAGCAGCCATTCTTGCGGTTAGTTGCTTGCTTTAAGTGTTAAAATAGTGATAGCGGAGTACTTTTTGTCAGCAAATTTGACCAAAGTAAATGTATTTTTTTTACGGTTGTAAATTGTATTCACTGCTCTGATGTTATGCAATTTCTACCACTTGGTGTAGGCATTGTGTTATGATGGCATTCAAAGGCTTCTGGGTATTTCACACACTGTAGGAACGATTCCCGATGCACTTCCCCTTCCCAGATCGACGTTACTTTCAGCTTTTACGTTGCCACATAATCCAAATGTATGAATTATGATTGGATACTGTTGATGGGTTTTTGTTATAAGTTTCACATGTTGAATGCTCGTAAACTATTTTCGAAATGTCAAGACGTTATTGTTCAAAGAGTGTGTCACATACATTTTGTGTGATCGTTTTTTTATTCGTTTAATCACATAGTGGCGGATCTAGAAATTTGTTCATGGGGAAACAAGGCACAAGAGGTGGCAGTATAAGCGGGTTTGGTTATGGTGTCAAATTGGGCCGGGTCAAATAAATATCTTCAGTCCATTATTTTCTTAACATAACAACCAAACAATCAAACATAATGCAGTGTATAGTAAGATTTGCCACATAACGGAGATACCAATTTCTTATAACTACACCCATTGAATATCGAAAGACGTTTTATAACAAGTTCGTAAACATGGAGGTCATTTTGGTATCCCGAGGCTGTAACTATTTATTTCAACCTAAAACTGTAACACATAGATCCACCATGTATTTATTCGTAGTCGTGTTACACAAATAGTCTCTGCTTAGTGACAACTTAATTTCCCCTTGGCTTGAGGTTAAAAGTTCGTTTTTGATTGATGGAGCTCGGGCTATGGCTAAGCATATCAACCGGAGCAACGGCAAATTTTGGGGCACTTTTTCTGGAAATGGTTAGTATCTCTATCTTTTGTCATTCAGACATGTATTTTCCTTTGCATTTATTCTTATGCATATTATTTTTTCTTAAAAGAAACAGCTCTTTTTTAAGGGTCAACTAAATAACTAATTGTTTTACTAATGCTTTTGAAAACAACTTGAAATACACAAATAATTGTAAACCTCTTTGGCTCATTCCAACTTAAGATAAAATTTTTATTTGACATGTTTGAAATAAAGAAACTCAAACTCATCTACAATAGTTCATTTGATATTTTTTTTGACTTTTTTTATATATATTATTATCAATGCTATTGTTTTCATTTTAATGGTGTCTAGAGTCTCATAAGAATATGCTCGCCATAAAGGCTATCAATCACTTGATAGACCATTGTTGCTGGCTAAATTTGCATATTGTTCCGCCACATGGTCCTGTTTTCGAGATCCGCGTTCAGGATGGTTATGGTGCAAGATGGTCCTTAAACCCAACCAAGGTATGTATTATGCACGCGCACGCAACTTTAATGACTTTTGGTATTTCTCGTTGTGACAACAAATATGAACTAGGTGGCTTTGAGCTAGCGAAATGGATTTCGTGATTTACTGAATAGTAAGGGTGACCGGGCTTTTGGGCTTTTGTCTTTTTCCAGGCCTAGCCCGTCCCCAGCTGGACTTTCAGACCAGCCCGGGATGCTGTCCAGAATCTTTTCTGGCTTTAGCTCATTTGCGCATCACCGTTTGTGTACATTAACACTAGAGGTGTCAAAATGGCCAGGTCGGGCTGGTTGGGTAACGGGTCAAAACAGGTAGTTGTTTACAGAACTACGTATATTATACATAGTTGTGAATAGCGAGCATAGCGTTCGCTATGCGAATAGCATAGCGTAGGCACGGCAATTCTTGACCCGACCTGAACCCCGACGCGAAAAAAGCAGGTTTGGGTCGACAAACACGACCCGTTTAACGGGTCGGGTTCGAGTTGACCAATATTACAAACAGGTCGGGTTCGGGCTGACCCGTTAACCCATTAACTAAGAAAAAAAACTTTTATATTTTTGTTTTTTTCCGTTTCTATTTCACATGGTTAGTCATAATAATGTTTCACATTATATTATTTACTTGTCACACTCATACTCACCATTAAACATCATATCGGTAACCAGCTTAAAACCTAACAACTCACTTATAAATCGACAATTTGTATAACTCATTTATAAATACGGGTTAAATGGGTCGTGGTCGGGTTGACCCGAATTTATATGTGTTTGGGTTAGGGTTGAAATATTTGACCCGAATAATAATATGGGTCGGGTTCGGGTTGAACATTTCAACCCACCAACCCGCAACCCATCGACCCGCCAACCCAACACAATTGACACCCCTAGTGTAGCGAAGCAGGAGTATGTTATATGATGGTTAGCGACTATATAGTGGGAAAATAGCGATTTAGGTACTTTTTTTTGTCAAATATAGATAAAGATTGAAAAACAAAGAAGCGTACTTAGGGTTTTTTGTTTCAGGATTGAAAAAAGAAGCGTATTTTCTTCCAAATTTACCCTATATTTGATTAAATATACATGTAAAATATTTCCGAAATGTTAATCTAGTGTATCGCTAAACATGAAATACCGCCGCTATTTCATCGGTATAGTTACATAGCACATAGGTAGCTTGCTCGCTATTCGTGCTATTGACAACTATGATATGAAACATGAGACTCTACAAACATGCCAGCTATTTGCCGGATAATATTCCTGCAGTCTCACCATTTCCTATTTATATATGATATATTTCACAGTTTATTGGATTTCTTGAACCGTATATGGAGGAGGGTTACGCAAGGGGATGGAAACATTAAAACATCCTTTTAAGCTGGCGGTGATGGTGATGGTGGTGAGGGATAAAAGACGGCAATGTTCTATTTAGCCGTTATGATCTCACTGACTGGACAAAGTTTTCATAGTCTATGGTCAAAGAAAGGCCAATGAGTGAACCCAAACAAGAAAATGTATCATTTGACTAGTCAATGTCTTGTGTGAGGATCAGTTAGTTACTGTTATGATGTTTTTTAGAATGACATATTTCATAAGATTCTCCAAGAGGCCGTATAGGTAGGGTGCAACACCTATGTACGACAACTAATTTATTCTATAGAGACCACCAATTCGGCTATGGAGACTTCTATTTTGATTTTAAGGGATTAAACAACTTTGATCTTTTCAGCTTTGTATCTACCCTTAGGTTTTTCCAGATTCCTCGGTTTTTAATGGGTTTTATTAAGATTTTGATTCTATTGGTGTGTTTCGAGGCGGGGGTCTCACTGGAAGCAGTCTTTCTAGAGGTAAGGCTGTCTACGTCTTACCATTCTGAGACCTTAACTTAGCTTTACTATTGGTGAGATTTATTGAGTATGATGATGATGATGATAATTCTATTGGTGTGTAATTTATGTGTATTTATTTATTGAATAGAGAGAATTTGTAGGAAGCATAGGTATGTTTGTGAATACAACACGTGTATGTGTGAATCCGAGGGAAAAAATACTCGATCGAACGTTTTCAATAAACGTCGTCGTTGTAATATCTTAGACACATCGTTTATAACGAGGAAACTACTTGTGCCATTTGAAACTAACTACAATAAAGTTTTCTTGTGTAAGTTTATTGCTGACAAACAGAGAACTATTTGTGATTGTGGTATTATACATAAGTGAAATCATAATAGTAATTTCACAAGGTGACATTTTTCATGTGAAACACTAACGATATAGTGTATGCATTGATGATTACGCTACATGTGTTACTAAACTACATTAGTTATTACACTATAAAAGTTACCGACTATAGTGTAGTGTGTGCATTCTTACTATAGTGTATGCATTGATGATTACACTACATATGTTACTAATTGTATATGCAACACTTCATTCATGTGTTATTGTTAATACTTTTAGTGTGTGCACTAATTATTATACTCCATATGCATTATTAGTATAATACATCCATTGGTAATTACATTACATGTGTTATTAATTACATGTGTTATTAATGATTTGTGTGATTATAGATGGATGATACACTCACTCTCTTACTCAAATGATCATAAGATGCATTATGTTATTTTGACATTCTTTGTGTATTCGACGTTCGACATATTTGTTTGTGGTATATTTAGATTCCATTGATTCGTACGTCATTATTATTGTTCTCATTCGATTTGTTATCGCTCTTATGTTTATAGTTTCGATTTATTCCCCTTTGATTTGTTCTCTTTGGTTTTTTTCATTCATTTTAATTCCAACTTGATCTTCTAATTTGTAACATTTCACCTTTTTGATTCGTACGTCATTATTATTGTTCTCATTTGATTTGTTATCGCTCTTATGTTTATAGTTTCGATTTATTCCCCTTTGATTTGTTCTCTTTGGTTTTTTTCATTCATTTTAATTCCAACTTGATCTTCTAATTTGTAACATTTCACCTTTTTGATTCGTACGTCATTATTATTGTTCTCATTCGATTTGTTATCGCTCTTATGTTTATAGTTTCGATTTATTCCCCTTTGATTTGTTCTCTTTGGTTTTTTTCATTCATTTTAATTCCAACTTGATCTTCTAATTTGTAACATTTCACCTTTTTGATTCGTACGTCATTATTATTGTTCTCATTCGATTTGTTATCGCTCTTATGTTTATAGTTTCGATTTATTCCCCTTTGATTTGTTCTCTTTGGTTTTTTTCATTCATTTTAATTCCAACTTGATCTTCTAATTTGTAACATTTCACCTTTTTATTTGTTTTAGTTTTGTTCTCGTTCTTTTCAACCACCAGGATCAAGTGTGTAATTATTGAACCACTGGGACCAAGTCTGCAATATTTGCAAACTACAGGGACCAACCAGACATTTAAGTATTTTCTAACGTATGTAGACTTCTAAAATGTATAGACGATGGTGGTGGTGGTGGTGGTGGAAGGTAGTGCTCTACGGTGGTGGTGGATGGTGGACGTGGATGCTGGGTGGTGGTGGTGGTGGACGGTGGTGGTAGGTGATGGTGGGTGGTGGATGGTGGTGGTGAACGGTAGTGGGGTTTAACCCTCTGCAGACCTTAAAAATCTTAAAAATGGTTGGACCAAATCTGTACCAAGAAGAGCTCGTGCAGACGTTTTTTAATGAAACGTCTTTGGAAAAATAAACAGTCTGCAGATGGCGATGTATACGCGTGTTCCGCACGGCGCAGACAGAAGAGCCTACGTAGATCTTTTTTGGGAAAACAAACACCACCTTATTCACTAGTTTTGACATAGGTTGTAATTTCTCACACAATACAAAAACAAGTAGATTTATAATTGGTAAATAAGACTCATTTGTTAAATATATCATGTTTAAGTTTACCCTAATTTAATAACCGAATCCTATTCGGATTATTCTCCATTTCCTTGTGTCTTAATATCACTGTTTGAGTAGTCATTTACTAAAGCTTGGTGTAGACATTAAATTTTGTTATTGTTAGTTTTTTTTTAAATCATTGCAAAAGTATCTAGGGGATGGGGCGCCATGCGAACACCGTCGCCAACCCCCTAGGGTTCGGCTTAGGGTACTTTACATGGCAAACCTTTGCCATAATTGTTTGGAGAGATAGTGGTTTGATGGTACGTGTGATTGATGAGTAAAGTAAAAGGTATGGTCTATGGTTCTAGGGTACTTGTAGGAAGGCGTCGTCAGTGTTTTGGTAGTTTTAAGGTACTTGAATGTATAATTGACATAGCAGTACAAAAGTGGACGGAGCTACGATAATACCTTTAGATGCCCCTTCCACCCTTATAACCATACAAATAAAATTAGGATTATTAGAGCACATGTAAAGAGAGCTAAAGAATGAAACATCCTTTGGGATGGATCCTTTCATTGCCTCCTTTTGTCTTCGAGGGGTTTTGATAGATTATTTGTTCTTCCAGAAGGATGTATGTAAGAATATTGATCACAAAGTAGTGTTTGAAATTATTCAAAAATGGTCCCTAGCTAATATAACAATGACAATAAAATGCATTAAATTAAGGAGTTAATACTAATATTTAAAAACTGACGTGGCATGACGTGACTATCTTATACTCATTTATTTGGATAGCATATAAATATTATAAGAACAATCCTAAACATATGAAAATATTAGGGTGTGGGGTGCTCCGTTACCCTTTACTCACCATACTCAATCATCAAACGCTATGTCATCAAGCTAAATTCCATTACTAGTGATGGATTTTAGTGAGGGTGCCAGCAGTAGTGATGGAAATTTTTTTTGTTTAATAATAAATTAAGATTAATAATTTCATTTAAATAAAAAACAATATTCCTAGACATATTTTAGGTTACAACTTAAAAAAACATATGAAAATAAAAAGATACATATAGAAAACCTACTCCTCGTCCGGATCCAGAAATTCCATACCTAAAGAACCTACAAAGTTCAGTTATATCATATCTCAACCGAAAGTGAAGTTTTTCATTGCGCAAGTCTTGTTGGACATTTTGGAGAACGAGAGCTTGTGTGGGAGGATCCGGCACCCAATCTAGAGATATTGCACGTCCATCTTTTTTAATTAGCATAGTATGCAATATGATACATGTATATACTATGCTATGTATTGTTTTTTATTCATTGCATGAACCGGTCGGTTTAGTATGACCCATCTACCCTTTAAAACTCATAAAGCCCTCTCAACATCTTTTCTTGCCGATTCTTACAACTTCTTGAACGCCTTTTCTTTAGCCTCGACAGGAAATGAAAGAGCTTTCACAAAAACAGACCATGATGGGTAGATACCATCCGCAAGAAGAAAGACTCGTCTGTAATATCTTCCGTTAACCATAAACGGACAGAAGGTTGTGGCACCATCCATTACGCTTTGAAACAATGACAATGTGTACAAAACATTGATGTCGTTTTTGAACCAGAAACACCAAAATATGAATGCCAAAACCATAAATCAATCGACGCCACTGCTTCAAGTATGATGGTCGATCTTTTGACGTCACCCCTAACATATGCCCCTCGCAACTCTCTTGAACAATTTTTCCATTCGATATGTGTACAATCGATGCTACCGAGCATCCCTAGAAAATGCCATCTAGCTTCATGTGCGGCGTATATACGTGTGGTGTCGTGTCTCATGGGTTTACGTAGAAACTCTTTGCCATACAATTTAACGATCACGTTACAAAAGAATTGCAAACATTCACGTGAATATATTGCCGACATAGCTAAGTATTCATCAAATTAATCGGGAGGGTTATATGTCGCTAGTGGCGAATGGCGGATGTGCAATTTTGTATCGGCGTGAAACTTCGTTTGCCCCTCCCGTCATAATGTTCTTGAAACCATTCTTCGCTTGCTTCGATGTCTCCTACAATCTTTAAAAATAATTTTTTCGGTATACGAAACCGATTCCTAAAGTTTCCGCATTGTAGACCGGATTTTCCACAAAATAATCATTCATTAACACTTCGTTGGCATGTATACGATCACGATTTACCATTTGCTTCTTTGGTCGGCTCAAAGGTTCAAGTTTGTTGTACGCCATCTCGAAAAATTCAAGCGTGTCATCGTCGGAAGACGAAGAGCTATCCGTGTCTAGCGAAAACGTATCAGTTGGAAATTCATTTTATGTAAAGTGTAGAGATGGTATTTTTTGTGGGTTTAAAGGTTAAAGTGGATGATTAATATATAGTATTTGAGGGTTTTTTTTTATAAAATTCAAACATGCTCTACGGTCACAATCTCCTCCAACATTCAAAAAATGCAACAGCTACAATCATCTTCAACGCGTGATACATTCAACGCGTTTTCGAGACCACGCGTGAAGGGCACAGGTGACGACAATGTTTCACGCGTGGTCACCAGCCACCACGTGCCATCACGGATACGTCCCTCCTCCTATACGAACAATCTTAACATATGAAAAATAATCTTACATATGAAAACTAAATCGACATAACGTAAGAATAGTCTTATATTTGATAAAATCATGTAGTAATTAGCGGATATTGAAATAAGGGACAATATTATCTATGCTCCTTTAAATTTGCAAAATATTTCTCATAACTCACACTTAAAGGGGGTATTATGGGTCGAAACTTATGTTACGAGAAAATATGATATTTTAAAACTTCAGAGAAGGATGTATACAATATTTTAAAACTTTACAGAAGGATATATACCTAAAAAATATGAATCATGCAGATAATTAGTATGCATGTTAGTTTTACAAATAATTGAAAATACGTTGAAAGATTCACAATAGTTTTTAAAATTAAAAAGTTAACTTTAAAAGTTTATAATTAAAAGAAAGAATATTTCTGCCTTTTCAAGCATAAAAAGTTCTTTTAAAATCAATTAATTATTTGAAAAATTATTATTCTTTACTATAATGGGATGTGACATGCACATAAATAAAGCTTGCATTTGTTAAAGTGGTGTTGTCACATAACATTTTAAAAAGAGTCGGCCCCATTCAACCAATGCAAGGAGGCAGGCAACTACAAAATACAAATACCAAAAGATATATTATCAACTAGTTAGATAGAAATTATTTTATGATATATTATATATATAATACACAATTAAAATACGTACTATAAGTTAGTTTAATAGATTTTTTTTAAAAACGACTTGTTAACTACATGTTAATCATATAGAAGCTAATGATTAGCACATCCCATAATAATAATAATATTATCAAAAAACAAACAATCAATACAAATCTAACAACTTGTAACAATTATAAAAACCTAAATATTTTGTCGTTTACAAAGTTAGCACTTAGGAGACGGCCAAGTCGTATAATGAAAAGCGTTGAAAGCCAATCACAACAAACATTATACAACTCATTCACACACAAACTTTCAATGGAGAGAACAACCCACCTCTCTCCCTACACAAGCCACCACCAAACCACCACCAAACACCACCCATACTCAGACTCCGGCGGCACCGAGATCTGCTCGGACGACGATAAATGGGCTTCCAAACTTCTCCGAGAGTGTGCACAAGCCATCTTGGACAAAGATTCCGGCAAGATCAACCACCTTTTATGGATGTTAAATGAACTCTCTTCACCTTATGGTGATTGCGATCAAAAACTAGCATATTACTTCTTGCAAGCACTCTTTTGCAAAGCAACCGAATCCGGTCAACGGTGTTACAAGACTTTGGTTTCGGTTGCTGATAAGAGCCATTGCTTTGATTCGGCTAGAAAGTTAATACTCAAATTCCAAGAGGTTTCACCTTGGACAACTTTTGGTCATGTTGCATCTAATGGGGCTATCTTGGAAGCCTTTGATGGTGAGACTAAGCTTCATATTATTGATATTAGCAACACACTTTGCACCCAATGGCCTACTTTGCTAGAGGCTTTAGCGACTCGAACCGATGAAACACCTAGTTTAAAGCTAACCGTGGTTGTCACGGCGGCCATGGTTCGATCGGTTATGAAGGAAATCACTCAAAGGATGGAGAAATTTGCGCGGTTGATGGGTGTCCCGTTCACGTTTAACGTGATCAATGGATCGAATAAGCCTCTAGGGAAGTTTACTAAAGAAGAGTTAGGTGTTCAAGATGATGAAGCTATTGCTGTGAATTGTATTGGAGCTTTGAGAAGGGTTGAAGTTGAGGAAAGGGGAGATGTTATTCGGCTTTTTCGATCGTTAAACCCTCGAGTTGTGACGGTAGTTGAAGAAGAAGCCGATTTTACTAGCTCAAGAAGTGATTTTGTCAAGTGTTTTGATGAGTGTTTAAGGTACTACACTTTGTACTTTGAGATGTTGGAAGAAAGCTTCACTCCTACTAGTAACGAACGCTTGATGTTGGAACGAGAGTGTTCGAGGAGCATCGTTAGGGTTTTGTCGTGTGATGATAAACATAATATTGGTTTAGGAGATTGTGAAAGAAGAGAGAAAGGAAACCAATGGTGTGAGAGGCTCAATGAGCTTTTTTCACATGTAGGGTTTAGTGATGATGTTGTGGATGATGTTAAAGCCTTGCTAAAGAGGTACCGAACTGGATGGTCTCTCACGATGGATCAAAACGATCCAAATTCACATTCGAATTCGAGTTCAGGGATCTTGTTAGCTTGGAAAGATGAACCAGTTGTATGGGCTTCAGCTTGGAAACCCTAATTAAGAATCAAGAAAGAACTCAACTTGCATGCTTTGGCTTTCTCATTTGTAGATGATGTTGGTGCTCAATTAGCTTCAAATCTTGTTGCTTGGATATGTAGTATTAAAGTTGGTGGCAACATGACACAAACTAAAAGGGTATCAACATGATCCACCATATCCATTAAAACCCTAATTTGTAGGTTCATTAAAAGTTAAAACTCATGTGTGGATTTTAGGATTTGAAGGTTGAAGATAGATAGAAGAAGAAGATGTAGTGTTTTTATTTATAGAAAATAGTAAAGATCAATGTCATGAAGATGACTAGATGAGCATAGTTGCAGGCACTTTAAGTGTGGGTGGTTTCTATAATGCTTTTTTAGCTTTTCTTGATGTCCTAAAGTGTTTTGAATTGGTGCTTTATATTTTATGTTTATTGGTGTGTTCTTAGATTGAAGTCCTTTTCCATATATGTATTTATCTTTCTAAAAAGTTGGTTTGATTTATTTTTTTCTTCTTGTTTTAAGGTAACCAAGAATTGAAAAGTTCAACTATAATTAAGTTTGCGATATATATATTCTTTAATTACTAAATAGAAACGAAATTTGTTGATATGTATATTTACATGTACTCATTCTATTTGTCTTCTGTACGTGACATTTAACTCCCACCCTCTAGGTTGAAGGATATAATTGTAAGAACAAAATTATGTACCACTATAAGATACACTCGAGTTTCATGATTTAACTGTTAGTAACATAGTTTCTTCCGGAAAAAATATACCATAAATAACTTGTATTTGATCCATTATCTACTTTTTATACTCTACGTCTCTAAAACGGTATTTCCTATCATTCCGTGATAAACTAAATATGAATCAGATTCGATGATTCTTTTATACTTGTGTATTTTAAAGAATGTCTTTTGATCACCTACTTATAATAAATGATACATGAATCAGATTCGACTATTTTCTTTCTACATCCATATATCTTTAGAATATGTCTTTACCCATAGTTGATGATTCAAAATTCAAGTATGTAATTTTATATTAGTGTAACTCGTAATTTATGTACTATTTTCAAACTAAAAATGACTTGCCAGTATGAGAGAAGGCATTGTTGGGGCATTCAAACCCAAAAAAAAATATATAAATATTTTGATAATGATAAACATTTGTGTCAAAGGGCTATAATATAAAGGGCAAATGTTACAAACACTACTATATATTTTTTTTCCATATAAAAGTCATTCAACAATTTTTTACATATAAAAACACTTTACTTTACTTTCTATTCTTCCTAAGTCCCTCAACAAATTTTTTCACATAATATCTTTTCACATGTCAATTTGAAATAAAATTGTTAATTTTAAATACTGTGTTATAAACTTTCTTTTTTTGACTAAGAATTGTATTAAATAATGTGTTATAAATTTTCTTTTTTGACTAAGAATTGTATGACTGTTTAAACGAGTAAAACTAATATTAGTTTTGGTTGCAGAAAGGGTTTCTTTTATAGTTTTATCATATAATTTGTTACAAAGGTAACATATGATTACAAAGTATCTAAAAAATAATAACAATTACCACATTACAAAAAGAATAATAACGTCCATATAAGTTGTTTATATGACATAGAATGTCAATGTCAGCATAGTATATCTTACATTTGTGTAACATAAACCACAAGTAAGTTATTATAAGTTATGTCAATTTTTTTTTATTAAAATTGATATGTGGAGGGATTTGTATGTGTAAAAAAATGTAGAATGATTTGTGTGAAAAACAGAAAGTATAATGTTTTTAGTGTGGATGTGTTAGTACACAAATCTCTTAAACTCCTTTATCAACCAAACATCTTAACAAACAAATTCACATAATGTGTGTTAATGATCCGTGTAGCACCACAATCACAGATTGACCGTAGAGCTTCTATCTCACTTATGCTCCAAAACTTAAAAGAAGAAATTTACATAATTGACAAAAGTGGAACTTTGGTCCAACGAACATTCAAAATTTATGGGAACTACAACAAACAACAAGTCTACGGTCGATGTCATGGTTCGACCATTGATTGACCACACCCTATGTACTGTTTTACAAAACCAAGTTAAAAGAAAATGCACGTACTTGAACAGGGACGGATGTAGTGTATAAATAGAGGTAGCACAGACTGCCCTCAACTCCATCTCCGTAGTGTAACAATACCTCGCAACTTCATCTACTAAGAATTACGTGACTGTTTAAACGAGTGAAATTAATATTATTTTAGTTGAAAAAGGTTTTTTTTTTGTCATATAATTTGTTACAAAACTAAACATATAATTACAAAGCATCTGAAAAAAAAAATAATAATAATAATAACAACAATCACCACTACAAAAGAAAAATAACGTCCATATAAGTTTCTTATGTGTCTATTTTTGACACATAGATTGTGAATGTCAGCATAGTATATCTTACATTTGTGTAACATAAGCAACAAGTGTAACACCTAAAAAAATATTGAGCCATATAAAAGTGTATATATATATATATATATATATATATATATATATATATATATATATATATATATATATATATATTACACACTTGAATAAATAACTAGGAATAATTAACTTAGTTGATTATTTGTATTGTTAGTGATAAATATTGGATGATATCTATTTATAATTAAAATCTCAAAATGAGGGACCAAGAGGGGAAAAATCTAAAACTTGAATCCTTAAACAAAATAAAACACAACAGACACTAAGTGTGTGTGTGCGTGTAATGACTAGGAGAAGAACAAGGGGAGTAAAACCCTTGTTCATCAAAAATCATCAAATTGAAGAAGAAATTGGGCTTCAAATTCGTACATGAACATAAATTATCGATCATCTAGACTAGGGGATTATAAGCTATGTTTTAAAAACCTAAATTTTGTGAAAGTCATAACTTGAGACAAGTAGAATACTTGCAATTAGGTCGTTGGATTATGCTCCAAAGATGAAACTGAGTGTATATGTATGCTTAATTTCGTTAGACATAATGAAATTATAAAATATTTGATGTAAGATTACATATAAGTGATTAACAAATAGATTATGAAGTGGGTTTTGATAATATGATGAAGTTGATGAAATACTAGTGTTTAGAATCATCTTACATGGTAGTAGTAGAAAGATACTTGAATAATCTATGAGTTCGAGAACATGTTCATACTTGCCATGGAATGGGTCTTGTATGATATGATGAAATAGATGTTATATTCATGTTAAATGATGTTTGAAATCATCATGTATATATGAATGTTTAAAGTCTTTGCCTAAGTTTGATGTTTTGGTAAATTCCCTATATATATATATATATATATATATATATGATGCAATGGGTTGTTTCATAGTGATGAAACAATCCTAAGTTATTGTATGATATTGATATATTAGTATACAATGATTGAAATTATGTTAATTTGATGTTAACAATTGTATGAACTTAGTTGAGAACTATAGTTAAAACGGTGGCATAGAAATAACGCCTATCGGGTATTTGATGGAATGCCTAAATGAGTTTGTTGAACTTAATTGTGCATTTGCATATGTTAATAGGCAGTTGACTTTTAAAAGTCAAACTGACCTATAATAGGATCAAATGGTAATTTTGATATAGTTCGTAAGGTGGGAAAGTCTCAATAAATGATGACTAATCTAACCATCTTGCGAATGATAAATGATAGTTTGACGCTTGACAAGCTAGGTGGAAGCTTGGGAGAAAGCGGGTCAGACGGATCAAAAACGCGGGAAAAGCATAATCGAATGCAAGGTAAGTAAAGCTTACGCCTTTCAAGAAGAACATCTACTTGTGTATTAGTTAGAACAAAGCGATCTCGTATTTGTAATGAGTCTTTGAAATATGACATTCCGACGCAAATTGACACGGGTTGAAACAAGTGAAAATGGTAAGAAACCATATTTGAGGGTAAAAAAAGGTAAAACGATAATTTGGTCACGTGTTGACAAATAAATAAGGAGTTTTGAAAAGTTACCTTATGGTGAAAGCCATAATGGGTAAAAAGGGAAAACAGTAATTTGGTCACGTGTTGATAAATAAACAAGGAGTTTTGAAAAGTTACCCAATTGTGTAATCCATAATGGGTAAAAAGGGTAAAATGGTAATCTGGTCATGTGTTGATGGATACATAGTGAGTTTTGAAAAGACACCCTATAGCATAAGCCATAATGAGTTAAACGAATAAAGAAACGACTTTTAAGTAATATAATCACATGGTGTAAACCGAAACAGGCCAAATGGGTGAGATGACAGTTAAATACGATCTCACAATACATAATGTTTGATCATCCTAATGCAATAGGGGTAAGTCAAGATGTGGGTAAAATTGTTATATAGGCCGAAATTTGGGTCAAATGGTTACCATTTGACGATAATGACTAATGGTTGCTTGTCGAGTTTTGTGCTCACAGGAAGAATAGCATATGGTTTGCATTGCTTTTAATTTGCAACTAATAATACAAGGTATTAAAACGGGTCAATGCTATGACCCGAGCCAGGTATGTGTAATGGGTCAAATTCTCATTGAGTACTTAGGGTCCGATGAGAGTTAAACGAGTCATGGTTGGACATCGGATTACCTAAAGTGAGCTATATCTAATAATTTAAATTGGAGATATTATGTTCTTAGGAACACGGTGATTTTTAAATAGAGCATGGGTTAAAAGTGTCTATTTGATCAAAACAAGCTATTAAATGTCCTTCGTGGTTAAAGGGACTAAAATTGACCAAAACGCCCTTGAACGACAAACCGGGCAAACGACCCTTAAGGGTAGTTTAAATATGAGTTTTATAGTTTGGTCAATCCTTCCGGTAGTATAAAGTGGAAGGCTTAAACCATTTTGGTTTAATGCTACATAATGAGTCATTTTCGTAAAAGTGTCAAACTCGATGGTAGAATGGGAATACAATGAATTTTTCCTATCATAATCCAATATTGAAGTTGTGTGATAGATGAATAAAAATTTTAAAGTGAGAATAAGAGATATACAGGGATGTGGATAATTTGAGCTTAAGTGATTAAATCTTATAATGGGTCAAAATAAATATGCGCATAAACCGGGTAATGGTTGCGTAATTCATAAAAGTTATGAATCAGGGTTAAGGATTTCAGGTTAAATACGTAGGCAAATGTTTTTCGGTCAAATAATAAACAAGTTTCAAGTGAAACGGATGAGAATTGAACAAGTTATAAAATTTAACGCATAAAGGGCAAGGTTGGAAAAGTTGTAGCCCCAGCCTGCATTAAGCTACGGCTGCCTGCCGTAGGTTAAGGCAGGGTGCCGTAGCTTACGGCGGGTTATTTGGCAAAAAGTTTTTTTTTTGTTGTCTTGGACCTCTGGGTTTAATTTGATATGTTATAAACTCCTTGTAGCTAACATGTTTCATGATTTGTGAAATATAGGTAATGGTTTTGAAGCACCGGATGGCGATCAAGCATAGCGAAGAACTAAACACAGTCGAACATTAAGCTTCCCCATTTTGTTTTGTCGTTTATGAAACTAAACACCAATAACATGTTGAAATGTCCTAACACTTATGAAGTTTTATGAAACTCGAATATATGTATAGATGTCTATTTGCATTCTATATAAATGCATAATTTTTTTAAAAATATTCAATTAATTAAGATTGGGTATTACAATAAGCAAGTTATTATAAATTATGTCAATTTTGATTATTAAATTGATATGCGGAGGGATTTGTATGTGTAAATATTGTTGAGTGATTTGTATGAAAAAGAAAAAGTATAACGCTTTTAGTGTGGATGTGTTCGTACACAAATCTCTTAATCCCTTAATCAACCAAACATTGTAACAAACAAATTCATAAAATATGTGTTAATGACCATGCAACATCACAATCACAGATTGACCATAGAGCTTCTATCTCACTTCTACTCCAAAACTTAAAAGAAGAAATTTACATAATTGACAAAGTTAAAACTTTGGTCCAACGAACATTCACAATTTACGGGAACTACAACAAACAACAAGTCTACGGTCAATGTCATGGTTTCGACCATTGATTGACCATACACTAAGTACTGTTTTAAAAACCAAGTTAAAAGAAAATGCTCGTACTTGAACAGTGGCGGTGGTAGTGTACAAGCAGGGGTAGCACTCGCTGCCCTCAACTCCGTCTCCGTAGTGTAACAATACCTCTTAACTCCGTCTACGGTCAATGTCAACGTAATGTAAAACTTTTTTCGGTTTTATACAATGGATACCTCTTATCCTAAAAAAATTGAAATACTCCTGAATTTTTGGCTAGATCCGTCACCGTATTTGAACAACCGCTAAACAACAAAAATGATACATAATCCAGTTGAAGAAAAAGGGAAAAAATATAGGGAAAATTACCAAAATATCAATTGACCAACAAACTTTTAAAAAATGTCAACCTCCTGCGTCGGTGGAGAGGCGCATCAGGTGTGGGATGCATCCGGCAAGCACGGGAGGCATCCGTGGAGCAAAACCCAATAAAATGGACACGTGGCCACGGGATGCGTCCTTGGAGCAAGGCATGATGTACGGTATGCGTTCGGCGAGTTTTTGAAGCGTCAGGCTAGTGTCCCGCACATCATGCCTTGCTCCAAGGACGCATCCCGTGGCCACGTGTCCATTTATTGGGTTTTTGCTCCACGGACACATCCCGTAGCCAGGTGTCCATTTTTTATTGGGTTTAGTGAAAACACTCGCCGGACGCTTCAGAAACTCGTCAGACGCATCCCGTGCATCATGCCTGGCTACGAATCCTCTGGCCACGTGTCCATTTTTATTGGGTTTTGCTTTACGGACGCATCCCGTGCTTGCCGGACGCATCCCACGCCTGATGCGCCTCTCCACGACGCAAGAGGTTGATATTTTTGAAAAACGTTTTGATCAACTGATATTTTGGTAATTTTCTAAAAAATATAACCATTCAAGAATTCATAATAACGAATCCAATTAAAATTAAGGTACAGGTTTTATTAAGGGTACTTTTGTAAGACTAGGTCTTGCAAAAAAAAACATAACAAAATCAAAGAAGTCTAAAAGAAATATCATGCAAGAAAGAGGTCTTCAAACTAAAAGCAAAATAGCAAAGTTGATTTAGACAAATGGAAAAGTGGTCATTTAACTTGAAATGAAACAAAACCTCTTTACTTGGTAAGGACATACTTATCTATTTTAGCTATCATTGATCTCTCCTTTCTAGATCAAAATTCAATGAAACTTTACTTGGTAAGGACAACATGATGAATTTTTGTTCTCTCTTTTAGAGTACTTTAGCTCATCTCTTGCAAAAATAAAAAATACACAATACTTTTATGACACACTTGAGTGATTATACCTAATAGTGAGAAGTTAGTGGGTATCCTAGGTAAGAGTGCTTGGCTAGGAAGAATTTAACATAAAACATAAGTTCCCTCATTGTAAGTCTCCACTCGAACAATCGAAAACAAACTCATGAAATATTCATTATGGCTAACACGTAAAACAATCATTGGTATGATCATCTATGATGGAGTCGGATATTCACCCTCGTCTGCTTCCTACATATGACATGCCCCTGGAATGGTGGCATGTCTTGAGACATACACCCAAGAAGGTGAATGAGCAGCTTGCTCCATGGAACAACGACCTGGCCTTCAGAACTATTAGGAAACACATCAAAACACAAGAAAGAAACACTTACATAAAATGTCTTGTCCATACATTATGACCTTAGTAGGGGAAAGCACCCTGGAAAAAGAAGGATAGCATATCCATGGAATTGTGACACCCTTGGGAAATTTCCTACGCATAAAGGACGTTTGCATATGGCATGGGAATTGTGCATTAGTTGGTTTATATATCTTTGGATTTATGTATGAGTTATACCGATGATCTAGTAGTCTAGTAGTATGGTTCTTTCCCTACTTAAAAGTGTCATGGGTTCAAATCTTACAAGTGTAAGATTATATGATATTTAACTGAAATATATTTTTGTTCAAAAAATATTATGTAGATATTGGTGTTAATATAGTTGTAGCAATTATATAAGACAATGAAACTTTGATAGGGTCATTGTTAGAGCTATAACAATGTTGGTTATCGCAATTACGGGTAATATTATACCAATTATTAAAAGAACAGTTCATTTTAATCCGATATTAAGATGTAAATATCCAATTTATTTACATATATGATAGTATGGACAAAATATTTACAGTCTAATCACATACTAGAATTTATGTCATTTATTAATCTTTAATGGTACAAAACATAAACTATCAGTATGTTAATAAATCTTTATTTTGTCTAGTAGCACATAAACTTCGATGAAAACAAACTTAAAAACACTTACTTAAAAAATATGTGACACTAGATAGAATTTTTCTTGAAGTGTCTAGACTCGGCTTTAAATGATCAGTATGCAATATGTAAATACTAACTAGCGTTAACCACAGACAAAAACCAGGTGTCGGGATCAAACCCCGCGACTTTTATATCATGTTACATATGTTTGACTGCTAAGTCACCATCGTGGGGACGGATAAGTAACGTAGAAAGTAGTCTTGTTGTTGGAGAAGCCACTTTTAGAAATTAAGAAATTAGTAAAGAGTGAAAGAAACTTAATATATGTTTGAACATGAGCTGTGATACATTCTAGAATGGATCCAAAAATTAAGGTCTCCACTAATTATAGAGGCATAAAATTTCATACTTCTTACAAACATGTATTCATTGCATGTCAGGATTTATACAAGATAACCATGTGGTCTAGAATCGTCTCATGTTTAGTCCTAGCATAATATTGTGTGTCAGGATTTATACAAGATGTGGTCTAGAATCGATCAGACATTTGTCTCTGAACACTTAAGCATTATACTGGCTTTTAATGGTTCAAACCTCTTACTGGTTCAACACTTAATGGTTTAGACCTCTTACTAGTTTAACACTTACCCATTGAGAAGTTGCCAAACAGCCCCTTAAGACATGACTTCAATCCAAGCGCGTTACACTTTGGTTTTTCATAGAACAAATGGTAAAAACATCAAATTAATACATATGGAACATATACTTTACCTTTTAAGTGTAACATTTTCCACATAAGGATGATCCACATAATGCTTAGAAAAGAAAGGTTTGAGAATTGAAAGAAAATCTATGGAGAAAAGAAAAGCATGCATGGTGGGGATATGATACGATATGATACCATTGTTGCTGGCTGGCTGGCTTGTTGGTTTGTGACTAGACCACAGTTGCCTTTAGACTCGAGCAGACGTACATGAATGCAGATGCAGATGCTGAAACAGGCAGGTATCTTTCACTCCCAACATTTTCTAGTGGAGGACACAACTTTTTCTAAAGTAAAATCAAACATATGTTTTTTCCACTATCCATTTAATTATGTATATGTTTTTTTCCACTATCCATTTTATTATAATTATTAATTCAATTTATTCTTTTCATCCTTATCCATCTCTTAAGTCTTAACCTACATGATATCAATGATCTACAGGATTTTCACTATCTAATTCATCGGTAATTCTTTGGTGAAAGTTGATGGTCGATAATCTGTATGTGAAAGTGCTTTAAGAAACCATGTATCGGTAAAGACTTTTTGTCAATGGATCAACGATCGCTTTTTTCGACAAATTATTGATAGATATTTTATAAATAGATCACTGACATCTACTTCATTGTCGAAACAAAGATGAATATCACTGGCGGATCACCAATTTCATTGTTGAAACAAAGATGAATATCACTGACGGATCACCAATGTTATGTCTTTGATATATCAATACAACAATTCTATAGCCGACAGATTACTGACGCTCTCCTTTTGTCACTCGTTTCGCTGATAGCCTTCCATCAAAATCCTTTGTATTTCTGGTTCTTAAAAAAGTAAAATAAAATAAAACTGAAAAATATTTACATAGTGTATTAACCATAGTTTTTATAGCAGTGAAAAACATTTTCTAGTATGTATCTTCTTCACCAAATGTTTATATTTCATTTAAGCTTTATCGACAAACCTTTTCTTTAACGGCAAACAAACCTAAACTTAAATATTTCTATACATGTACCTTGGAGAATTTAAAACTTCCACTTTTATGATAAAAAAGAAGCATCTTACCACACACTATCTTCCTTAGAAACCAGGGATCGAGGAACTAGCTAGCTAGGTGCATATTTACTCACCAAGTACAGTAGGTATTTTATGTGAAACATATATAATGATCACCCAGATCATTTAACCATTTATCCGGTTGTTGTAAATTGTGCATAAAGTGTGTTAGTTGCTTTTCTTAATTAAACCTTTAGCTTAAAAAATTGTACATTACTTTTCTATTTTGTTCCATATGCCATGTGTCTCTCACCATTTTAGCCCCCTATTGTTTTAAAGGCATTATATATTATATAATTACATATATTATATAATTATAATTATAAATTATAAAATACTATAATTTGCAACATAAAACTAATACAAAGCCAGGAGGCTTTGTAATGGGTGATGATGACATGAGTTCCGGGAGGCTTCCACTCAGCAAAGCCAGGAAGCAGGAAGCTGAGAGCTCCCTATCGGAAGCCTATCAGCTCAAATAGGAGAACAAGATGGGCCAGCCCGGCCCATTACAACCAAGCACATTAGTGTTAAGGGTAACATGCCTATAAATAGAGGGTCCACCCTCTATTTCCATCATCCCACTTGGCTTGGACATTCCAGCCATTCACTTTCTCTCTCTAGATCTCATTCTCTCTCAAAAATCACATACCCTCTCTCAAGAACACAAGTCACTTAGCTAAGCTGCCTTTCCTCTGAGCTGCTAAGGTCACGAGCTCTTGAGGGATTACACCAGCAGCTCCTAGCCTCGAGCTATGTTACCTGGAATCACTACAGTTGCTAGCTAACCGTTGGGTTTCGACCACAAACTCCCTAAGCATTCTCTGTCTCCCTTATACTTACTCATACATCTATACTTTATGTTTATATGTTTCTCTTGATTAGATTACTAATGTTGAGCGTAGGAGGGTGATCCAGAGACCCCTGTCTCTGGCCCCTTCTAATGGTTCTTTCGTGTTGTAGGTACAAGCTAGGAGGTGACGATGCTGCCCTGAGGAACGTTCATACCTTCCCCTACCTTATTCTTGTTGTTTCAACAATGGGCACCGGTGAATTGATCTTAACCAAGTGTTGAGGGTTCAAACCCTATCATGCGTATTTAAATGAGTTTTAGATGGTGTATAACTAAGGAGCGTGTAACAACTCCAATTTTTGTTGTTATATTTATTTTCTTTTCGTGTATCTTGTTCACTTGTATTCCGAGATTTAGATTATGAAAAGTTTATATTAATGAAATTATGTTTTGTCGCATCTATATCGCATTTAATCGCATTTCAATCGCTAATTCTGTGACAACTGTCAACTTCTGGGTAATTTCCGTACAATTAAACTATTAATTTAATCATGCAATTATATGTTAAAACGCCATTTTCTGCTAGATTACATCCTATATATCTGAAAACTGCTATGAATTACATTTCAATAGTGCATATTATTCATTTTGATCACTGTGTCTAGAAAAACAATTAGACAATGCACTAAAACAACTAGTAGGCTTGCCGGTTAGACTAGCAGTGTCAGCACTAGTCCGATACTCAGCTTAACAACAGTTCTAGGGCTTAGATAGAAGTCCAATAGAAATTACACATTAAATCCAAGAATGGAAAACAAGGATTTGTGATAATACTTTCCGGAAATACTATAAGTCCTAAAAAGTGTCCGAACCGGACAATAAATAACTATTCAGCAAAAATTCAGCATTTTAACCTTTATACTAGCCAATGTAATGCCCAGAAATAAGTCCGAGCAACTTAAAATACTTACAAGAGTATTGGAAATAAAATGGTGATACAAAAACACCTTAAACCATACAAAGTGTACTACTTGGCAATTTAATACACCAAACACGAAACGACCACCCGAACACTACTAGAAGCATCTAGTGAACTAGTTAACGCTATGTGATATTGTAAGACTAGTTAAGGTCACCTGACACCCTATTGCACTTATGAACATCTAATACACATAACACCTTAACTAATTACCATTACATCCTAACTAAACAACTAACTTACCATCAAAACTCAACTAGAACCCCCCCCCCCCCATCATGGACGGTCACATGGGGCCCACCCCATGTCCAAATGTTGTCTCCTAATGGTGTTTATGAAATGTTGGGTAAATGATTTGTATGAAGGAGGTTAGGATTAGTGTAAGATATAAGGGGACATGACCATCTACATTCACCAAACCTTATCACCATTACTTTACCAAAAATTTAAACATCATCTCCCTCTCTCTTGCTCTCCATACCACGACCACCATCATCATACTATCACCTCCATTTTTCATTCACTTGCTAGCCATTCCAAGCATACACTAAGGTTTCTCAAGGCATACTAAGAAGGTGCAAGGCATTGGAAGCTCAAGGACCTCTTCAAGGAGCTTTTATCCACCTCATTTGTGCTATCTTCATATCTTGTTCTTGTTTGCCACTTCCCTAGCCACAAGAGCTAGTAGTAAGCCTCTTGATCTTTGTTTTGATCCTTGTTACTAGTATATTTATCATGTACAAGTTAAATCCATCAAGAAATATAAACTTAAAGTGATGAACACATGAAGAACACTAAAAATCTAAAGAAAACCAACATAATCTTGTAGTGTAATAATATTGTGTATGATTATTTTGTGCTTAGCTTGATGCTCATCATATGTAGACTTGTTAGATGTAGAGATCTAATAAGTACATACATGGATCTTGAAAGATCCATGAAGAACAAGGATGATGAACTTAGTTTACCAGAAAGATGAACTTGTTAAGGACTTAAAATAACATAAACATGGATTTTAAACCTTTTTAGAAGTTGTATGAACAAGTTGTTAAAGATGAATTTCTACAGAAGTTGTGTAAATAGTGGATAATTAGCATTTTTGGAGTTATATAAATATGTTAAACTTAGATTTAAAAGACTACATGTTTTTGTGAAAATATGAGTCCATCATCATGTAAAAAGTGTATGTACGAAGTTGTTTAAACTTATAGAAATTATTTTGTTGATCAAGTGAGTTTTGTAAAGCTTAAACACATGTATTAAACATGGGAAAACTCCTAAATCTAGGGGAAACTATGGCCAAATTTTTATAAAAATTCCACACTTAGAAAAATATAAAGTTTACTACTAAACTTTTGATTTTTAGATGTTTAAATAAATTAAACATAGCCATGCCCTATTTTTATATAAAAATACAAGTTAAGAAAATAAATATTTTTAAAGAATAAAAACAAGTATAAATATATATTTAGAAAAATATATATTTAGAAGTCACCAAGTATTTGGGTGCTATGTATATACTAAGTGTATTATATGGTAGTAGACAAATTAGGGGATTCAAAAACAATAAATACTCCAAATGGAGTGTATATACAAAGACCCCAAAATACCAAGAAAAATACTCAAGGAAAATACACACAAAAATGCCCATACTTGGGTGCTTGGACAAATACAACAAAATATATAAATAAACTTATATATATTCCTTGATTTATATGGACTTGGACAATTAAATAGACTTATACACAAAATATATATATATTTAACAAGATTGGTAAAAATATATGTATTCCATACAAGCCTTAAAAATATATTATTTTTAAGAAATATAATTTTCGGAAAAATATGAAAATTACAAGTAATAACCTTGTCAAGAAATAAGGAATACATGAACTTAAACACAAGGATACATGTATACTTTCCTAAGTGTACATTTGGTAAATAAAAAATGCACTCATACTAAAAATAATATCGAAAATATTATTTTACAAAGTATACATATCTATTCTTGAGAAATAAGTATAACTAAACACATACTTTGACTTGGTCAAAGATGTATAACACCAAAATACTTGGAAAATTATTAAGAACATAAATACAAGTATGTTAAAAATCACATTATTTTTAACAACCCATCTTACTTGGGAAATATATTTATTCAATTACATACAACATGCGCTAGGCCCAATAACATAAAGACATGGGCTAGGCCCAATGACACAAGGACATGGGCTAGGCCCAATGACACGCGTGCTAGGCACGAGGACAAGGAACGAACGATGCCGTTCACACACTATCCTAGACTCGATAACAAAATATATATTGCTAAGACAAGAAATAATTAATCAAGAAATCGATTAAGAACAACCAACATAAGATGGGAACTTGCACACAGAACAAGCATAGACTTAAGTGTCTAATGGGATTTAGGACACATGTAGGTTTTGGTACGAGACCAAGGAAAACATTGTGAGTTTATAGAAGGAACGCAATTCAGTGAGTTCATGTCCCCCCTTTCCTTTTAAACATTTTCGGTTTTATAACATTCGGGGGAAATACATGTCAGGACATATGGTATGTTAGTTATGGAGTTAGATGACAATAAGATCGATGTGCGTAAGTAGGATTGATAACAATATAACATTAGTAACCATTAATCACTTAGTGACCAAGGTGCAAAAGGTGTAGATCTATTGAGCTTAAGGCACGCTCCACTCCTAGTTGTATACCATGGAGTGCTTTTGTGATCCCAATTGAGAATAAGTGTCTCGGTTTGATTATATACTTACGGCGCATAGTATCGGAGGGCTCGTTACCCACTGATAGATCCTTATATTCCATAATTAATTTACATACCTGGATTTCAATATTGGATAACAATTATGACAACTTATTCGAAAACAAAACTACATGAACTCGCTCAACTTTTGTTGATTTTTCGAACTACATGTATTTCAGGAAACATGGCTTAACCGGTCATGGATTCTCAGAAGATACAACGATGGCCACTTTTGGAGGATTTGCCTCATATATCCCTTCCTTGTTTGGGCATATAGGGGTCAAAACATAGATTTTAATCTACGATTATAACAAACATATTTTGGTGATGTAACTTAACTAAATATTGTTTTGGAAAACTTATGAAATTGTTGGAAACATGTAAACTTTGAATTTGAATTTGTATAGCATATGGCATCGTTGTTGGTTATAATTATGTTTACACAATTGATTGCAATGATTACCGTTAAGTCACACGTTGCGCTTCCGCTACGACCAGGGTGTGACAGATTGGTATCAGAGCCAGGTTGTATTGAACCAGGGACAAACTTTTACTAAGTTTGGTCTACAATCACCAGGGGCTCTCACACGAAAACAAAGTTTATAACATTTCAAAACTGTTTTCTAATATATGACAAAAGTATTTCAAAATGTCACGATAACATGAGGATCTATCAGACGAGCTCAACTGTAGGAAAGAACAAAAGTTTATTCCTGCTTAGTCTAGAATGAGTAGACACAAAACATTAAGATTACACACGAGACCAAAGAACAAATTGCATGAGGTTTGATGATTAAAATAAAATATATCATAAGTGATAATTAATTACTAACCCTTATGTTTATACGTTGTACGGATTGTATTTGCCAGGACCATGTCTTCTGTTTCTTCATACGAGGAGGACCCTATGGAGTACCTCTTTGATGATGGATTTAGTGTTGAGGCTGCTGCGGCTATACCTCCTGAGGACGCAACTATTCATGAGGTCTCTGATGACGAGGATCTCGATGATTATCAGCCTTTTGCCTTACCCGACTACCACATGGGAGACGATCAGGAGCACCCACACGATCTAGAGGATGATGTGCTAGCTATCTCCCAGCCCCAGCACGACGTGGCCATCCATGGTCACCCTGATGGGGAGCACGTAGTTGTGCACTTAGTCGCACCGTTAGCTGTCATTCCACCGGTCATCGAGCTGGATGATGACGAGGATGATGTCGTGCATGTCTTTCATGTTGACCATTTGGATGCTGAGTTAGGAGACGACAAGGTTGTCGATGAGCTAGCCATACTTGAGTTGCCCCCACCTGTTATTCCTGTCGTTGACCTATCTTCCTCATCCTCTGATTCGGATGATGGACACTTGTCCGATGATGCCATTTCTGCAGTACCCGCCACACCATCGCCAGTCCACTCACCTGACACTGTGTTGCCCCCACCCTTTGTACCCCCGCATGCCTCTGTCGGCCCGTCTCATGCTAGCATTCCCGCTCCTATGTTTACCCCTTCTCCCGACCTCCACGCCACCACTCATTGGGTGGTATGCCCCGACACTACGAGCAGCCACCCCCACCTTTTATGAGTAGCTCCACTTATCATCCCATTCATGACCCACACGCGGCCGGATCATCACATTGGGCTGGGCCCCCACCCCTACTGCACCACCCATGTATGCTTCATACCCTTCGCCACCCCATTACCGCAGGTATCCCCCTTCTCCTCCACCGGGCTGAGCCCATCTGACCCATACCATCCCTGTCACTTCCCTACTGTTCCTCTTAAGGAGAAGGTGATAGCACATGATTTCCAGATCGCACAGCTCTATAGGATGATTCACGAGCTCCAGGGTCAGCGCCCTGCTCAGGTTGCTGCTAGAGCACCACCATCACCGCTACCATACTCACCATCCTCACCCTCGGCCTTACCACCAGCACCACCATCACCACCACCTTATACATCATCTTCACCACCACCACCGACTCCACTACCCCTGTGTCCCTATCACCACCCCAGATGTCCATTTGAGGCACGTATGCGCGAGTGGGAGCGTATCCAGGCTGCCCTCGTTCACCGTGTCTCTGGGATAGAGGAGGAGTTGGCCTATCACCGCATGTTGCTCCATAGGTCACCATCCCCTCCACCCCCGCTATCTCAGTAGATTAGCGTTAGCAGTCCTTGGGGATCAGCCCTAGCTTTTGTGGATCTAGCTTCCGACGACTCAAGCCAGAAGATCCAACTTTTGTGACGACTAGAGACGAAGATACAATGAAGAAGAAAACTTTACTTTTGTATTGAATTGTATGAACTTGTACCGACTAGGGCTATGTGACCTTAAGTCTTTTTGATTCTTCATGAACAAATGTACTAAGTTGTCAATCATGTATGAAAGTGTATTTTCTTATTTCACATTGTATTTTATTTATGTCGTGGTTGGTTTATATTGTGATGTGTTGGTTGATATTGCGATGTGTTGGTTGATATAGTGATGTGTTGGTTGATATAGTGATGTGTTGGTTGATATTGTGATGTGTTGGTTGATATTGTGATATGTCGTGGTTGATTTTATATTGTGTTGTGGATGATGTTTATGTATTATACCATGGTGTGCATGTATGTAACATCCGTCAAAAACGGATTTACCAAACCCGCTCCGTTTATCAACCGAACAGTCAGTCAAAAATTTCGTTGCGAATTAAATGCCCAAAATATTTTTAAACGATACGTAATCGATTATTATACGGGAATATATATTTAGTTTTTGAAAAACTGTTGAAAATCGCAAAATAAAAACAAAAGTACTCTGCCGGGTTTCGAACCCGGGTCTGTACCGAATCGGTTCAAGCCTTATCGCACATCACACAAACCACTGCGCCACTTGTTCTGTTTGATAAATAATAGAATCATTTAATTCATAAAGGGACGTTACGAATTCAAAACCGGCGCCCAAACAGTTCAGTCGTCGGAATCCCGGAAATCTTGCGAGTCTTAACTACAATTTACGTTATAACGTAAACCATTAACCAGACATCGGTTATAACCGATGTTTGAAGTCCGCGACCAAACCATAACCGCCGGAGTTTTATGATTTATGATTACAGTCGGAAATCAGACCAGGTGCTTCAACGTTCTGCATTATAAATTCACCCACAACCGACTGCAAACCTTTTCGCTCAAAAACACACCTTTTCTCGGCGTAATTTCACTCGCCGGAATTTCCCTGCTCATCGCCGGAAAACCGGTTTCTCCATCCCTGAGCCTCACTGAGCCTCTGAGCTTATACCGGAGATACCCACACCCTTTGTAAGCTTCCTGGAGACTCGCTGCTACAAGGAACACGTCGCCAGAGGTGAATTCTGTCGCCGGAGTTTCTGCCGGAAAACAGAGAGTCCAGTCGGTATACCTCTCCGCCCAATTTCTTTTTCTTTTCTCATTTATCTCACCGTAATGAACTGAAACACACTAATAAACTGATAAAAACCTTGAACCAGTCGATTTCTGGTTCTAACTTGACGAGGAAGACGATGACCGCTATAACGAATAAGTATAATTAAAATTAGGATATTACTCGGGTTAGACACACAGTCCAGCGGTGGACTGTGTGCACATATAACGCAAAGGTCACGAGTTCGAATCCGGTTTCACACACGCTGCTTTAATAAAAATCAAATTTTTGTTTAACTGAACCGGAGTTGATACTGGTATATGTTAAGTATATTAATAACCGGAATAATAACCAAGTTAGACACACAGTCCAGCGGTGGACTGTGTGTTTGTTTATATCACAGGTCACGAGTTCGAGTCCGGTCTACTGCACCGACTCGAACAATTATCTATTCTTTTTAATAAGGCAGAAAAGGAAATAACTAAATTGTATTTAAGTATAATAAAAATCGAATTATATAACATGTTTAACACACAGTCCAGCGGTGGACTGTGTGTTAGATTAAACCACAGGTCCCGGGTTCGAGACCTGTGGAGTGCATGTCCGATTCGCTTAAACTGTTTTTAAAATAAAAATGATTTTCGGTTTAAACTAATTAATATATATATATAATTAAAATCAGATTTATAACGGGTTAGACACGTAGCTCAGTTGGTAGAGCTGCGTGCACGCGTACGGGAGGTCTCGGGTTCGAGCCTCACTCAGCGCACTTCTATTCCGAATTGAACCGGTCAACGGTCAGGTCAACGGTCAGTCAAACGGTCAACGGTCAGAAAAAAATCAATTTTTTTATTATTTTTTATTTAATTATTTTAATTAAAAATCAATTAAAAATACTTAAAAATAACATTTTTAAGGTTAGAAAATAGCCTCAAACTCACAAAAATACACCCAACAATCCTACTAAAATAGATTAATAAAATCCGTTTACTTACCAAACCATAATGCGATTTATCTAGGTTAAACTCACTCGTGGTTAAAACCACTTCGCGTGCATTCAACGTCATCAACCGAACGCACCCACTGTGAGTGAATCTTACAACTCCCCCTTTTAAATTACACGTTTTGGGGTGTGTCATGTGTTATGAAAATAATTAATTTATTTATTTAAACTTGTGCCATACCACATCATGACCTAAACTTAGATTGTTTTTATTGTTGTGATTTACTTATTGCCTTTTTGTCAAGTTATATGAAACTCATACATTAAGCCCATCAGTTCCTCGTGGGAGACGAGTTGAACAACGCGTGCTTCAAATCAAATTCATTATTGTTCATGTGTGTATCATTGAGTTTATATTGTTTGTAGTTGTGTCATTCATGTTATCATGTTATGCAAATCATTCATCAGGCCCCTCAGTTCATGTGTGAGAGACGAGTTGAGCATCGCGTGCCTCTAATTGTTCCACTACTGTTCATGTGTGTTTCATTTAACATCTTATGATTGTTGATTAAGTTACATCTATTTTTACTCATGTTTGGTTGTGCACATATTTCATAATCAATTTAAATAAATTTGTTCAAATGTTTTCCATAGGATTCACTCGCCAACATTATGTTGATCCAAAAACCTTTTTACACATGATACAGGTGAACAGGTTGAAGCAAGGAAAACATAGGATATGCCTTAGAAGAGAACAAAGAAGTTTAGGTTGTTAGATAGATCATGTTGTAACATTTATTGTAAATTTCCATTTAATTTTAATGAATATGAAACGCTTAATAAATGTCATGAGCTTTGATGATAACCCAATCATGCCCCGATCACCTATTCCGTTGCGGGTCGGGGTGTGACAATGTACGTTAGATATTGCATGATGTTGTGATGATTGGTTTATTCTTGCTGTTCGCGAATGTGTTGTACGCCATATACACGACTTCTTACCACTTATCCGACGTGATGCTTTCTTATATACTCGACAAAAAAATATAATAATAATGAACAAACAAGATTTTTGAGATATATATTTTTAATAATAAATGCTTCTTTTATTATTAAACAATCGTCTAATTACAATCGATATTTCGTACTAGAAGAAGATGCCTCCACGCCGAAGAAGTATCAACAACGACCTACTCCAAATGACCCAAGCAGAGCTGAACGAGCGCATATCTCAGGCCATTGCGCAGCACGAGGCCAACCGCACCGAACAAAGCGGTGGAACCGGAGGTTCAACTAGAACCAACCCACCTACCGGTAATCTTTGGTTATTGATATAGCCACGTGACACTCTCGTTTATTCTATTCGTGCTTTTAATATCATTCTTGAGTTGGTGTACCTAATCTATTTCAGGTTGCACTTACAAGCAGTTTTTGGACTGCAAGCCTCTGAACTTCGATGGTACCAGCGGTGCTGTTTCATTCGTGCGTTGGACCGAAAAGACTGACTCGGTCATACGAAGTGCCCTGCTGAGCAAAGAGTCACTTATTTCACTGGACTCTTCATTGATGGAGCGTTATCTTGGTGGAATCTCCAGGTGCAGACCAAAGGAGACGAGGCTGCATATGGTCTGACCTGGAAAGAACTGAAAGAGATTATGAGGAAAAGGTATTGTTCAAGGTCTGAAATTCAAAAGCTGGAAACGGAATTCTGGAATCTTAAGATGATTGGCTCAGATATCCCGGGATACGTCCAAGGTTTCATGATTTGTCACGAGTGGTTCCGTACTTGGTGGAACCGGAATTCAAAAGGATTGAGAGATTCATATGGGGACTCGCCCTTGAAATTCTAAGCATGGTGACTTCAGCGAAACCGACTGAATTTGGGGAAGAAATTGAATTAGCTGTGAGTCTTACTGAAGAGGCTGTACGTCAAAAGAAGCTACCGAAACTTGGGGAAATCAAGAAAGAAGCTACTGTGGAGACTACGGACTCCAACAAGAGGAAGTTTTCCCACTTTAAGAAAAGTACCCGTGGTAACAACTACAACAGAAGCAAGAGGCAAGCACCAAGGGAAAACAAAGTAGCGAAAGCTTATGCCGCTACCACACCAAACAATGTTGAGAGGAAACCTTATGGTGGAGACGCACCAAAATGTCCCAAATGCCCTTTCCATCATTATGGGGAATGCCGAGGCTCCAAATGCGGCAAGTGTGGAAAGTTTGGGCATACTACTACTGCATGTCGAGGAACAACTGATGGGTGCTATAATTGTGGTGACAAAGGGCATTCAAGAAAGATTTCCCGAAAGGAAATCAAGCTCGGGGAAGAGCTTTTGTGCTTGGAGCTAAGGACGCACACGAGGACCCGAATGTGGTCACCGGTACGTTCCCTATAAACAACCACTTTGCATCTATACTTTTTGATACCGGGGCAGACTTTAGTTTTATTTCTAAGGAATTTAGAGATGTACTTGGGTAGAATCGAGTAAGTTAGACATTCCTTACTCAATCGAACTAGCTGACAGAAAACTGGTAGAATCAAGCGAAGTTATAAGGAAATGTTCCTTAGAACTGGGTGAACGAAAGTTTGACATAGATCTCTTACTAGTTCAATTATGTAGTTTCGATGTCGTTATCGGCATGGATTGGCTATCCGAAAATCGAGCCGAAATATTATGTCATGATAAGATCATTCGTATTCCAACGCCAAACGGAGAACCTTTGATGGTCCATGGGGAAAAGCAAAGCACGCCGCTACGGATTATTAATTGCATGAAAGCTCAAAAGTGCTTAAGGAAAGGTTGCATCGCTTTTACTAGCACATGTGGTCGACAAGAAGGCCGAGGAGCCTAACTTGAAGACATTCCAATCGTGAAGGAATTCCCTGA
This sequence comes from Scalesia atractyloides, assembly GCA_947069175.1. Lineage (NCBI taxonomy): Eukaryota > Viridiplantae > Streptophyta > Magnoliopsida > Asterales > Asteraceae > Scalesia > Scalesia atractyloides. The sequence continues at coordinate 6,839,561 of CAMTDV010000018.1, read as the reverse complement.
AGATTTCTACCGGGATTGCCACCTCAACGACAAGTCGAGTTCCGCATTTACTTGGTACCGGGAGCCGTGCCTGTAGCTAAGTCTCCATACCGACTAGCACCTTCTGAAATGCAAGAATTATCTACAAACTTTAAGAGTTGCTAGATAAGGGATTCATTAGACCAGCTTTTCGCCTTGGGGAGCTCCGGTCTTATTCGTGAAGAAAAAGGACGGAACGTTCAGAATGTGTATCGATTACCGAGAGTTGAATAAGCTTACTATCAAGAATCGGTATCCGCTACCGAGGATTGATGACTTATTTGATCAACTACAAGGTTCGAGCTTCTATTCCAAGATAGACTTAAGGTCTGGATACCACCAGTTGCGAATACAAGAAGAAATCATACCAAAAACGGCTTTTAGGACTCGTTATGGTCATTCCGAGTTTCTCGTTATGCCATTCGGCCTAACAATGCGCCGGTGGTATTTATGGATTTAATGAACCGCGTGTGCAAGCCGTATGTCGACAAATTCGTGATAGTGTTTATCGATGATATCTTAATATATTCGCGATCGAAGGAAGAGAACGAGCAACATTTGAGAACCAGTCTAGAACTTCTAAAGAAGGAGAAACTCTACGCGAAATTTTCGAAGTGTGAATTCTGGATTCGCGAAGTACAATTTCTCGGACATGGGTGAACGAGAAAGGTATTCATGTAGACCCGTCAAAGATTGAAGCCATTAATTATTGGGAAGCACCCAAGACTCCAACCAAAGTTCGACAATTTCTTGGATTAGCAGGTTATTATCGGAGATTTGTTGAGAACTTTTCTAAAGTTGCTCAACCGCTAACACTCTCACGCAAAAAGACAAGAAATTTGTTTGGGATGAAAAACAAGAAGAGGCATTTCAACTCTTAAAGGATAAACTATGTGATGCGCCAATCTTATCACTTCCGAACGGTACCGATGACTTCGTGGTGTACTGTGATGCTTTGCATCAGGGTTTAGGTTGCGTGCTTATTCAACAAGAAAAATTCATCGCGTATGCGTCACGTCAATTGAAGGTTCACGAGAAAAACTATACCACGCATGACCTCGAGTTAGATGCCGTGGTATTTGCTTTGAAGATTTGGTGACATTATCTATATGGTACTCAATGTACTATATTCACGGATCACAAAAGTCTTCAACATATATTTAATCAGAAAGAATTAAATATGCGTCAACGACGTTGGGTTGAATTGTTGAATGACTACGATTGCACGATCAAGTATCATCCGGGCAAGGCGAACGTTGTAGCAGACGCCTTGAGCCGCAAGGAACGAGTCAGGACATTAAGAGTACGAGCCTTGGAGATGACAATTCAGACAAATTTCACAACTCGTGTGCGTGAGGCACAACAAGAAGCTTTAAAACCAGAAAACATCCCAGCAGAATCATTACGAGGAATGGAAAAGCAAATGGAACCAAATAAAGATTGAGCATTATACTTCATGGGAAGAATCTGGGTTCCCTATTTTGGAGAATTACGAGACTTAGTACTGGACGAGGCCCACAAGTCAAAGTACTTAATTCATCCAGGATCGGATAAGATGTATCAAGACTTGAAAGAGTATTACTGGTGGCCTAATCTCAAGGCAGACATTGCAACCTATGTTGGGAAATGCCTGACTTGTGTGAAGGTTAAGGCCGAATACCAGAAACCGTCTAGATTATTACAACAACCCAAAATCCCTGTTTGGAAGTGGGAACATATATCAATGGATTTCATAACCAAGCTCCCATGAACCTCTCGGGACATGACATGATTTGGGTTATTATAGATCGGTTAACCAAGTCGGCTCACTTCTTACCGATTCGGGAGAAGGACAGTACTGAGAAGCTAGATGAGCTGTACCTTAAGGAAATTGTGGCACGTCATGGAGTGCCAGTCTATATAATCTTAGACCGAGATGATCGTTTTACGTTGCGGATATGGCAGTCCTTTCAACTTCGTTTGGATCTCATCTAAATCTAAGCACAACGTTTCATCCGCAAACTCATGGTCAAAGCGAGCGAACCATCCAAACTTTAGAGGACATGCTTCGCGCTTGTGTGATGGACTTAGGCGGAAACTGGCATACTCATTTACCATTGGTAGAGTTTTCCTACAACAACAGCTATCACATTAGTATTAAGGCCGCGCCCTTTGAAGCACTTTATGGACGCAAATGCCGATCTCCGCTATGCTGGGCGGAAGTTGGTGACAAACAACTCATTGGTCCCAACTTGTTCAAGAAACCACCGACAAGATATTCAAAATTCGCGAGCGAATTAAGGCAGCTCGTGATCGACAAAAGAGCTACGCGGACAAAAGACGTAAACTATTATCCTTCAAGGTCGGAGACAAGGTTTTGTTGAAAGTCTCGCCTTGGAAGGGCGTAGCTAGATTTGGTAAGCATGGGAAGCTTAACCCACGATACATTAGACCCTTCGAAATTCTGGCAAAATTCGGTACTGTGGCTTAAAAGCTAAAATTACCCGAGGAACTCGATAATGTACACGACACATTCCATGTGCCTAATCTCAAAAAGAGTCCAACTAAAGAAACAGTCATCATCCCTGCGGATGAGATCCATATAGACGACAAGCTCCAATTCACCGAAGAACCTGTTGAGGTTATGGACTGGAAGGTCCAGAAAACACGGAAAGTCGTATTAAGCTAGTCAAGGTTCGTTGGAACTCTCGACACGAACCCGAGTATACTTGGGAACGTGAAGATCAACTCAAGGTCAAATATCCTCACCTGTTTGAGAAGACTCCTACAACAGATGACTCAGCTTGAATTTCGGACGAAATTCCTTTTAACAAGGGGAGTATGTGACAACTGTCAACTTCTGGGTAATTTCCGTACAATTAAACTATTAATTTAATCATGCAATTATATGTTAAAACGCCATGTTCTGCTAGATTACATCCTATATATCTGAAAACTGCTATGAATTACATTTCAATAGTGCATATTATTCATTTTGATCACTGTGTCTAGAAAAACAATTAGACAATGCACTAAAACAACTAGTAGGCTTGCCGGTTAGACTAGCAGTGTCAGCACTAGTCCGGTACTCAGCTTAACGACAATTCTAGGGCTTAGATAGAAGTCCAATAGCAATTACACTTAAATCCAAGAATGGAAACCAAGGATTTGTGATAATACTTTCCAAAAAACTATAAGTCCTAAAAAGTGTCCGAACCGGACAATAAATAACTATTCAGCAAAAAATCAGCATTTTAACCTTTATACTAGCCAATGTAATGTCCAGAAATAGTCCGAGCAACTTAAAATACTTACAAGAGTATTGGAAATAAAATGGTGATACAAAAACACCTTAAACCATACAAAGTGTACTACTTGGCAATTTAATGCACCAAACACGAAACGACCACCCGAACACTACTAGAAGCATCTAGTGAACTAGTTAACGCTATGTGATATTGTAAGACTAGTTAAGGTCACCTGACACCCTATTGCACTTATGAACATCTAATACACATAACACCTTAACTAATTACCATTACATCCTAACTAAACAACTAACTTACCATCAAAACTCAACTAGAACCCCCCCCCCCCCATCATGGACGGTCACATGGGGCCCACCCCATGTCCCAATGTTGTCCCCTAATGGTTTTTAATGAAAATGTTGGGTAAATGATTTGTATGAAGGAGGTTAGGATTAGTGTAAGATATAAGAGGACATGACCATCTACATTCACCAAACCTTATCATCATTACTTTACCAAAAATTTAAACATCATCTCCCTCTCTCTTGCTCTCCATACCACGACCACCATCATCATACTATCACCTCCATTTTTCATTCACTTGCTAGCCATTCCAAGCATACACTAAGGTTTCTCAAGGCATACTAAGAAGGTGCAAGGCATTGGAAGCTCAAGGACCTCTTCAAGGAGCTTTTATCCACCTCATTTGTGCTATCTTCATATATTGTTCTTGTTTACCACTTCCCTAGCCACAAGAGCTAGTAGTAAGCCTCTTGATCTTTGTTTTGATCCTTGTTACTAGTATATTTATCATGTACAAGTTAAATGCATCAAGAAACATAAACTTAAAGTGATGAACACATGAAGAACACTAAAAATCTAAAGAAAACCAACATAATCTTGTAGTGTAACAATATTGTGTATGATTATTTTGTGCTTAGCTTGATGCTCATCATATGTAGACTTGTTAGATGTAGAGATCTAATAAGTACATACATGGATCTTGAAAGATCCATGAAGAACAAGGATGATGAACTTAGTTTACTAGAAACATGAACTTGTTAAGGACTTAAAATAACATAAACATGGATTTTAAACCTTTTTAGAAGTTGTATGAACAAGTTGTTAAAGATGAATTTCTACAAAAGTTGTGTAAATAGTGGATAATTAGCATTTTTTGAGTTATATAAATATGTTAAACTTAGATTTAAAAGACTACATGTTTTTGTGAAAATATGAGTCCATCATCATATAAAAAGTGTATGTACGAAGTTGTTTAAACTTATAGAAATTATTTTGTTGATCAAGTGAGTTTTGTAAAGCTTAAACACATGTATTAAACATGGGAAAACTCCTAAATCTAGGGGAAACTATGGCCAAATTTTTATAAAAATTCCACACTTAGAAAAATATAAAGTTTACTACTAAACTTTTGATTTTTAGATGTTTAAATAAATTAAACATAGCCATGCCCTATTTTTATATAAAAATACAAGTTAAGAAAATAAATATTTTTAAAGAATAAAAACAAGTATAAATATATATTTAGAAAAATATATATTTAGAAGTCACCAAGTATTTGGGTGCTATGTGTATACTAAGTGTATTATATGGTAGTAGACAAATTAGGGGATTCAAAAACAATAAATACTCCCAATGGAGTGTATATACAAAGACCCAAAATATCAAGAAAAATACTCAAGGAGAATACACACAAAAATGCCCATACTTGGGTGCTTGGACAAATACAACAAAATATATAAATAAACTTATATATATTCCTTGATTTATATGGACTTGGACAATTAAATGGACTTATACACAAAATATATATATTTAACAAGATTGGTAAAAATATATATATATTCCATACACCTTAAAAATATATTATTTTTAAGAAATATAATTTCTGGAAAAATATGAAAATTACAAGTAATAAACCTTGTCAAGAAATAAGGAATACATGAACTTAAACACAAGGATACATGTATACTTTCCTAAGTGTACATTTGGTAAATAAAAAATGCACTCATACTAAAAATAATATCGAAAATATTATTTTACAAAGTATACATATCTATTCTTGAGAAATAAGTATAACTAAACACATGCTTTGACTTGGTCAAAGATGTATAACACCAAAATACTTGGAAAAGTATTAAGAACATAAATACAAGTATGTTAAAAATCACATTATTTTTAACAACCCATCTTACTTGGGAAATATATTTATTCAATGACATACAACATGGCTAGGCCCAATAACATAAAGACATGGGCTAGGCCCAATGACACAAGGACATGTGCTAGGCCCAACTACATAAAGACATGGGCTAGGCCCAATGACACGCGTGCTAGGCACGAGGACAAGGAACGAACGATGCCGTTCACACACTATTCTAGACTCGATAACAAAATATATATTGCTAAGACAAGAAATAATTAATCAAGAAATCGATTAAGAACAACCAACATAAGATGGGAACTTGCACACAGAACAAGCATAGACTTAAGTGTCTAATGGATTTAGGACACATGTAGGTTTCGGTACGAGACCAAGGAAAACATTGTGAGTTTACACAAGGAACGCAATTCAGTGAGTTCATGTCCCCCCTTTCCTTTTAAACATTTTCGGTTTTATAACATTCGGGGGAAATACATGTCAGGACATATGGTATGTTAGTTATGGAGTTAAATGACAATAAGATCGATGTGCGTAAGTAGGATTGATAACAATATAACATTAGTAACCATTAATCACTTAGTGACCAAGGTGCAAAAGGTGTAGATCTATTGAGCTTAAGGCACGCTCCACTCCTAGTTGTATACCATGGAGTGCTTTTGTGATCCCAATTGAGAATAAAGTGTCTCGGTTTGATTATATACTTACGACGCATAGTATCGGAGGGCTCGTTACCCACTGATAGATCCTTATATTCATAATTAATTTACATACCTGGATTTCAATATTGGATAACAATTATGACAACTTATTCGAAAACAAAACTACATGAACTCGCTCAACTTTTGTTGATTTTTCGAACTACATGTATTTCAGGAAACAGGGCTTAACCGGTCATGGATTCTCAGAAGATACAACGATGGCCACTTTTGGAGGATTTGCCTCATATATCCCTTCCTTGTTTGGGCATATAGGGGTCAAAACATAGATTTTAATCTACGATTATAACAAACATATTTTGGTGATGTAACTTAACTAAATATTGTTTTGGAAAACTTATGAAATTGTTGGAAACATGTAAACTTTGAATTTGAATTTGTATAGCATATGGCATCGTTGTTGGTTATAATTATGTTTACACGATTGATTGCAATGATTACCGTTAAGTCACAGTTGCGCTTCCGCTACGACCAGGTTATGACAAATCCAACGCAATCACAATTAATTATGCTACTATACGAGCCGAGTGTGTTATTGTTTAGTAAACACTTGTACCATCGCATCGCTTATCTCATCGCATCGCAAAACGCAGTTAATTATGTGGAATTATGTGTTATGCGTGTTACATTTGTTTATGTTATGGTTTAATATCGCTAAATCGCTCGCATGCTCACGTAACTCGCTCTCTCAATTCAATGGTAATATAACGCTTAACGTTTCGCTAAAATGCCTAGTATAACTATCTAATACGAACCGAATAGCCGAACGAACTCGTAACGCGAAATAATAGAACAAAACTTGGCCCATAGGTCAAGTTCGGCCGAACTTGTATATCACAAGTTCACCCGAACTTGTCTAAGCCTCATAATCCTTCACAAACTACAAGTCTGCCCGGACTTGTCTCCTAAACTCAGGAAACACACAAGTTCGCCTGAACTTGATACAAGGTCGCCCGAACTTGATGTCTGCCCTCACATTCTCACTTCACCTATAAATACCTAGCTCCTCTTCTCATTTGAACTTGCTGCAAGTTCGCCTGAAAGCTCCCCAAAACCAAAACCTTTTGTGTTCTAAGTAAGATTCAACCCGTTTTCAACTACAACAACGTTCAACAACGTTTTACAACGATTTTGCACAAGGCTCTGCCTTCGTTTTCATCAAACCTCTTTTGTTTAGGAAAATCTTCATCTTTTTATGCAAAACTTCTACTTTCACTCAGATCTATGCTTAGATCTGAGTAAAACCTTTAAAACCTTGATTTTTACACAATATTCGGACTAAAAGACGTATGTTTCGTTCACTTTGAAGTGGAATGAGGCATTGTTAAGCTAGATCTCAGATCCGGAAGCATAAGGACAAAAACGTCACTTTGCACAAACTGGACTAAACCGTTCGAACCTTCAAGTTCACCCGGATTAGTCCGAGTTTCTGTAAAATGGCTAAAACTAGGTTTAAAAGACCTCTTCAGCCTTGGTTTTGCTCAGTAGCCTAAGGTTGGAGGGATGGACACTCGATTTCCTCAGCAAACGACGCGAAAACACACGATTTGGATGCCAAAACAGTCAAGTTCGCTCGGAAGGCATCATGTTCGCTCGAACTTGTCACCAGATTGGTGACCAAGTTCGCCCGAACTAGATCAAAACTCACCAAAATGTCACTCGCCCGAACTTGTACTGATTTCCAAGGAAACAGACAAGTTCGCCCGAACTTGTTCACTCAGTAAGCTCAATTATACAAGTTCGCTCGAACTTGTACTTTCAAGTACAAGTTCGCCCGAACTTGTCTACTGTTCTCTCACCCGTTAACCATTTCAGCAATTCGGAAGACTGATGCACTTCTGTTCGCTTACAGGCTGATCCGACACTCTCCGCAACTCTTCTCAGATCCCTCATCTCTCCCGAAACGAACCAACCCTGAGTATACTTGAACCTTTTTTACGCTTAAACGCACTTTTGGGTGTCACATATGTTCGTATATCAAATTACATCACACAACTCAAATGCTTATTCGACTTCCCGCTTATACATGACTTTTCGTGAAATCTGTTGAATTGTATGTATTGCTTGATTGCTTGTACGCCACCCTTAACATGATAGTATACTAGTGGTTGACCCGCCACCCGGAGGCCCGGGGTTGTTAAGGCTCGTATTTTCATTTCTCATTTATTTTCTCTTTTAGGATGTGAACACTTGTTTGCATGCTCGATCAATCGCGATTTGTTGGTTTACTTGAATCTGAATAGTTACATAATTCACAACTATTACGTATGTCATGCGTTGTATGCTAAACGCTTTTGTATCTATATTGTACGCAAAACTCGTATGCTCACCTTTACTTAATTGTATTGACGTTTTATTTTAACATATGTGGCAGGTTGAGAACACTAGCTTTGGATGCTTAGATTTAGGTTTTGCTTAGAAATCATGTAATAGAAATCTAGGGAAAATCGAACCTCAATTTGTTTTATGAGATATGGATATTTTTAATGTTATTTGAGGATTTTATATTAATAGTATGGGATATTAGCTTTTGAATATTATCGTTTAAATAATGTTATGGAATTTCTCGTGAGACAATCTGGTTCGCCTAGTGTCGCGCCCTGATGTTTCCGCCATCGGTTAGGGTCTCACAGATTGGTATCAGAGCCATAACTATAGGGAAATTTAGGTAGAACTACCATGTTTGCCCTAGACTATAGTTAGGATACCAAATCAGACTGTTACGCATCGATTAACGCTGAAAACTCATACGAACAGACAAGTCCACCCGAACTTGGGGACAAGCTCGCTCGAAATTGATCAAGTTCGCCCAAACTTGATCAAGTTCGCCCGGACTTGACCAAGTTCGCTTGAACTTTCTTGTCCCCTCAACAAACAACAAGTTCGCTTGGGTGATGCCAAGTTCGCCCGAACTTGACATCAGACCGATGCCAAGTTCACCCGAACTTGACCAGAATCCTTCGACACGAACTTCTAAACATTGCTTTTCCTAAAGAACACACAACACGTGCTGAAGAACGCTGATATTGCACAAAACGAATGATCAAGTCGAGAATATGTGTGAAAACCAAGAACTCTCAATGAGATCGTTCACTCCGCGCATTCTCTCTTGCATGTGATATCTTCGTTGAGTTAGGAGTGAATCCAAACCTCGAAGAAAATCTCCATATCTATCTAGTGGAACTCCTGATCTGATCGGTGAGCATAACCACACCTAGGAATGATGTTGTTAAGTTAGGGGTGAAACTCGCATCTTAATAACTAGTTCCGCTCTCCGATTTTCAATCTCACCAAAGTCTCGATTATTTCGATGACTCGGAACACAACGTAACTGGAAGGATAAATGCCATTAACCGTTGTACGGCGAGAGAATTTGTCTATTAGGCCAAATCGTGTGTTCAAACTCATAGAATCTTCGAATCACTTTGGGTAGTCGCTGTCTCAAAACCCAGGACACTCCCAATTGATTTAAGCATATAATCGTCGATTTTACGCATCATCGAGTTTATTTATTATTTATGTGTTTGAATTTATGGATTTTTACACTTATTCGTTTTCTCGATTTATCGCTCGTACGCTCCATCTATATATGCACTACTAACATAGCTCTCGCAATCTAAAACGCTAATTAATTCACCAAGCATACTAATCGCTTAACTCGCTTTCGCTCATGAGGACATACGTGGTCTCATACGCAGCTCTACTCGCTATCTATGCTACTATATCGCATCTCGTACGTGCTACGCATGTTTTAGTTTGAAGATGAATACGTGCAAAATATGTGCTTATGTGATTATGTGCCTACGTGATTATGTGCTTACGTGCTTACGTGTATACGTGCCTATGTGTTTTTGTGCCTAACTGTATAATAATAATAATAATAATAATAATATAATAATAATAATAATTAAAATCTTTTAAACATAAACCTATCATAATCAAATCTCATCCAATCAAATCCTTTGTGTAGATGTCTTCTATGGGATCTCACACACGGAGGAACATCTAGCGCAACAACGCTGATAAGCGCATCGCTTCTCTGGTAGCCAAGCAAATGGCTAAAGTTATCCCCCAGATCGTCAGCGAGATCCATGCCGCCAGCAGTAATTCATCGGTCGACTCCAAAGCCGACGCGCCTAAGACTTCTTTCAGCTTTAAGCAGTTCAAAGCTTGTGGACCCCTTACTTTCTCAGGCACTGAAGGACCGAGTGCTATGTTCCACTGGTTTGATGCAATCGAGGTCACATTCCGTCAGAGTGGGTGCCCAAACCCCTTCGCACAATTAACGCTACAGGCGTTTTCCAGTCCAAGGCTCTCGACTGGTGGACCGCGAAGTGTAACAGGAGGGGAAACGATGAAGCCTACGGACTCACCTGGGAGGAACTTAAAGCAATCATGATCAAGGAATTTTGTCCTCCCTATGAAATCCAAAAGTTAGAAAACGAGTTTTGGGGAATTAAGCAAGATGGACTTGACAATGCTGGTCTAACAGCTCGTTTCAAAAGCTGAGCATTATCTATCCCGGTCAAGTGGACACGACCGAGAAAGCAATCAAGAAGTATCTCAACGCTCTGCCCGACTGTGTCGCTGACTTTGTTCAAGCAGCATGCCCTGCTACTATCGAAGAGACCTACCAGCTAGCCGCAGAGATTAATGACAAACGGGTTCAGTCTGGTTACTTTAAGAACAACAAGGTAGCAAACCAGGCCATCCCCCAATCAGCAGCTCCCTCCGATCAGTCCCGAGAATCAAAGAACAGTTGCCGTGGTTGCAAAAGGAAAACCCGAGTAAGAACTTTGCCCTTACCGCTCCGCAAGACCCTCAGCCACTCCAGTTTGCCGCACCAAACGCACCTCCGACGAAGCGTGCGTATACTGGTCTTCATCCTTTGTGCTCAAAATGCACCTATCACCATGTGGTTGGAGGCAATTGTCGTTTTTGTACCAACAACAACATCTACGGCCACTTTACTGTCAGTTGTCGTTCAGGCCCTCATCAGCCAGCTCCTCAGGCCCCTGCAGCACCAGCTCTACCAGCTCCCCCTCGCACTCCTCAGGCTAATCAGCAGTAGTACCAGCAGCAGGCGCCGGCCCCAAGGGCCCGTCTTGCTACACATGTGGGGACCCAAACCACTTCAGCAATGTCTGCCCTAATCGAGCTATCAAACAAGAGCCGCAACAACAGTAGCCTCAGCCTCAGCCTCAGCAACAGCCACCACCACAGCCTCAGCAGCAACAACAGGCTGCGTGGAGGAGCCTTTAACCTCAATCATCGCCAGGCTCAGAATGACAACAATGTTGTCAACGGTATGTTCCTTGTCAATGGTATTTATGCTTCATGTTTATTTGATACTGGTGCCGATAATTGTTTTGTATCGTTAGAATTCGAAAAGGATTTAGAATGTAAACGCGCTAAAATCCCAAAGACTTTCATGTGGAAGTCGCCACCGGAAAAACCATTACCTTCACCTTTGTCCTACGTGGTTGTACTCTCGATCTCAACAACCATGTCTTCTCGATGAATCTCATACCTATGCAGTTAGGTAGCTTCGATATTATTGTAGGCATGGATTTTCTTCGTGAAAATCATGTTGAAGTTGTATGCTTCGATAAAATGCTTTGTTTTTCTCTCCCTAACGGTGATCAGCTACATGTTTATGGCGGAACTCCCTCAAAGAAGTTGATGCTTATGTCATGTACTCAAGCGAGCAAGCATCTATGAAAGCAATGCGTTGCTTTCCTAGCTCATATTGTGAATCCGGAGAAAGAAAAGAAAATCTGGAAAGATGTACCCGTTGTTTGTGAATTTCCCAAAGTTTTTCCCGACGATTTACCCGGTTTACCCCCTACTCGAGATGTTGAATTCCGTATCGATTTAATTCCCGGTGCTACTCCCGTTGCTAAAGCTCCTTATTGTCTCGCACCATCTGAAATGCGCGAACTATCTAGCCAACTTCAAGAGCTTTTTGATAAAGGCTTCATACGCCCGAGCACTTCACCATGGGCGCACCCGTTCTTTTCGTGAAAAAGAAAGATGGGACGTTCCGAATGTGCATCGATTATCGTGAACTTAACAAACTTACGATAAAGAACCTCTACCCTCTTCTTCGAATCGACGACTTATTTGATCACTTGTGCTACTTGTTTTCTAAGATCAATCTTCGTTCCAGTTATCATCGGTTGCATGTACTCGAAGAAGACACTCCGAAAACCGCCTTTCGTACTCGTTATGGCCATTTCGAATTCGTGGTCATGCCCTTTGGTCTTACAAATGCACCCGCGGTCTTCATGGATTTGATAAACCGTGTGTGTAAAGCCTTTTTAGATCGTTTCGTCATTGTGTTTATCGATGGAATTCTCATCTATTCGAAGTCGAGAGACGAACACGCGCGCCATCTCTGTTTAGTCCTCGAACTTCTCCAAGGCAATCGCCTTTATGCTAAGTTCTCTAAATGTGAATTCTGACTCGAAGAAGTCCAATTTCTTGGCCACATCATTAATAGTCAAGGAATTCACGTCGACCCTGCAAAGATTGAAGCTTTCAAGAGTTGGATTACACCAAAGAATGCTTCTGAAATCCATCATTTCTTAGATTGGCGGGTTACTACCATCGATTCATCACCGACTTCTCGAAAATCGTCGTTCCGCTTACCTCTTTAACTCATAAAGACAAGCCTTTTGTTTGGGATTCCAAACAAGAGTAAGCTTTTCAAACTCTCAAACATATGCTATGCAATGCTCCTGTACTCGCCCTTCCTGACGGAAACGATGATTTCGTTGTTTACTGTGATGCCTCTAATCTTAGTCTCGGTTGTGTTCTCATGCAACGAGACAAGGTTATCGCGTATGCGTCCCGACAACTCAAGATCCACGAGAAGAACTACACAACCCAGGATCTCGAACTCGGTACAGTTGTTTTTGCATTGAAGATATGGCGACACTACCTTTACGGTACTAAGTGTACGGTCTTCACCGACCATAAGAGCTTACAACATATCTTCAATCAAAAGGAACTGAATATGCGCCAACACCGATGGGTTGAACTTCTCATCGATTACGATTGTGAAATACGCTACCATCCCGGCAAAGCAAACGTTGTAGCCGATGCTCTAAGTCGACGAAGCTATGTGTATAGTGTTCGTGACTCTCAAGCTTTGAATGATCTCAAAATCATGATTCGCTCCGCTCAGTTTGCTTGTTTTAACGAGAATACTTTGGAGGAAGAAATGAAATGTGGTGCCGAAACTCAACTCGTCGTTAAACCCAATGGTATCTATTAGTATCTCGATCGCATTTGGATTCCCAGCCGTGATAATCTCCATGAATTGCTAATGAATGAAGCTCATAGATCTTGATACTCCATTCATTCCGGAGCCGACAAAATGTACCAGGACCTTCGTCCTAAGTACTGGTGGTCGGGCATGAAAAAGGATATCGTCGTGTACGTTTCAAAGTGCTTAACCTGCTCGAAGGTTAAATCCGAACATCAAAGGCCGTCTGGCTTGCTCGAACAACCCGAAATCCCGATATGGAAGTGGGAGAGCATAGCTATGGACTTTATTACGAAACTTCCCCGCACTTCCTCTGGTCACGATAGCATTTGGGTTATCGTTGATCGTCTTACCAAATCTGCGCACTTTATTGCTATACGAGAAGACTTTAAGGTCGAACGATTAGCCCGAATCTATACCGACGAAGTCATTTGTCGACACGGGATGCCTCGTGACATCATCTCTGACCGCGACGGTCGCTTTACCTCACGTCTCTAGGAGACTTTTCAATCCGCCCTCGGTACTACTCTCAATCTCAGTACCGCCTTTCACCCTTAAACCGACGGTCAGACCGAGCGCACGATCCGCACCCTCGAAGACATGCTTCGTGCGTGCATCATAGATTTCAGTGGTAATTGGGATACGCATTTACCTTAATTGAATTCACGTACAATAATAGTTATCACACCAGCATTTAAATGGCTCCTTTTGAGGCGCTGTATGGAAGAAAATGTCGATCGTCTATTGCATGGCACGAGATCGGCGAAGCACAAATCCTGGTCCCGAGTTGATTCAAGAAACGACAGACAAAATCTTCCAGATCAGAGACAATCTCTTGAAAGCTCGGAGTCGTCAAAAGAGTTATGCCGATAAACGCCGCAAGCCCCTACAGTTCGAAGTGGGAGATCACGTTCTCTTAAAGGTTGCACCTTGGAAAGGAGTGATCTGCTTCGGGAAGAAAGGAAAGCTAGCGCCACGATACGTAGGACCCTTTAAGATTCTGGAAAGAATCGGCAAAGTGGCCTATCAACTCGAACTACCGGTAGAACTTAACAACGTTCACACGACTTTCCACGTGTCGAACCTCAAGAAATGCCTAGCTGAAGAAAATCTCCACGTCCCCCTCGAGGACTTGCAAATAAACGAGATCCTCCATTTTGTGGAAAAGCCTGTCGAAATCATGGACCGGGAAACCAAGAGATTACGGCGCTCTCGCATACCTATCGTGAAGGTCTGATGGGAAGGAAAACGCGGTGCCGAGTTCGCTTGGGAATTGGAAAGTGACATGAAGGCTAAGTACCCGCATCTCTTTGTTATGGCCACTACTTAAATTTCGGGACGAAATTTCCTAAAATAGGGGAGACTGTAACAACTCCAATTTTTCATTGTTAATTATTTATTTTCTTTTCATGTATCTTGTTCAATTGTATTCCGAGATTTGGATTATGAAAAGTTTATATTAATGAAATTATGTTTTGTCACATCTATATCGCATTTAATCGCATTTCAATCGCTAATTCAACGCAATCACAATAAATATGCTACTATACGAGCCGAGTGTGTTATTGTTTAGCAAACACTTGTGTCATCGCATCGCTTATCTCATCATATCGCAAAACGCAGTTAATTATGTGGAATTATGTTTTATGTGTGTTACATTTGTTTATGTTATGGTTTAATATCGCTAAATCGCTCGCACGCTCACGTAACTCGCTCTCTGAATTCAATGGTAATATAAACTTAACGTTTTGCTAAACCGCTTAGTATAGCTATCTAATATGAATTGAATCGCCGAACGAACTCGTAACGCGAAATAATCAAACAAAACTTGGCCCATAGGTCAAGTTCGGCAGAACTTGTATATCACAAGTTCGCCCGAACTTGTCTAAGCCTCATAATCCTTCACAAACTACAAGTCCGCCCTGACTTGTCTCCTAAACTCAGGAAACACACAAGTTCGCTGGAACTTGTAACAATTTCGCCCGAACTTGATACAATCGCCGAATTGTACAGTTCGCCCGAACTTGATGTCTGCCCTCACATTCTCACTTCACCTATAAATACCCAGTTCCTCTTCTCATTTGAACTTGTTGCAAGTTCGCCCGGAGCTCCCCAAAACCGAAACCTTTTGTGTTCTAAGTAAGATCAACCCGTTTTCAACTACAACAACGTTCAACAACGTTTTACAATGATTTTGCACAAGGCTCTGCCTTCGTTTTCATCAAACCTCTTCTGTTTACAAAAATCTTCATCTTTTTTATGCAAAACTTCTACTTTTCACTAAGATATATGCTTAGATCTGAGTAAAACCTTTAAAACCTTGATTTTTACACAATATTCGGACTAAACGACGTATGTTTCATTCACTTTGAAGTGGAACGAGGCATTGTCAAGCTAGATCTCAGATCCGGAAGCACAAGGATGAAAACGTCACTTTGCACAAACTGGACTAAACCATTCAAACCTTCAAGTTCGCCCGGATTATCGAGTTTCTGTAAAATGCTAAAACTCGCTCCAAAAGACCTCTTCAGCCTTGGTTTTGCTCAGTAGCCTAAGGTTGGAGGTGTGGACACTCGAATTCCTCAGCAAACGACGTGAAAACGCACGATTTGGATGCCAAAACAATCAAGTTCGCTCGGAAGGCATCAAGTTCGCTCGAACTTGTCACCAGATTGGTGACCAAGTTCGCCCGAACTTGATCAAAACTCACCAAAATGTCACAGTACTGATGATTTCCAAGGAAATCGGACAAGTTCGCCCAAACTTGTATCCTCCCTCAACAAAAGGGACAAGTTCGCCCGAACTTGTCTACTGTTCTCTCACCCGTTAACCGTTTCAGCAATTCGGAAGACTGATGCACTTTTGTTCGCTTACAGCTGATCCGGCATTCTCCGCTATACTTGAACCTTTTTTTACGCTTAAACGCACTTTTGGGTGTCACATATTTTCGTATATCAAATCACATCACACAACTCAAATGCTTATTTCGACATCCTGCTTCTACATGACTTTACGTGAAATCTGCTAAATTGTATGTATTGCTTGATTGCTTGTATGCCACCCTTAACATGATAGTCTACTAGAGGTTGACCCGCCACCCGAAGGCCCGGGGTTGTTAAGGCTCGCATTTTCATTTCTCATTTATTTTCTCTTTTAGGATGTGAAAACTTGTTTGCATGCCTCGATCAATCGCGGTTTGTTGGTTTACTATTACGTATGTCATGCGGTGTATGCTAAACGCTTTTGTATCTATATTGTACACAAAACTCGTATGCTCACCTTTACTTAATTGTATTGACGTTTTATTTTAACATGTGTGGCAGGTTGAGGACACTAGCTTTGGATGCTTAGATTTAGGTTTTGCTTCGAAATCATGTCATAGAAATCTAGGGAAGATCGAACCTGAATTTGTTTAACTACCATATTGGTCCCTGAGGTTTGGGTAGTTTTGCCACTTTAGTCCAAATCACAATTTTTTTTGCATCTGGGTCCCTGTGGTTTCAGTTTTATTGCCATTTTGGTCTAAAAGTAATTTTTGTCTTCTAAAATCCTGCTATTTTGTGATTTTCCTCAGGGGCAAAATGGTCATTTTAAGCAGAGTTTGAGGTTTAATTATATATATAATATATATTAATGCTTAAAATGATCATTTTGCCCCTGAGGAAAAGGACAAAATAGTAGGATTTAGAAGACAAATATCACTTTTGGACCAAAATGGCAATAAAACTGAAACCACATGGACCCAGATGCAAAAAGTTTGTGATTTGGACTAAAGTGGCAAAACTGTCCAAACCTTAGGGACCAAAATGGCAGTTTACTCAAAAACTCATTTTGTAATGTTATTTGAGGATTTTATGTTAATAGTATGGGATATTAGCTTTTGAATATTATAGTTTAAATAATGTTATAGAATATCTCGTGAGACAATCTGGTTCGCCTAGTGCCGCGCCTCATGTTTCCGCCATCGGTTGGGGTGTGACAGAGCGTGTTTTGGCGTTCAAAAAATTATGAATGAATACATAACATCAATATGGTATGAATATTTTTTTTATTTAGTATTATAATTATTTTTAAGCATATTTAGTTTTTTACTTATAACTTCCAAGATACGTTATTTTATAAAATTCTGATTATGTCGTTGTAAGGTGCTTACAACCTGGTTGTGAATAGTAATGTACAAGTGATCGACGCAAAAACGTACATGTCATAAAAGTTACGTCATGTTTAGTTTTTATTATAAAGTGGCGTTTTTACCATTTTCATTATTTAAGCAATACAATATAATGTTCTATTTTCGAATATATTGATACCATCTAAACAACATCGGTGTTGGTATCGTATTTGTTTATAATGGTTTCTTCAACGGGTCAACAACATTGGTATGGTAATGGTATCATGGCGAATCAAAGTGATACCAACCAAACAACACTGGTACTTGTAGCCGTTTTTTATGGTTTTCCAATCGATGTGAAATGCGCATTGATTTCTCATGGGCATATCTTTTCCGGTTGCTATAATGAATGTTGTTATTGTAGCGGTACATTAAAAACTGAACCTATACCGTAACTGTTGGGATTGAACCCAATGAAAGGAACAGATGATATAAAGCCAAATAACACTACTCGAGCTTTGGTTAAAATACCAGAGGTTACAACCCTTGATGTACATACACTGCTTTCCCTAAAGACTGCTCATCCTATCATCTGCCTTCACAAAGCTTCAAAGGTCTGCCAGAGTTACAAGGGTCAGAGGATAGAGATCAGAGTTTAGTCATTAGCTTAGTTAAATCAATGTAACAGTGCTAAGCACTGATAGTTAGTATTAGTAGTGTTTTCAGTTAGTTACAATTAGTTTCTTGTCACTATCAACCCTGACGTCATCAAAGATGTTCAGTGGTTAGATAGTTAGTATATATAGGTAACTTTTGTAATAGTTTAAACTTGTCTATTAAAAGATCAACTTTCACATATCATCTTCTCTGCATTTTCTTACTACCAAACTGAAATTGCAAAGGCTGAGGGGGTGTTTGTGAATCAAATGCAAGTTTACCAACTTGAAAGCATGATGATGATGAAAACAAACGACCATTGCTTGTAGTAAAAGTTTTCCATCTTATTCCGCTGCAAATCTCTTTTCATTCAATCATTTTTCATTTTATTGAAACAAAACTACAAGTAATTTAAACTCAGATCCTAACAATTGGTATCAGAGCATGATTCATCAAATTCGATCTAACAATCGATTTGGTTCGAACAAATCAGCTCTCTTGCTAATCAGTTTGTTGTTTTAGCTTGATATTCAGAGTTTTATTAAGTCAAAGTTTTTAAAACAAAATCTATGAAAAATCAACTGAAAATGTCTCAAAACACACAGGATGCCAATTCTGGATCCTTGTTCAAACCGTCGATGCTCAAAAGAAATGAATATTTCATTTGGCAACGACGGATGGGTCACATCCTTGCTCAGCAAAACACCGGTTGCTGGAGATCTGTTGCTTATGGACCACACGTTCCAATGGTTCCAAGCACAGAGGATCCAACTAAACAAGTGCCAAAAAATCCTAAAAACTTTTCGGAGCAGGATTTCCAGAAAATTGAATTGGATGCTGAGGCATTTAGCATAGTTGCTTCTGCCTTACCCAATGAAATTTATGCTGGTTTACTCCATTGCAATAGTGCAAAGGAGTTATGGGATGCACTGAAAGAGCAATTCGGTGGGACTGAGGAAGTGATTGAAAGTAACAGAGAAGTTCTAAATTAGTAGTATGAAACGTTTTGTCACTTGAAAGGGGAGTCTCTAACACAACAATTCGAACGTTACAGCTGTCTCATCAGTGAACTTAGACTGGTTAACGTGTTTTTTCTTAATTCGACTGTCAATAGTCATTCCCGTAGATCGTTACCAGATAAGTGGGAGACAGTAGCTTATGTAACGAGAAAATCTGTTGGGTTTAAAGAAATGTTGCTGACACAACTTCATGGGATACTTCTCATTTATGAGAGAGAGTTAAACCAGAAAAAGAAGTTGCAAGATTCTGGCAAAATGACTGATGATTACTCATTGCATAATACAGCTCTTTTTGGCCAAGAAGAGGGATCTGGCAGTAGTAAGGACCAAATCTATGATCACTATATAGATATTACATTTGGTGGAAACTTTGGATCTGAAACATATGCACCCAACTATGCTTTCACTGCTAGTGGAGAAAGCCAAACCTCTGACAATCTATCCTTTAAGCTGAATTATTTACAACACATTGAACCTTATGATCTTAAGGAAATGGATATTTTGCACCAACTGACCCTATTGAGTGTTAGGGCTAGTAAATTTTATAAGAGAACTGGTAGAAAATTCTCAGGTTTGCATGGGGGTTGAAGGTTGGGCTGGATAAATCAAAAGTCAAATGTTATAAGTGTTATAGGCTAGGACACTTTGCCAGAGAATGCAGGTCTCAAAGTTCTGGACCAATAGTGACTCATCCTGGCCCTAGACACAAAAACATTGCTCATTATTCCCAATATGCCCCTGTCAACATGTTCAAAACACTGCCCACTTTGCACATCCTGCTACCACTGTTCCACTACATTATGTTCAATCCACTGCTCCACAAATTCAATATGTTCAGGCACCATCATATCCTCAAATGCTTGTTCAACAAGCACCCATTGTTACACAACCTGCTCAAACCACTGCTAGTCCAGCAGAGGTTGGTCAACAAAGCTTTTTCACACAAAGTTATGTTGACTGGAGTAGCTTGCCTGAGGATTTGACTGATGAAAACATTGCTTTAATGGCCAAAAATGATGTTGAACAAGAATTTTGTTTAATTGCCTTAGAGACAATTGTTGAAGGTGTTGAATCTGTGGAGATAGTGTCAAAAAGTGATGAAGTTCAAGTTTGTGATGAAACAGTGGTTTCAAGTGAAGAAAAAGAAAATGCTGCTGAATAAGGAAAAGAACTCTCCTACTGACCCATGGAATGTTGATGTGTGATGAAGATGAGTGTGATTGTGCTCTCATGGCTGCTACAAAGGGACCCTCTACTTGCCTTGATAGTTTATGGTATGTAGATAGTGGAGGTTCCAGGCACATGACAGGATGTAGAGCCCTTCTCAAGGACTTCATGGCTCATGGGGGGCGGGTGATACATCTTTTGGTAATAACTAAAAGGGAAAGGTTTTAGGGTCTGGGTCGATTCTGGCGGGTAAACTCAAGTTTGAAAATGTGAATTTAATTGACAATCTGAAATTTAACCTGCACAGTTCTCACAAATGAGTGACAGAGGATATGGATCCTTCTTCACTAAGAAAACTTGTCAAATTGTGGGACTAGAGGTTGTTAAAAAGATTGATCAAATCATTGCTGAGAGCAAAGCACAACTCACTGCACACAGAAGTGGGAATGTGTATGTGGTAGATATGCTAAAAGATAATCCTATGTCTGGAACATGCTTATTCTCAGTTGCTTCTAGCAAAGAGACTGAGTTATGGCATAGAAGACTTGGACACACAAATCTTAAAACTATCACCACACTCTCAAAACAAAGTCTTGTAAGAGGTTTGCCTCATAAGCAATTTTCTTGTGAAGAACATTGTGTTTCCTGTTTAAAAGGAAAACAACATAAGAGTTCCTTCAAATCAATTGAAGAGTCCAAAACAAGCCAGTGTTTACAACTGCTTCACATGGACTTGTTTGGCCCAGTGCAATCATGAGCTTAAAACACAAAAGGTATTGCCTAGTGATAGTTGATGATTTCTCTAGGTTTTCATCGACCTTCTTTCTTCACTCTAAGGATGAAACTGCAGGCATTTTGCAAAACTTTGTTAAACAAGTAGAAAAGCAATTTGATCTTCCAGTAAAAATCTTTAGGAGTGACAAAGGGATAGAGTTTAAAAATAGGGAGTTGGATGCTTTTTGTGAGTCAAAAGGAATTGTTAGACAATATAGCATTCCAAGAACTCCAAAACAAAATGGGGTGGTTGAAAGGAAAAATAGAACATTAATTGAATCAGCAAGAACTATACTAGCAGATTCTGGTTTACCCTTGTCTTTCTGGGCAAGGCTGTAAACACTGCTTGCTATGTCCAAAACAGAGTTTTGATTAACCCCAGGCATCAAAAGACTGCCTATGAGATTTTGTACAAAATCAAACCTCTGATTTCATATTTTAAAGTTTTTGGCTGTCCATGCTTCATTTTGAACTTAAAAGATTCCATATCTAAATTTGCAACCAAAATTGATTGTGGTCATTTTCTAGGATACTCAACCACTGCTAAAGCCTATAGAGTTTTTAACTCTAGGACCAAGTGTGTTAAAGAAACTTTGAATGTAAAGTTCAATGAACTTTCATCATTGAAAATTCCAGCAAATCATGCAGAGCTTTTTGATTAGATAAATTCACATTTGCTGATGTTTCTATCAAGCTAGACAATGCAGGTACACCACAACCATCTGAAGAAGATCAAGATCAAGGATATGACTGTGTGCTTCCATAAACAAAAGTCTACTCTTCCAACAGCATCAGGTGCTACAAGCTCTTGTGTAAACTCTGCCACTTCTGGGTCAACAGTGGTTGATCCTCAAACCTCTGTCAGTTCACAAAATCAAACATCTGTTGATAAAAGTCCTACATTTGGGCACCAAAATCATCAGAATGTTACCTCTATACCCCCAATACCACCACCTCTATTCTCATTAGTGGCTGATACTTAAAATTCACCAGCAGAGGTTAGCTCAGATGATACAAATTTGCAGCCATCACCTCAAAATGCTATTGTTCCATACCAAGGTGATTTGATTTATCTCAAAAGCCATCCAGCAGATCAAGTTATTGGCAACATCAAATCTGGGGTACTCACACGGAGCCAATCCCAAAATATTTATCTCTTTGCTGGTTTTCTATCACTCACACAGCCAGTCAAGTACCAAGAGGCACTGAAAGACAACAGCTGGGTAGAAGCCATGCAAGAAGAACTCCTTCAGTTCAAAAGACAACAAGTTTGGGAGCTTGTTGTCGCACCCCGACCCGCAGCGGAAAAGGTGATCGGGGCATGATTGGGTTATCATCAAAGCTCATGACATTTATTATAACGTTTCATATTTATTATTACAATTTAAAGGGAAATATACAATCATAATTACATCATATCCTACGCATCATTCTAGACTTCATTATTTTCTTCTAAGGCATTTCCTATGTTTTCCTTGCTTCATCCTGTTCACCTGTATCATGTGTAAAAATGGTTTTTGGGTCAACAAAAAGTTGGCGAGTGAATCCTATGAAAAACATTTAAACAAGTTTATTGAATTGATTATTAAATAAAGTGCATAACCACATATGAGTAAATGTAAATGTAAATATATTCACAAAACACTTAATATTAGATATTGCACACACATATAACAATTGATCGTTTTGAGGCACGCGTTGTTCAACTCGTCTCCCACGAGGAACTGATGGGCCTAATGAATGAGTTTTAAGGCGCGCGTTGTTCAACTCGTCTCCCACGAGGAACTGATGGGCCTAACAAATAATTTGCATACAATTTGACAATAAGTAATACATAACTACAAACAATATTTACATTCTAAGTTTAAATCATCATATGGTATGGCACGAGTTTGAATAAATGAATTAGTTTAAGTGACACATAATACACCCCAAAACGTGTAATTAAAAAGGGGAGTTGTAAGATTCACTCACATTGGGTGCGTTCGGTTGATGATGTTGAATGCGCACGAAGTTGGATTTAACCACGAGTGAAACTAACCTAGATAATAACATAATGGTTCGGTAAATAAGCGGATTTTATTAATCAATTTTAGTAGGATTATTGGATATATTTTCGTGAGTTTAAGGCTATTTTCTAACTTTAAAAATGTTATTTTTAAGTATTTTTAATTTAAATAAATAAATAAAAGTAATAAAAAAATGTTGATTTTTGATTGTTGACCATTGACTTGTTGACCGTTGACCGTTGACTTGTTGACTTGTTGACCGGTTCGGTCGTGTATATGTATGCGCTGGGTGAGGCTCGAACCCGAGACCTCCCGTAGCGTGCACGCAGCTCTACCAACTGAGCTACCTGTCTAACCCGAAATATTTCTGTTTTTAATTATATTTATATACTAATTAAGTTAATCCGAAAATCACTTTTTTAAAATAAAGATTTAATGTATCGACTCGGCGCTCGCCACAGGTCTCGAACCCGGGACCTGTGGTTTAGTTTGGCACACAGTCCACCACTGGACTGTGTGTCTAACTTGGTAAATAATCTGGTTTTTATTATACTTATATACAAACTAGATAAATTCATTTCTGTCCTTATATAAAAAGTTTAATAATTGCCAGAACCGGTGCGGTAGCCTGGACTCGAACCCGCGACGTATGATTTAAACTCGCACACAGTCACCACTGGACTGTGTGTCTATCTTGGTTATTATTCCGGTTTTCATTAAACTTAACATTTATTTGCAAGTGGATCCGGTTCAGTTAAAAAAAAGGAACACTTTTATTAAAGCGAGTGTGCGTGTGTCAAGGATCGAACTCGGGACGTATGCGTGTTTATTTGGCACACAGTCCACCGCTGGACTGTGTGTCTAACCCGAGATATAACTTGATTTAAATTATATATTATAACCGAAAACTTCATCTTTTTCATTAAACTTAACCCAGAACCAATGTCCGACTGTTTCGACAAATTAATCAGTTTCTTTTAGTAAGTTGTAATTAGCTACATATGAGATTAATAAAAACGAGAGAGATTAGGTGTAAGATATACCGAACAGAGATCCCCTGTTTCGCCGGCGAGTTTCCGATGACAGCAGGTTATTCCGACGACGTGTATCTTGCGGCAGAGGTTCTTCAAGAAGTTTGAGGTGAGTGTGGGTGACTTCGGTATGAGCTCTAGATGTTCTGTTTTTAGAGTAAGGCACAGAGGTGAAGGGGTTCGGTTTTCCGGCGAGTTGCAGAAAGTTTCCGGCGAGTGAAATTACGTCGAGAATTCGTGTGATTGTGAGCGAAAAAGTTATCAGAAGCTTGTGGGTGTATTTATAGGGAAAAACATCGATGAATTTAGTCCGATTACCGTCTTGATTCGTCGGTCAATAATTTTTCCGGCGGTTATGACTGATGTCGCGGACTGGACATCGGTTATAACCGATGTTGAGGTTAATGCTTCGGTTAAATCAGAAGAAACCGTCAATTATCGGCGAAATCGTCGGGATTTCCGACGACTGCGATTGGGCGCGTCAGTTTGAATTCGAGATTGTGATATTTGAATTAATTGTTTTGGTATATTACTAAAGAACACAAGTGGCGGAGTGGTTGGATGGATGGAAGTTAAGGCTTTGAAGTTACCCGGCTGACCCGGGTTCGAAACCCGGCAGCCTTTTTTATTTTTAAATCACTATTTTTAATACTTTTTTAAATACAACTTTTATATTCTAATATACTTATTAATTATGTATCGTTTAAAATTAATTTGAGCATTAAATACGCAACGAAATTTTTTAACTGATTGATCGGTTAATAAACGAAGCGGGTTTGGTAAATCCAGTTTTTTTACGGATGTTACAGTATCCCCTATTTTTAGAAATTTCGTCCCGAAATTTAAATACTGGTATGTTTGTCTCAAAAGGATGGTGTTTAGTTGGAAAGTTACATACTTAGAAAGGAGTAAAGGTTTAAATTTTTTTGTTTGCGGATGTAACGTTCCTTGTAAGGGTTGAGTACCCTGCTTCAGGAATCGCTTTTTGATGCCTATGATAATGAATATTGATAAACAGAGTTGATTGACTAAATATGATTTCATGCGCAAGAGTTTTGATATGTTTGGAAAGATAAGGTTATATCCTAAAACAAAACTTCTACTACTAAAACCTACATGGAACTTCTCATAACCGCCTGACAATGCCTCTGATCCTTTGACAAGAATACTTATATATAGGAAGTACCAGCGGTGTATCCACTATATTCTTGTCAAATTTTCATTGGTTTTATCAGTAAGTTATGATTGGTTCTATGATGTGACTCTAGAACATAAATAAACACAACAACCAATGTCTGAGTCCTAATTCTGATAGTATACATGTTTGAATGGTGACACAATCCAATTTCTTTAAATGATGAGATGACATGAATGCTAAATCAGTGAGTAATAAACAAACTTCAACCAAGACAATACTAAATCCTACATGGAACTTCTCATAACCGCCTGACAATGCCTCTGATCCTTTGACAAGAATACTTATATATAGGAAGTACCAGCGGCGTATCCACCATATTCTTGTCAAATTTTCATTGGTTTTATCAGTAAGTTATGATTGGTTCTATGATATGACTCTAGAACATAAATAAACACAACAACCAATGTCTGAGTCCCAATTCTGATAGCATACATGTTTGAATGGTGATAGTTCCTATCTCGTTTGTTATGATGGAGAGGTTAGTTTATGTAGAAATAGAACACAATCCAATTTCTTTAAATAATGAGATGATATGAATGCTGAATCAGTGAGTATAACACAAACTTCATCCAAGACAATACTAAATCCTAAATGGAACTTCTCGTAACCGACTGATAATGCCTCTGATCCTTTGACAAGAATACTTATATATAGGAAGTACCAGCGGCGTATCCACCATATTCTCGTCAAATTTTCGTTGGTTTTATCAGTAAGTTATGATTAGTCCTATGTGACTCCAAAACATAAACAAACACAACAACCAAAGCTTGAGTCCTAATTCTGATAGCATACATGTTTGAATGGTGACAGTACCTCTCTCGTTGTTATGATGGAGAGGTTAGTCTATGTAGAAAATGGAACACAATCCAATTTCTTTAAATGATGAGATGATATGAATGTTAAATCAGTGAGTGTAAAACAAATTTCAACCAAGATATTACTAAATCCTACATGGAACTTCTCATAACCGCCTGATAATGCCTCTGATCCTTTGACAAGAATACTTATATATAGGAAGTACCAACGGCGTATCCACCATATTCTCGTCAAATTTTCATTGGTTTTATCAGTAAGTTATGATTAGTCCTATGTGACTCCAAAACATAAACAAACACAACAACCAAAGCTTGAGTCCTAATTCTGATAGCATACATGTTTGAATGGTGACAGTACCTCTCTCGTTTGTTATTATGGAGAGGTTAGTCCATGTAGAAGTGAGACACAGCTCAACTTCTTTAAATGATGACACTGTGATATGTCGTGAGGTATGATGATATGAATGTTAAATCAATGAGTATAAAAACAAAACTAAAATAGTAATTGGCATTAAGATCCTTGGATAAATTTCCAATTTAAAATTGAGACACGTGAGAATTGAGATAACATAAAGAAAAACATAAAACTAAGCGGTTGGAGTTGAATCTTGATTTTTGGTGAAGGGGACTAGTTGGGTGGTTTCGTTTGGGCCGTCATTATCTTCAACAGGATTGGCGTTGATGTTGAAAACTCTTCCTCTTGCTGGTGGCCTAATGGTTGGGTTTTCTTGATTTGATTGGTTAACTGGGTTTGCTTGAGCTTGGGCGTTTATGATGTTAACCAATCGAGGGCACGTGTTTCTATATTGGGTAGGGTCGCCACAATTAAAACAAGCTCGAATATAAGGTAACATGGGGTATTGGGGTTGTTGATATGTTTGGATCATGTTTTGAGTAGGGGGTGAGATTTGGTTTTGAGGGGTGCGGCAAACCTTGCTCAAATGACCATAGCGTCCACAATTCGCACATAGTCGACAAGGTAAGGTAGACGGATGATGATAAAAACAGGTGTTACATTGAGGGTGAGGTCCAAGGTAAGGTTTCTTATTTGGGTAAGTTGAGTTGGGTGCTACTTGAGTGATTGGGATAGCTTGGAGGGGTACGGCTTGTGAGGCTGGCTGGTTGCGTTGGGAGACAGAGAAAAGTTGCCCATCCCGTTTTCTCTTAAAAATGGGTTGAGAAGGGGATTCGGTTTGGGTGGAGTTTGAGGTTTCAGTCGATGCTTTATCCTTCTTCTTCTCCTCCTTGAAGTCTTTGTTCCGGATGCGGTTCTCGGTGAGCTCTGTAGCTAACTCCATTGCCGCTTCCAAGGTTGCAGGTGTGGTACTTATTACAGAGTCTTGAATCTTTGAAGGAAGACCTCAAATGTAGTGCTCGATCAATCGGTAGAGGGGAGTGAACAAGTTGGGAACCATTTGATTTAACTCGAGGAATCTCTTGTTGTATGTGGTGTGGTCGCCTTCCTTTTGTTTCAACGAATAAAACTCATCCTCTAATTTCTTGATTTCGCTCCGTGGGCAAAACCGTCTTGTCATGATTTCCTTCCACTCTTCCCAAGTCAAAGTCATAGCATCTTCAACACCTCGTTTAGCCTTCTCTGTATTCCACCAAGTAAGTGCTATTCCAAGCAAACAACCGGTAGCATATCGCACTTTGCGATCATCGGGGCAATCGCAATTTAGAAAAGTGTTCTCCATTTCTTCAAACCAATGGAGGAGAGCGGTGACACCTTCAGTCCCTTCGTATTTTGGAGGGTCGCAGGACTTGAAATGCTTGTAGGTGCATTTAGTGGTATTAGGGGGAGGGTTGATAACATTTTGATCTTCTTGGTTGACAGGATTAGCGGTAAGGGCTTGTTGAACTTGAATTATAATGTTGGGTATTACGGCAGCCATTTATTGAGCGATTTGGGCAGCCATGCGCTCGCGGGCTTTTCCTGATCTCATCTTTCTACAAGCGAGGCTAGAAGACATCTACAAGGAATACATATCAAGAGTATGAGTTGGATGTTTTTGGGATCATGTGTCGTATTTAGGAATGACAATTCATAAAATAAACATAGCATAATAAATCTACTACATCCATAGGATGTCTTGGGCTTTGCTCGTAATTGGGCCTTGCATGCCGCCATACTTCATCTTCGTAATCATGTGGGCCCCCATGACTACCGGGTTTTTCATATGGTTCGCATGTGTTAGCCTGGTTACTTACACTAAAACCCGGAGAAAATCGAGAAATATGTATGTAACGTATGATATTTGGAATGTATCCAGGTGTGGACACGGTGACACCTCAAAGTGGGGTTAGTTCGAACGACGTTTGGTGTGGCATGCTTTGGCCTAATAGGTCCTTCGTAATCTCATCGTTAGTCCCCAGGTAGGCAAACTAGTCCGTTATATTGGATTTATACGAATGCCAACCTAGACAAGACGTTCCGACTACCGGTACTTGTACCCTTACAGTTACTACATGCCCGTCGCAGAACTCACTTTGATGAGATTTAAAAAATGAAAAAAATGCGACAAAATCTTGAATAACAGAAGTATGAAGATGAATTGAATATGTGAACATTGAAATATGTATGATGAATGTGTATGTAAGTATGTATGTCTGACTGTAAGTATAATTCACTATGTATCACAAAATGTAGTATCGGAAGTATTTGCATGCATTTGTGTATGTAATAAATATGAAAGAAATAAACATCATGAGTTTGCATATAACCACATAAACAATTAAAATCTAATCAACTATAGTATAGGCTCTAAAGGTCTAATAATCTATCCTATATCCCTATAGCCATGGCTCTGATACCAATCTGTCGCACCCCGACCCGCAGCGGAAAAGGTGATCGGGGCATGATTGGGTTATCATCAAAGCTCATGACATTTATTATAACGTTTCATATTTATTATTACAATTTAAAGGGAAATATACAATCATAATTACATCATATCCTACGCATCATTCTAGACTTCATTATTTTCTTCTAAGGCATTTCCTATGTTTTCCTTGCTTCATCCTGTTCACCTGTATCATGTGTAAAAATGGTTTTTGGGTCAACAAAAAGTTGGCGAGTGAATCCTATGAAAAACATTTAAACAAGTTTATTGAATTGATTATTAAATAAAGTGCATAACCACATATGAGTAAATGTAAATGTAAATATATTCACAAAACACTTAATATTAGATATTGCACACACATATAACAATTGATCGTTTTGAGGCACGCGTTGTTCAACTCGTCTCCCACGAGGAACTGATGGGCCTAATGAATGAGTTTTAAGGCGCGCGTTGTTCAACTCGTCTCCCACGAGGAACTGATGGGCCTAACAAATAATTTGCATACAATTTGACAATAAGTAATACATAACTACAAACAATATTTACATTCTAAGTTTAAATCATAATATGGTATGGCACGAGTTTGAATAAATGAATCAGTTTAAGTGACACATAATACACCCCAAAACGTGTAATTAAAAAGGGGAGTTGTAAGATTCACTCACATTGGGTGCGTTCGGTTGATGATGTTGAATGCGCACGAAGTTGGATTTAACCACGAGTGAAACTAACCTAGATAATAACATAATGGTTTGGTAAATAAGCGGATTTTATTAATCAATTTTAGTAGGATTATTGGATATATTTTTGTGAGTTTAAGGCTATTTTCTAACTTTAAAAATGTTATTTTTAAGTATTTTTAATTTAAATAAATAAATAAAAGTAATAAAAAAATGTTGATTTTTGACTGTTGACCATTGACTTGTTGACCGTTGACCGTTGACTTGTTGACTTGTTGACCGGTTCGGTCGTGTATATGTATGCGCTGGGTGAGGCTCGAACCCGAGACCTCCCGTACGCGTGCACGCGGCTCTACCAACTGAGCTACCTGTCTAACCCGAAATATTTCTGTTTTTAATTATATTTATATACTAATTAAGTTAATCCGAAAATCACTTTTTAAAATAAAGATTTAATGTATCGACTCGGCGCTCGCCACAGGTCTCGAACCCGGGACATGTGGTTTAGTTTGGCACACAGTCCACCGCTGGACTGTGTGTCTAACTTGGTAAATAATCTGGTTTTTATTATACTTATATACAAACTAGATAAATTCATTTCTGTCCTTATATAAAAAGTTTAATAATTGCCAGAACCGGTGCGGTAGCCTGGACTCGAACCCGCGACGTATGATTTAAACTCTCCACCACTGGACTGTGTGTCTATCTTGGTTATTATTCCGGTTTTCATTAAACTTAACATTTATTTGCAAGTGGATCCGGTTCAGTTAAAAAAAAGGAACACTTTTATTAAAGCGAGTGTGCGTGTGTCAAGGATCGAACTCGGGACGTATGCGTGTTTATTTGCACACAGTCCACCGCTGGACTGTGTGCCTAACCCGAGATATAACTTGATTTAAATTATATATGTATAACCGAAAACTTCATCTTCTTCGTTAAACTTAACCCAGAACCAATGTCCGACTGTTTCGACAAATTAATCAGTTTCTTTTAGTAAGTTGTAATTAGCTACATATGAGATTAATAAAAACGAGAGAGATTAGGTGTAAGATATACCGAACAGAGATCCCCTGTTTCGCCGGCGAGTTTCCGATGACAGCAGGTTATTCCGGCGACGTGTATCTTGCGGCAGAGGTTCTTCAAGAAGTTTGAGGTGAGTGTGGGTGACTTCGGTATGAGCTCTAGATGTTCTGTTTTTAGAGTAAGGCACAGAGGTGAAGGGGTTCGGTTTTCCGGCGAGTTGCAGAAAGTTTCCGGCGAGTGAAATTACGTCGAGAATTCGTGTGATTGTGAGTGAAAAAGTTATCAGAAGCTTGTGGGTGTATTTATAGGGAAAAACATCGATGAATTTAGTCCGATTACCGTCTTGATTCGTCGGTCAATAATTTTTCCGGCGGTTATGACTGATGTCGCGGACTGGACATCGGTTATAACCGATGTTGAGGTTAATGCTTCGGTTAAATCAGAAGAAACCGTCAATTATCGGCGAAATCGTCGGGATTTCCGACGACTGCGATTGGGCGCGTCAGTTTGAATTCGAGATTGTGATATTTGAATTAATTGTTTTGGTATATTACTAAAGAACACCAGTGGCGGAGTGGTTGGATGGATGGAAGTTAAGGCTTTGAAGTTACCCGGCTGACCCGGGTTCGAAACCCGGCAGCCTTGTTTTATTTTTAAATCACTATTTTTAATACTTTTCAAATACAACTTTTATATTCTAATATACTTATTAATTATGTATCGTTTAAAATTAATTTGAGCATTAAATACGCAACGAAATTTTTTAACTGATTGATCGGTTAATAAACGAAGCGGGTTTGGTAAATCCGGTTTTTTTTTTTACGGATGTTACACTTGTGCCACTGCCAAAAGATGTAAGTCCAATTGGCACAAAGTGGGTCTTCAAAAACAAAACTGATGAAAGGGGTATTGTTGTCAAAAACAAAGCAAGGCTCGTGGTTTAAGACTACAGACAGGAAGAAGGTATAGACTATGATGAGACTTTTGCTCCTGTAGCAAGGTTGGAAACTCTTCGCCTGTTCTTAGCTTTTGCTGCTAACCACAACATAAAGGTGTATCAAATGGATATAAATAGTGCATTTTTGTATGGAAAAATCAAAGAAGAGGTGTATGTCTATCAACCTCCAGGTTTTGAAGATGCATTCCATCCTGATCATGGCTTGAAACAAGCACAAAGAGCCTGGTATGAAACTCTATCCACTTTTCTCTTATCCATAGGGTTTACTAGAGGTAAAATAGATAAAACCCTATTTTTAAAATGGAAAGGAAAAGATTTGATGCTTGTCCAAATTTATGTGGATGACATCATTTTTGGATCCACAAGCACTGCTATGTGTGAAGAGTTTCGAAAACTCATGGCAGCAGAGTTTGAGATGAGTGCAATGGGTGAGCTCCAATGTTTTCTTGGTCTCCAAGTTAAACAATTGCACAATGGTACATTATCCATCAAAACAAGTATGTGAAAGAACTGCTTAAAAGTGATATGGATGATTGTAAACCATGTAGAACACCCATGGCACCCACCAAGCTAGTCACCATTGATGGTAAAGATAACCTTGTTGATCAAACTCTTTATAGAAGCATGATTGGGTCCTTATTGTACCTAACTGCATCAAGGCCAAACATCATGTTTGCAACATGTGTTTGTGCCAGATCACAGGCATTACCTAGAAAGTCTGACCTTATTACTGTAAAAAGGATATTCAGATACATAAAAGCTGCTCCCACACTTGGTATCTGGTATCCAGCTAATGGGAATATTGAGCTTTCAGGTTTTTCAGATAGTGACTTTGCTGGTTGTAAAACTACAAGGAAGTCCACATCAGGAGGATGTCAATTCCTAGGTGATTGTCTAGTGTCTTGGCAAACCAAAAAGCAGGTTGCAGTTTCAACATCCACTGCTGAGGCAAAGTATATTGTTGCTGCTAGTTGCATTGATCAACTCTTATGGCTTCAGAACCAGTTGTTGGATTTTGGTTTCATTGCACTAAAGACTCCACTCAAATTGGACAGTCAAGCTGCTGAAAATCAAAAATCCAGTTTCTCATTCAACTACAAAGCACATTGACATCAGACATCACTTTGTGAGAGATTGCTATAAAAAGGTTTGATTTCTTTGCATCATGTCCATACTTCAGATCAATGGGCAGATGTTTTAACCAAGGCATTGGATACATCTACCTTTGAAAAATTGATCTCAAGAATCGGAATGCTAAACATGGATTAAAAACAAGTTTTCTTGTACATCCATGCGTACATAGCATCAAAATGTTTTCAGAAAATCAAAAACATCCTTAAAAATAGTTAAAATTGAATTTTTTTTTCAATAAATCTTTAAAAGTCTGCTCATAACATCTGTTTGCTCAAAACCTTTGGAAGGCTTCAAAATCACATCCACTGTTAAAGTGTATCCTCTGACTTCCATTTTTACCACTTTCCCAAACCACTGATAGCTATCCTCTGATAGTGTTAAAAATCAGTATTGTTCCATCCCCTGTCTTAAAACAGTGGTTTGCCAACGGTAACTTTTTCTCATCAGAGGTTACACGTGGCCAGATGTTAATCATCAGATCTTGCAACAAATGCCACGTCATGTTCACTTTTTCAAAACCCTATAAAACCCCTGTTTTATCCTTTATCAGTGTTTACCCTAAACTGTGTCGATTCCAAAAATCTCAAAACAGTTTTTCTCTCTAACACCATGGCTCCCAAATCAAAATCTTCGAAGAAATCCACACAAGAACTTCCACCCTTCACTCTCATAATCAAAACTCCACATAATTATATCGCCATGCTTGAAGAAAACGACGCCAATACTCGTTATCATCCAATGATTCGAATTTTGCAAAAGTCGAAATTCAAGCACATGCTAGAAGTCAAAGCCCCAATCTACATTGATGCTCTTCGTGATTTTTGGAAAAATGCTAAGGTTCACTCAACTGCTGCTGGTGTTCCTTACACAATAACCTCCAGAGTAGGGGTAGTGTTGATGCAAATTAGCCCCAATCGATCTCTCAAGTTTTCAAGTTAAATCACATAAAACACCCTGTGTCATTTCCTCAAAATGAGATCCAAGCAGAGTTTTTGGAAAGAGGTTATGAAGGCCAGATGAAAGGTATGACAATGTTTAAACCTAACTGTCCTGCTGAGATGAGATTTTTCTTTCACACAATTCTTACTTGTCTCTCAGCAAAAACCATTGCTTTCAATGAAATCCCATTGAACATGCAATATCTGGAGTATGCAATTTTAACTGACACAGATTTAAACTACTCCCAGATATTGTTCAATGATCTTGTGAACAATTTTAAAAATATTGAAAAAAGAAAAGCCTTTTTGATGCATCCATGTTTCCTGAGTGTTTACTTACAGGATCAAATTAAAGGTCCTGAAAGTAAACAAGGTGCTATGATTAACCCAGGCTGCCTTAATCATGAAACTTTCACCAGAATAACAAACCAAGATAAAGTTGTGAAAACACAAGTAGAGGAGGTTGAGCAAGTTTTACCTGAACAAAATGTTCAAACTCAACCTCTTTCTACTGAGCCCACTGCTCTTGGTGATCAGGGCACCACAACCGCTGCCCTGAAGCCCACACCAAAAATCTCCAAAAAGAAAACCAAATCACGTTCCAAAAAGCCCACCAAACCCAAAAAGAGTCCTCTGAAAGCTGAGATCCCAGAGGTTAACCCAGTGACAGCACAAACGTCACAAACCACTGCTGCTACTTCTTCACAGCAGATGGTTCAGAGATCTCCCACCGGCTTTGAAACTCATCCTTCTTCCTCACAAAAGGAAAAGGTTGTAGACACAGGGACACCACTTTATGAAGCTCTAGATCCACTTGGTTCTATCTTCCACAGCCCCTCTCCCAGGGCATTATCGCTTTCTACACAGCCACCTTCACCAATACCTTCCCTTCCACCTACTATTTTACCCTTGCTGAATGCAATTGACTTCGAGCAGACACAAACCAGCACTTCTCAACAACCTATTACCGAGAATATACTTCATCCTGAAGCTAGGTCTGACTCTTTGTTCTTTACTAGCCCATCAGCACATGAAGAGGCTACATCCCTTGGGTTACATGTAACTCTTGGTGATAGTTCAACTCAAGCAGCCACTACAATTGCTGAACTCCCAAGTTCTCAATTGGATAGTGGTTTCATTACTAAGACTTGGTTGAAGGCAACCATTGTTGAGGCAACAACTGTTACCTCTGTTGTGGGAAGTCCCTAGTACCAAGACAAAGGGGCATCTATGTTTGAAGCTGGTCCTAAAACCACTGCTCATGATGACATAGATATAACTACCACCACTGGTAGGAGTTCAGATGACTCCTATTAAATTAGGTGATGAGCTAAAATATCAGGATTTGACGGAGAGAGTGACAAGGATAGAAAGTTCTGTTGATGAAATCAAAAGTTTACTGAAGCAGATGATAGCTACCAAAAGTCAACCCTCTGTTCTATCCACTATTGATCTCAAAGAAGCTCTTAACCCTCTGTTTCAAGATTAACAACATTATTTAGATCTACAACACAAGCATCGACGAATGATGTTAGAAACATGTTTGAATCAAGGTATCAAGACACTGCAGCAGACATTAAAGCCATCAAAGCTCATCTACTCACAACCACTGGCCATGCACCTCCTACGGTTATCTTTGTTACAACAGATGAAGCCAAAAAGGGGGAGAAACCTTTGGGAAACAAAAAACTGACAATAGATTATGACAAGGCCAGACCTACCTTAAATATTCCAAGGCCTGATGGTTCAAACAAGAAAGATTTGACTAATGAAATTGTGGCCAAGGCAAGGGCTAGTCACAAGAAGAATGTGACTGAGGAGAGCAGAGTGTTGGTTGAGAAAAATATTGATTAGCAAAAAGAAAAAGGAGAGGTTGGTACTTCATCAAAAAGATCACATGCTAGAAAAGCCAGGCATCCAACATCCACACCTCCTAAAACTAAGCCTGCAATCAATCCAACCATCAAAACCTCTGCCTCTCAAAAACCTATCACATCTTCAAAACCACAACCCACATCCACACAAGCAGATGTTACAACAACTGTTGTGTCAACATCTGTTGATACAGCTGAGGTTGCAACAGATGCAACTCCATCCACTGCCATGATCACATTTCCCACATCAACTCAACCATTATCCACACCACCAAAAATCCCACAACCACCATCACCCACTCTAAGGTTTAAAAGGAGGAAAATCACAAAAGTGATAAATGATGATGAAATCTCTGCACCTCTTCCACTATCATCAACACCAATGACCTCCACTTCAGTGATTACAACATCTTCAAGTCTTCAAGTTACTCCAGCATCAAAGTTATATCCTCTTGATTTACCAGCACTCAGGGAAGAGATCCTAAGTTTCTTTTCAGAGGATGACCCTGACAAAAGAACAATCTTATCCCTTGATGGCTATCCAAGACCAGCAAATGTTGATGCTTACCTGGAACTGAAAAGGAAGCAAGCAGAGGATATTGCCAAAAGAGAATCAGCTGGTAAAGATGATAGAGAAATACATATTGTCATGTCCTTTTAACTGAGCAAAGTCACCATTTTACAAAACTTTGTCAAGAACCTGAGCAACCAGATTTCAGAAAGGGAAGATAAGCTGGTCAAAAGTGAGCTCATTGAGTACATCATGGAAAACAAGAAGTATAGGGCAAAAAGCCACAGTTCAGGGATTAGAGCTTGGCTGAGCTAAGAGAAGAAATCAGTAGAATACAAGAAATGTCAAAAGATCCTCTTAAAAGGCCAGCTCCTCCCAACTGGGATTTATACAAGAAAGATGTGTCTGAAAGAGACTTGAAGTTGAAAAGAATGAAGAATGAACTGATTCAAAATCACTATGGTTCAAAGAACCAAGTGATGAGATGGGGTGAGGTCAGGGCGATAGACACTTACAAAAGTTTGGAAGAGAGGAGGAAAAAGGATCCATCCATGCCTCCTAAGCCTGACTATTGAAAAGAAGATGCTATCCTCAGAGCTCAACTCTCCAAAAAGTCCAGCTCAACATCTACCCATTCCACACTTGCCCTGTTACACGAGAAAGGCAAGGGGATATGTCTGAAAAGACTGACAAAGAGTTTGAGGATACATTTACCAAAGAAGGCATACAGAACATGAATGATTATCCAACAGATGATAGAAGTGTCAAGCTAGCCAAAGATCTATCACAAAAAGTTCCTGCTCAAACCTCAGCAATAAAAGCTCCTTCAAGAAAACCATCAGACCCAAAAATTCTAAAATGGAAGGTCGACAAAGACACCCATGAATTGACACTGCTCAAGTCTGATGGTGCAGCCACTAAACTATCCATGGAAGCTGCTTATGAGCTTACAGTAGAAGACTTCCAAGAACTACTATGTTTAGAGCTGGAGAAGGATGCTGATGACATGGAATCTCTTAACTTTGAACTTCAATTCAAAGGTCAAATAAGAGAATTCCTTCTGAGGAATAAAGACCAAGAATAAAGTGTTTTTGGCATCATCTGTTCCAGGGGAGATTGTTGGGATTGAACCCAATGAAAGGAACAGATGATACAAAGCCAAATAACACTATCCGAGCTTTGGTTAAACTATCAGAGGTTACAACCTCTTATGTACATACACTACTTTCCCTAAAGACTGCTCATCCTATCATCTACCTTCACAAAGCTTCCAAGGTCTGCCAGAGTTAGAAGGGTCAGGGATAGAGATCAGAGTTTAGTCATTAGCTTAGTTAAATCAATGTAACAGTGCTAAGCAATGATAGTTAGTATTAGCAGTGTTTTCAGTTAGTTACAATTAGTTTCCTGTCACTATCAACCCTGACGTCATCAAAGATGCTCAGTGGTTAGATAGTTAGTATAAATAGGTAACTTCTGTAACAGTTTAAACTTGTCTATTAAAAGATCAACTTCCGCATATCATCTTCTCTGCATTTTCTTACTACCAAACTAAAATTGTAAAGGCTGAGGGGGAGTTTGTGAATCACATGCAAGTTTACCAACTTGAAAGCATGATGATGATGAAAACAAACGACCATTGCTTGTAGTAAAAGTTTTCCATCTTATTCTGCTGTAAATCTCTTTTCATTCAATCATTTTCCATTTTATGAAACAAAATTACAAGTAATTTAAACTCAGATCCTAACGGTAACGAACTGAAATGATTCGAATTGAAAACAGTTCAAATATGTCTTAATTGGATGGACGTCTCATTAGAAAATAATTTTTCTAGATTCGGGTTCTCACCGGCCTTAATTTTTGATGATTTTTTAACTTAAACTATTTTGTGCGATTTAAGTAAATCCATCCTTAAGTGTGTGTAAATGTCTTAAGGCATTATATAACCAACCATTTTCTATCTTAATAAATGTATAACCGTCTAAGGTGTAGAGAATTGTAAGAAACGTATTGTATTATCTTAAATGTGATGTATAATGTGGGTCTATAACCATCCATCCCCCTCTCTTTCCAACCCTCATTACATCCTACAAGTGCATTATACGTTTATTATTATTTTTTACTTAAAATTGATTTTTGTAATGAACTAGTTTATAACTAACTCTATTGTTATTATTATTATTATTATTATTATTATTATTATTATATATGATGTTAAAGGAATTTAAGCCTAACAAGAAAGATCTTTTTTTGATTAAAGAATTTACGTGTAACAAGAAAGATACCCTTTCATTTAGCATTATGACCTTTTTTAAATGATTACTTCTTTTAATTGTTTGAAACTTTCTTTTCGGCTACTATACATGAAAAAAGAGGAAGATCCGTGACGTCATCGTGGTGTTATTTGTGTGAATGGGACATGGCTTTGTGACGTCATTATAAAAAGTTGATATCGTGAAAGGATCACGTAACGTTCATGAACCATTCTTTAAGACCATTGGGTGTGGGGGTAGTCCCACCCCGACGCGGCTCCAAGTGCCCAGTCGTACACCGCCCCCCTTAGGTCCAGCGCGTCGCAAACGGCACAATTCTGCTGGTGGAGACGGGCCTGCAAAGCTGCAACATGTGGGCCACCCCCCACAAGTTACCGTTATTTCCACGCCGGCAGTGGTAATCTTCTCCGGCGTATGGCGGCGGTGGTGAAACAGAGGTGGTGAAACAGAGGTGTTTGTGAGAGAGTGTGAAACGTCGGATTCCGACGACTTCTCCGGCTTTCTTTCATCTTCACCGGCGATCTGCGGCTTTCTTCCCGGCGACTTCTCCCGGCGCCCGGCGGTGGTGAAAGAGAGGTGGGTTGAGGGTGAGAGTGGAAACAATGAGGTGGGTTTCTTAACTTGAATGTGTGAGGACCATCCTCCACATCCCTTGGATAGTCCCCAAAGAGATGGTCCTTCACCCGAGTGACGTGACGCATACGTGACAACCTAACCACACCCAATGGTCTAAATGGTCATTGAGAGATAGTTAAAAAAAACCGAGTGTTTTGGCTTTTTTTTTTAATTAAAAAAATTATAAAAGTAGAATTGGAAAAATAAGGTTCAAAAAACCATAGTATGATGTGGCTCAAATTTAACAATATATAATACTAGTTTTTATGTACCATTAGTCAAAAATGTTACCGGATATAATAGTGATGGAGCTAACCCAAAAATTTATGGGCATACCAATTTTTTTTTTTGGAATCAGGGTTCTCATTTGTATAAAACTAGAATTTAATTTTTTACACTACGAAAACAGTACAGAGATAGGGTTGAAGGGTAGCCCGTGCTATCCCTTCTAATAAACTAGCTCTACCCCTGTGATACAAGTTGAAAAGGACAATCTAAAATCGAGTTACATTTAAACAATTTCATATTAACACTCAATTGAACAATGTGGTTTGGATTTATGACGACTCACTTTCAAAAACAGCTAGTTTTACTTTTTTAGCATGTAAAAGTGGAATTTATTAGCGAAAATATGCAAATCTGCAATTATATACATATAAGCTTATAGTTCGGAATAGTTAATACTTAATATACCTTCAAGACAGTTGTTAGCGAGATCTGGAAAAAAAAATAAACTTATCATGACCCTTTGAACAATCATGAATTAGCATCGAATTGTTAATTGTAGCTATGAAAAACTACGCATTCATGACTTAGTAACAAAATATGTAATGGCTAATTTTAATGAGATAGTGAAGTAGATAGTTATAAGTTATGTAACCATCTTGTTTATTGCACTTAAAGCAAAAGATACAAGTTCTTTACACAGTTGTCAATATAATTATTGGTTCTAAAAATAAACGTGCCCCAATAATATTCGGGAAAAAAAAACTAATTTCAGGATTATTTTTTAAAAGAAAGCACCATGAAGGCTTGAACCGCCGTTTGTCTTGCCCATTCTCCAAAGTCCAAATAAAGCATAGCCCATGATAACCAAGTTTACACTTTCACAATTTAGCCCAATTGACACAGCCCAAAATGCCCAAAATTTACAAAAACGGGTTATTTGGGTTAAATCTAGACTCCGGGGCCTGGGCAAGTCTATTTGACTATTTGAATACTTAATTCAAGTTCAGAAAAAAACACTTAAAATATTATAGCAACTGTTTTATATAATTAGTGTAAGGATTAAATATAAATTAATATTAATATGCTAAACCTGAGAAATGAATATCTTTTTTTCGAACTATTTTCATCTACTCAAACATGTTTTCTAGTTGGAAAAAACAAAAGAATTTTTTTTCATAGTTACTCTAGTAATTACTCTACTAGATGGAAAAAAGTTATAAAAAAAAATCTCTTCACTTCTTATGTTTAGTAGGGGTGAGCATAAAACCGAAATAACCGAACCACAACCGAAATAACCGAAAAAACCGAACTGAAATAACCGAAATAACCGAAGGGTTGGTTATTTATATTTTTGACAACCGCATGTTGCGGTTCGGTTATGGTTATTATTAGTTTTATAACCACAAATAACCGAACCAAACCGAATGTTTTAAACATGGCCGAATCCATAAGACCATAAGTTTTTAAGTTAGTGTTTAAGTGTTTAACCATGACCCAATCCATATTTTTTTTGGTGAAGTGTTCAAGTCTTTTAACCATTACCCAACCTCATTAAATTTAAAACTCTAGCCATTTGTGTTTGTATGTATGCTTCCACACAACACGTGGAAGTAAAACATAATTAATAATTCAACAAGCTTTAACTGTACATTTATTTTTTGGCATGATATTTGCATAACCCACACATTTAAAGCCTAACTTTAGAAACGATAAAATAACCGACCTACAACCGAACCGAAACCGCAAATAACCGATTAACCGAAACCGCATTAACCGAACCGAATGGTGGTGATTTTTTGATAAACGAAGTGTGCGGTTATGGTTTCGGTTATAGGTAATAACCGAACCGAACCGCACCATGCTCACCCCTAATGTTTAGCACGTTAAGATTCATTTATACAAAAACCTAACCCGGATAATTATATTCAAGATTAATTCCAAAGATACTTTACACTCGGGTAAAACAACTAACTAAGACTTTTTTTCCCTAATATGTGTTCGTTTTAATATGTTACCCAACCGAATCCGCCATCCATTTTTACCATCTATGTAAGACCATTGCTTAAAGATGTTAAAATCTCATAAAAGTTTTGCAGATAAATGTATATATGCAAATACACGTCCGTTAAAATTTTCAAGTTTATCAAAACTTCTTAAAATTTAAACACTTCAGCTTATAATTGCTTGTTTAGTTTCGTATCAATTAAGCATAGTGCGGAAGCTTAAACTTTGATTGTTTCGGTTCTTCATTGAGCTTGATCGTCATACGGTACTCAAATCATCACCTACATTTCATAGATCATGAGATGTGTAAGTTATATGAGGTTTATAACAAATCTAGTTAACCCCGAAAGCTTAAAACAATGAAATCGATAATTTTATAAGTACCCGCCGTAAGCTACGGTTCTGTACCGTAGCTTACGGTACAAGCACTC
This sequence comes from Scalesia atractyloides, assembly GCA_947069175.1. Classification (NCBI taxonomy): domain Eukaryota; kingdom Viridiplantae; phylum Streptophyta; class Magnoliopsida; order Asterales; family Asteraceae; genus Scalesia; species Scalesia atractyloides. The sequence continues at coordinate 6,797,852 of CAMTDV010000018.1, read as the reverse complement.
TGTTTCATTCAGAAACTGCCTACCTTAAGCTACGGTAGGCCACCGTAGCTTACGGTGGGTTGCTCCACTTTTCCTTGTTTGTTGTTTTGTTACGAAAACTTCCGTAACTTATTCAATTTTCATCTGCTTCACTCGAAACTTGTTTCTAAATGTCCGTAAAATGTTTACCTACATATTTAACAAGAAATCCTTAACCCGGATTCATAACTTTTATGAATTACCCAGCCATTACCCGGTTTATGCGCATATTTGTTTTAACTCATTTCAAGATTAGAACACCAAGCTCAAATCCATTTTCTCCATACCGCTATTTCAACATTAAGGCCTCTACTTATCTTATACCACAACATTACTTGTGGTGGGTTGTTATAAAAAAATATCATTATATTTGGTTTTATCCTCCGGTTTATTTATTTACGACAATAACTCATTAGGAGGCATTAAGCCAAAAAGGCTTACGCTTCTTGCTTTTATACTACCGGGAAGGTCTAACTTATTATATTCTTGAAAACATAAAAGACTCCCATCGTTAATGTTATAAACTCACCTAAATGCACATTTCGCAAAAGACATGTTTCGGCTCTAATGGTCGTTTTACGTCAACACTAGTTATACCTCACTTGAGGTAATCTAGTGTCCACCCTTAACTCGACTAACTTTAGTTGTACCGCAATCCCTCATCGAGAGCATAGCCACTACAGGTACCTGAAGCGGGTCTAAGTATTGACCTGCTAGCGATACTTTGCAATTCTATATACTAACTTGCGGCAATGCATTCATGCTTAGCTGTAAGCATGAAACATAACAAACGAAATATTAAATATTATTTTCAAATGGTGACAACATCACCATTTGAACCGTTTGTCCGTTTGACTTATTTCTTGGCTCGCCCTTTTTACATATCGATATAATGGTTCGACCCATTCGTTTTTTTGTCAGAAAGTTTTATAGCAAAAACTCATTTTTACTTGCTCGACCCATTCGGTTCGTGTCACCAAGTTTTATACCAAAAACTAATTTTTTTACTTGCTCGACCCGTTCAGTTCGCGTCAGAAAGTTTTACATCAAAAACTCATTTTTGATTGCTCGACCCATTCGATTCGTGTCAGCAAGTTTTATACCAAACACTAATTTTTACTTGCTTGATCTGTTCAGTTCGCGTCAGAAAGTGTACACCAAAAACTCATTTTTACTTGCTCGACCCAATCGGTTCGTGTCACTAAGTTTTATACCAAAAACTAATTTTTACTTGCTTGGCCAGTTCAGTTCGCGTAAGAAAGTTTTATCATCTAAACTATATTTTTTATAAGGGTGTAAGTTTGACTTACCTTGTGTCCTTGCGAGCTTCATACTTGAACTTGCATCCATTTGACTCGTTCATTTCCAACCTCCTACCAGCTTGTCAGAGTCAAACTACCACATCATATCCACAAGATCATTAGATTAGTCCACCATTATCAAGACCATCACACCTTATGGATTCACACATACTTATTCTTCAAAGCATGTTATTTATTCAACAACTATTTTTATCCCATAATTCTTTCCATTCACTAACCGTTTGACCGTTAGTGAAGTTATTTATACGAACTACTTAGTAAGTGATTTTAAACACTATAAGCATGTCGCATAAAGTGTTATTTGTTATGAACAATCAATACTTCATGCCCAAATCAGATATACGAAATCTTGTGTCTTTTCTTGATTAATAATAACATTAATATTGTGCAGCGATTTTCTATGCAGCCGCTGTAATTGACCATTATGACCCATTCAAAGTCCAAACTAGATTAACATGTTCAAAGATAGACCGTAGGAAACTCAAATATCTTCGAAGCATATAAAGCAACGCCTTCTAACAAACTTTCTATGATTTTATATGATTTTTATAAAATCAGCACAACAACTATATTTCATTTTCAAACAGCTTTCAAAGCTTCTGTGCACCTATTTTAATTCATCTTTTTGACCCATTTAACAACCATATTTACTTTTTATGATTGAAAACAGTAAAAATTTACTCCATAAGCTTTCCGAAAAGGTATAGAACACCCAAATCAGATAAACGGTTGATTTTATATGATTTTTTTAAGATTAGTCAAAATCCGAATAAAAAGCTACAGAAATCATGTTTAGGCCCCTTTCAAGTTCGACCCAAACCATCAAATGCAACCCTTTTCTATGGCTAAAACATTTATTAAACTCTTGGAAATAGTTAGAAACCTATAAGACAATGATTATAGGTTAAGAGATGTTTCAGACATCATCAATCTCGAGAAATCATCATATGAACCCTAATTTTTTTAGGAATAATGGATTTTAATAATCCAAACTTTTAGTCGTTGGCCGGCAACGGTCCAACTTCAAAAATAACTGGTGGTGGTCCCAACTTTTCACATATTGTAAACAAATGGACTTTTACTAAAAAAAAACCTTAATTTCTTTTTGTCTCTTTATCCTTTTCGGTTTAGTAAAGGTCCATTGGTTTACATTATACGAAAAAAGTTGCCGAAAAGGATAAGGAGATAAAAAGAAATTAAGGTTTTTTTAGTAAAAGTCCATTGGTTAACAATATACGAAAAGTTGGACCACCACCGTTATTTTTGAAGTTGGGACCATTTCCGGCCAATGACTAAAAGTTTGGATTAGTAAAATCCATTATTCCTTTTTTTTACCATCTTCTCAACTTCATCTTCTCAACTTACACTTAGGAATTTCATCATACACCTTAAGTGCATAGAGTTCTAGCCTCTCAATTAGTTAGATTTATTAACCTCCTACTCCCAATTTTTCATAACATTATGAGCATGCTTTCACTAGAGTCAATTCATTCATAAACACATGTCAACCAAGATCATCACTTTTGACTAATTTACATAATATAATTTATGGTTCTTTACGCTATGATAAAACTCATTTCCTAATACACTTGAATGATCATATAAACAAGTGATGGAGCAAAATTTCACACAACTATCAATTAAGACTATCATAGTTGCTCCTACATACATCTAATCACATCTTAAAGATGAACGCCCCTTTAAGACCTTCTAATTTCATGGATTCCTCCAACTAGAGAGTTTAATAAATCATGAAATTGAAACATACCTTGTTTTAGAATGAAGTATTACTTATCAAAACTTCAAACATGCACTATAATCACTTTGATTTCAGTTTGAATTGAATGATTTGAGAAGTTATTCAAGAACAAGGGTTCATCCCTTCTTTCTATCTCTCTGTACGCACACAAACACCTACATGTGTGTGTTTTGTGTGTTTAATTTTTCTTTTAATAAAACTATTTTTTTCAATTGTTCTATTTTAGTCCCTCATGTAATGTTTTGTTATAAAAGGGCCACCGTTCATTAATTCAATACTTAACAACATATTTTCAACTAGGTTAATTGTTCCTAGGTATTATTGTTTAAAATTAAAGATGTCATAAATTTTAAGTGACCCTATACATCTATATTATATATATATATATATATATATATATATATAATTTCAAGTGTTATAATCTATAAACCAGCACTCTAAGTAAATGCATTATTGAAGTGGTTGTTGTGCATCCACAAATTATAAGTTTTTCATTTTAAATTTAGTAATTCATTTAGAAATCGTGCAATATAGAAGTGGTTATTTAAACCCGTCTACTTATGAATGAGTTTATTTTGTTGTGCATCCTTGATGACATGGGTGCCCGGAGGCTCCCACTTAGCAAGGTGGAATATAATAATAGTAATCATAATAAATAACGAAATTGGAAGTAAGAAGCTAGAAGCTTCCGGCAGAAGCTGACACATAAAAAGTTGGCGACCAGAAGCTCAAGTTATTGTTCACATCGGGAGTCGAACACGGTGGGTCAAAGTGACGGGACTTTGCCCAAAAGTGCATAAAGGTGACATTGACTAAACACAAACTTAACACCTACCAAAAGAGGCAAGACCATCCTTGCAAGCAACATCACCTGATGATAAGCCGTACCACCTATAGAAGGTGTGAGCTGGCACAGGTTAGGCACAGGCTTCCCAAGGCAGACCTCTCTGCCTATAAAAAGGAGTCTTCCCCCAGCTCCAGGATATGTTCTCACGACAACTCTTTCTACGATAAAATCACATTATCTCTCTCAAAAACACAAGCCATTATGCTGAACTGCATCCCCTCTGAGCTGCTAAGGTCACGAGCTCCTGAGGACTACACCAGCAACTTCCAATCACGAGCTATACAACCTGAGTCACCACAGCTGCTAGCAAAATGATGGATCTCGACACAAGCTCCCTAAGCATTCTCTATCTCTCTTATACTTACTCATACATCTATGATTTATGTTTATATATTCTTCTTGGATAGATTACTACTGTTGAGCGTCGGAGAGTGGTCCAAAGACCCTGGTCTCTGGTCCCTTCTAACGGGTTCTTTGTGTTGTAGGTACAAGCTAGGAGGCGACGAGGCTGGCCCTAGGAACGTTCATACATTCCCCTGACTTTACTTTTGTTGTTTTAACAATCATCAATCTGTTTTGATATGTTACCCAACCTGCCTATCTTAACACTTACGTGACCATATTCTCATTTGGCTGTTAGTGGCAAAGAGACAAGAATGCTTTCGAATTGCGTTCTGCCCTCCACTTGTAAGACCAAATGTTTGCTCGATCATACAACATTTTATGTTCCAAAGTGAAAATAACAGGATAGTAATAAAATTATAAAACCAAGTATAATGATTAATAATAAAAGTATATCGCAATTTCATTGAATTCAATATATCGACCCCTTCAAATTCAAAAGGTTGATCTTCCCCAAAAATACTAAATAATTAATTAATTCCACAATATTCATCTAATACACATCCTGTTATGACTTAGCTAGGACTCTAAGATATTAACTTGTGAACCACGTTAATATCTCTGGTCGTTCCTTCACACACAAGGCCACGGTTCGGCTCGATAATTCCCAACAAAAATAACTGTTTTAACTCATTACCCAATCTATCTTGTTATTAAAAATGTAACTTTTATTCACAATTTTATAAATGTGAATAATTGTGAAATATGAATCGATATTATGAATTTAGTGATCATTGTATTGTTAGAACTTCTCGAGATAACTTGGCTTCTCATCTAACTCGGATCGTACATTATACAACCCTTTAGTATATATCATCATTATAGAGTAAAGTACAGTTTCAGTCCATGAGGTTAACACCCGCTCGCAGGTTCAGTCCCTATTTTGAAAAAATCAACACTCCAGTCCCTGACATATTCAATTAAGGGCTGGGCCAAACTGTCGTTATTATAATGTTACAAATTATGTTAAAAGACGTATTTGCCCCTTAGAGACCGAAAGTGCAACTTGAAAAACATGATCATGTTTTATAAGCCCTGCAAGTTCTCAGAGCCACCATCATCTTCTTCTTCAACATCCTCTTAAATGGCAGCCGCAAGTTCGTGGAATAGTACTACCAATGGTAGGTCCAATGCAGTATGCTCTGTGGTGCTGCTACTTGCATTTGAACATCGTGTATATAAGCCAATCCAGGCAGAAGATTTCTTTGTTGCGTAAGTGATTCTTACTTTGTTCATCATTGTTTTCTATCTAATTCTTAAATAAACATGGTATGATGTTGAGTATTAACATTTGCAGACCGATGGCTGTGGTTTGCTTCGGTGGATTGATCCTCCAATTTCATGTCCCAGATGTGAGAGGCTTCTACCATCCCTGCTGAGCACAAATAAGGAGAATACAGAATTTAAGTTCTTGAAGGCAAAGGAAGTTGCTTAGAAGGGGTTGAAGTTCAAAGACTTAAGTTTCTGTTATGTTTTTCATGGTTGTTCTTTGTGTTATGTGTACTGATTTGGTGATGTAGTTTTTTTTACTTTTATTCGACTTGCGCTGTAACTCTCTTGTTCCCTGACGGCTAGTAATTTTTATGAAACGGTAACTTTTTGAATTTGTTCTATAAATACAATTGTTTATCTTGTGTTGTGATTCCAACAATTAGCATTAGTGACAATGGAAAAGAGAGGTTAGAAACGTTTACTTCCTTTCTCCTATCACCAAAATAGGGTAACTGATTAGAAAGATCAGTTAGCTTGTTTGGAAACAAAGGTTGAATCAGACCTGGTGGATGTTGGTGAAAGCAATTATGTTGACCGTCAAACAGAGGTTCTGTGGAAATAGAGGTGGTGTCAAACAGAGCGTCAATCCTCTCAGTGAAGGAGGTTCCATCTTCGGTGTTCAAGGTGTTGAAGCGAGTCATGATGTAGAAACAAAGGTGGTGTGGAAACAAAGCGACAAAGAAAGTGAGCAAAGCCACTTAAAAAAGACGATGATGTGGAAGAACTTGGTTTCAACCCCAACCCATAGGAGGATTATGACTCAGATGTTTTAAATGATGCATGGAACTATGAATCAGAATAAGAGGTTTGGTCATGTGTTTGGAACGACCCATATTCTCCTGAAGAGGTCATCCTCAAACACTTCTTCCTCACTTCCATTCTCCTCTACATCAAAGTCAACGTTCTTTCTGAATTTTGCATGTTAACTTGGGATTATCCTCTTCTACCTAATAATCAGGCACTGAACATCTTCAACATCTTCTTGAACATTAACATTAAATCATCACCATCTGCTTGCTCTTTTTCTTGTTAAACAGGTTCCTCCTCATCTTGTTCATCAAACTCTTGATCATGACTTCCCTCATCATCATTTTCCTCATTCTCCTCACCTACTTGATCACTCTCTTCCTGATCATCTTCATTTACATTTTCAGTATCATGGTAATGACATTCATACAGATCAATAAAGGGAGCATTATGCACTTCTGCATCTTGGGTTTTAGCAGGTGGATGTAACAACTCGAAAATTTCATCCAACAAATTCCAACATGTGTCCCAAAAATTCTTGGTGGCCACATGTAGCCGAGAAGGACTAAGGGACGCCGTCATGTTATTTTAAATAACCTCTGAACGAGCATCGGACAAGTCGAAGGACTAAAGTGGCAAAAATGCCAAAGTTTTCCTTTCTGGAAGGTCCTTACGGACCGTAAGCAACCAAAACACTGTCTCGTAAGCGGTTACGACCGCAAGCCTCAATGGTTATGGTCCGTAACAATTCAAATCAGTGGGCGCCAGAGGTCCTTACGGACCGCAAGGCATGACCCTTACGGTTTGTAAGGGGTTGCCAGCGACAGAAACATGGCAGCCTGCTGTGTTGCCACCTTGCTCGCCAATGCCACCCTCCTCCTGCTTGTGCCACGACCTAAACACTTGTACTCATCTCCTAGCCCTTGCCAACACCTGGATCAACCCTATGATGCATCTCCAACTATAAATACCTTGTAGTTCAACATGGAGACTTGCTCATTTCTAATTTCACTTCTCTCATCTCATCTGGAGGTTCCTAACACTTGGGAGCTTCCTAATTAGTCTATATTCGTGCTAAGGACCATGTGTAAGTGTTCTTAGCCCTCCTTTTCAGTTTTATTAAGTTTTAGGCCAATGTCAAAGCGTTGACGTAAAAAGCTTTGACTTTGAGCTAAGACCATTAAGGTCCACCAATGTTCGTAACGAACATGTCTACTGATCATAATAAGGGGTGTTAATCCCTAAAGAGGGTACCTCCTGCTTACCAGTTTGTTGGTCAATTGACGGGTCAAAGTTATGTTAATAAAAGTCAAACGGGTCAGTTTTGAAATAAAATCATAACTAGCAATGTAGGTGTTATAAAACCTGTTTTGACACACTAACAACTTGGTAATAATCATAAGAACATGTAGGAACATGTTCGGCTCTCAATCCCAGGTCTAAGGTCGGTTCACAACCGAAAGTCGTGAAAGTTGACTTCTGCTTTGACTTTCAGTTCTGACCCGATTTAGCAACATTAGCTTCTATCCTAAGTTGCATTATGACCATGTTATAATATACTATAACCCCTGGAGTTATAGGACATGGTCATGTAGTAATCCGAGTCGTATGCAAGTATCCGATAAATATGCCTAAACTTTGCTAAAATGCCCTTCATACTCAAAAGCATTGTTTTAATATAAACGAGCACACAAATGAATATGTATTTATTTATAAACATGACTAGCTTATTTTGATGTCAATAATCTGGTCATAACCTGAGTTTTGTTTAATCATCGCAAATCATGCTTTTAAAGGACCAAATCTCCCTTTTGGCACATAAAATGATTTAAACATAAACTTGACATCAAAACTCAATACCTACTGATCTAATATCATTATTAAATTATTTGGGATGTTCATTCAGGTTGCAAACTAAGTTTAAGCTATAGTTTGCATATTATGTCCTTAAATGACGATATTGCCCTTTCGGCACTTTAAATGGGTTAACATTTAGACAAAACTTTATACCCGCTGATGTAAAATATAATATATATATATATAATAACCTATTTTGGTCATACAAACCTGTCACAATGACAGTTTTACTTAAATGCCATTTAAATCGTCATTTAGCGACTTAATCACCATTTCGGCGCATAATATGGTTTAAAACCATATTAGAGCATCAAGGTTTGATACCTACTGATTTCAAAACATATTTTCAACTTATTAACAGTAGGTACATGTCCCAAACTCTGACTCCCAAATAAGTTATCAAATTATATGTTAAATGACCAAAATGCCCTTTGGGACATAGTTTGGTCTTAATCTATAAACCACACATATAATTGATATTCTACTGATACAACATCATAAAATAGGTACTTTTACAGAATGATTATGTCAATAACATCAGACTAAGTATAAGCTAGTTTTTTACATTTTTAAAGACGAAATTGCCCTTTTAAGGCATAGTTTGCTTTTAAAACCATAACGGACCATCATATCAGTAACCTACTGCTATAATAACATATTTTAAACATAATGGCATATGGAACTTGTGTAGGACTCACCCGGTTTACCTATTTCGCTTATATATGCGTACGGTTAAGCCTACGTGACTAGTTTACGCAATTTAACCGCAACGGGTTTAACTGTCACACCCTGACCCGCAGCGGAAATGGTAGTCGGGGCATGATTGGGTTTTCATCAAAGCTCATGACATTTACTATAAAGTTTCATATTTATTATTTCTTTTTAAAGAAGAAATTACAATAAACATACAAGCACAACATGTTCAAATACATTTTTCATGACTTCTTTATTTTTCTTCTAAGGCAATTTCCTATGTGTTCCTTGCTTCAACCTGTCCACCTGTATCATGTGTAAAAATAGGGTTTTGGTCAACAAAAGTTGGCGAGTGAATCTTATGAAAACATTTGAACGAATTTTTATATTGGTTATAAAAAGGTGCATAACCACATATGAATATACGTATATGTAAATTTAATCACAAAACACATAATATCATATGCACACCACACACCAAATGATGAACAATGAGATCAAGGCTCAATCAAACGGAGCCGATCTAATGAGGCACGCATGCTCAACTCGTCTCCAACGAGTAACTGATGGGCCTAATGAATGATTTGTACGCAACTTGACAAAATGAAACACACATCACAACAAACAACATTTACATCACACATTTAGATCATATAATGGTAATAGCACAAGTTTGAATAAACGAAATAAATAAGGCGACACATGATACACCCCAAAACATGCATAAAAAGGAGAATTTGTAAGAATCACTCACAGTGGGTGCGTTGCCTTGGTTGATGAAAAGTACGCACGAATTTAAGATTTAGCCGACGAAGTAAACTAACCTAAATAATAACGTAACAATTCGATAAATAAATAAAAGTTAATATTTTTAATTAATGCTTTTTATTAGATTTTTAGGTTATTTTTGTGGAATTATACAAATTTTGTAGGCTTTAAAACCTTATTTTTAAGTATGTTTAACTAATTTTTTAAAAATAAAAAGGATTTTAATTATAAAAAAATTACCCCTTTTTTTCTCAGGGTTGACTGGTCAACGACCGGCCAGACTCGTTTATTATAGGCAGCGTGTGAGGTTCGAACTCGTGACCTCCCGTATACGTGCACGCACTCTACCAACTGAGCTACGTGTCTAACTGTAAGATTCTCTGATTTTATTATATTTATACACTATTTAGATTATTCAGAAATCATTTATTTTAAAAAGAATTTAAAATCCTTTGAACCAGTGTGTAGAACCGGTCTCGAACCTGTGCCCTCGGCGTTGATTTGCACCCAGCCCAACCAACTGGGCCGGGTGTCTAACCCGGTCAATATGAAAATTATACTATACTTAACAATTTACCGAGCCTTGATTTGTTTAAGTTTTAGAAAAAGAATTTTATTGCCGAAAAACCGGTTAGGCACAAGAGTCGAACCTGAGTATGTTGGCATATATTGCACAGTCCACCACTGGACTGTGTGTCTAACCCGGTTAAAAATACAATTTTAATTAAATTTATACACATTTACAACTTCATCTTCTTCCTTCAAAATATATCCCATAACTAATATTCTTGGTTGGAATATGTTTAACAATTTTTTTTTTCTGTTTCGTGATTAAAGTTAGCTCAAGTATTAGACGAATTATAAAACGAAGAGTAAAGGATTATTACCAACAACGAAGATTTCGGTTTTCCGGCGAGCTATTGTTTTCCGGTGATGTTTATTTAAGCAGAGTATCTTTCAGCGAGTTTGAGTGATGATTGAGAGAGTGTACGAGTTCTGTTTGGGATGAATTTGGTTTGTATTTATAGAGTATCAAGATTGGTTATGTTTTCGGTTTCAAACCATGATTTAAGGCTAATGATGTCATTTCGTTTCAACTCAATTAATTTCGATTTCGGTTATAACTGTTATTGGAAGTCAGTTTTAATCATGAGGAAAACGTAATTTGTTAGATTGCACTAATTTTGCTTTTGACCGTTTCTGATTCCTGCGAATTTGTTCTTGCAGGTTCTTGTTCTGTTTCGACATATAACTTATTTGGTTTCAGGTTTATTCACACTTGTATGTGTTGTGCAGTGGTGTGTTTTGTGTGTGTACAAGCGGGAGACCCGGGTTCGAGACCCGGCTACTCCTTTTGAATTTATTATTTTTTTTTTTTTATTTTATTATAAATCTTATTTTCTATAACTTATTATTATTTTTTATTTATTGGTTATCTTTTTAATTATGAGTTATTTATTAATTATGAATATTAATATACAATAACTAACGCAATAAATACGAAATGAACATTTAGATGAATACTTGATTTTTAAACGGAGCGGGTTTTGAAACCTGTTTTACGACGAATGTTACATTAACCATATCAAATATTCTCAAATTCCAGAATGTAAAATGGTAACCCATATTATACAAGTCTTAGTAGTTGTCAGGTCCAAAATACATTCTTTTCCGGTCACCGCTTAATCTAGCGTTTCATACCGTTATCTTTATTTTAAGTTAGCCGGTCTAAGTCAATTACTAAATAAAGACCCACTAGCTAACTAATCGGTTAATAATACCACCCATTCCAGACTAAAGACTTCCGGTAGATTGTCGCCAAGCTAGTTTAATTTGATTATGGTTGTGCCTTGCTTATTTCTTATTAACTAAAGATTTGCATGCCAGGTAAATACTTTAACTTATTTTCCCTTATACGGGCTTGGGATACGGTATATTAATACCGCATGGTTGGATATGGGATCAAAGACCAATGAGTCGGGAATTCAAATAATCTATTTTAATTCGTATTGCTTAATATTAAACATTTGGGGGTTAAAACGACCGTGTTCTGGATATCCACGGCTCATTTAATTGCAAATGGCCACGACCTAAGCACGGGGTATAGGCATACACCCGTCAGATGCTAAATTAAATTATAACCCATTAGGGGTGCACCTATTAAAGGTGTTAAGTGGTGTGTCGATTAATCATGATCCCGACATAGTTTTCTGGGCTCTAAATGTATTATTAGCATGTAAAACTGATAACATGAAAATTATTAGTCCCAAGTTATTTATTAAAACTAAGTAACTATGCGTACACTAAATGTTTTCGAAATATTTTCAAAATGAGTCGGTTAAATGTATTTACCAGTGAAAACTGACGTATTTTCAAAAGACTAAGCGCAGGTGACAAGTATTCGTAATAGGCTGGAAGTACTCGGCGAAGCTTAGAAGGAATTGCAACCCTTGCTTTGAAGGCCTTAGTCTGTCAAGTTTCTTTTTTTTTGTAATCTTTTAGATCCGCATGTGGATCTAGTTACAAGCATTGTATATTATTTTTAAACTTTGAACATTCATACGTTTGTAATAGTAATTATCCAGACTTCCGCTGTGTTAAATTGTATTGTTTGGTAATGATGATATCAACTTACGTCACGATATTCCCCAACCAGGCCCACCGGGTTACACGTGGAAATTAGGGGTGTGACATGTTGGTATCAGAGCAACTCTCGAGTGAATTAAACACTAGCCTTTTGTGTTTAATCTCGGTAATACATATTAACACATATCTCTTAGACTTTCTAGTCTAGACTTTGACCTAGGTGTAATCATTTCCATCTTATTATTCTAGCTTTGTATTTTTGTTTAACTTATTTTTGAAACAGGAATAGTGCCGCCTAAGTTTAGACGTGGAGGAAAGGGCAAAGGACCCATGAGGGGTGGACCCTCTATGACTGGACCATCCTTTAGACCACCCTATAGACCATCTCTAGCCGGAGCAGCTGATCTACCTGACTACAACCCTTACGAAAGATCCAGAGATTCTCCGTCCCCCTTTGAACCCTATAGACATTCAATTTCACATGAATATCCTCCACCCCATTCACACTCCCAGCACTCCTACCATTCTCACCATTCCCACCAATCTCACCATTCACACTCTCATTCCCATCAGGAATACTTCATCTCTTATTTCGATAACCCTGTCAACCAACCCGCACCAGAAACCACTCCAGTTGACTCATCCACCCATATGGAGGAAGATTCCGATCCGGAGGAATTCCCCAAACTAGATCCTATGGCCACCCCCATCGAGCTGTCTAGTGGCTCGAACTCTTGGCAGGATCTCTGTTCCGAGGTCCTGACGAATATGAGCAACGATGGGCACAATATGTGTTTTTCAACACCACAACACTCCCCAACATCATGCTCCATCACCGCATCCTCAAATCGAGGATGTAGATATGCAACAGGTGGATCAACCTCAGCCACCAACTAAATCATCATCACAACCACACCGAAGGCGTGGGGCACGCATGTTGGTGCGTGCTGGTCAAAGGTCGGGTTCGCTACCACCTTTGCCACCTTCTTACCCCATTATCCCCGAGGACCCGCAAATGGGTGGGCCCTCAAACACTTCACCTGTGGCGGTTCCAACCCCACAACCTGCTGCTGATCTGACGCCCCAACCGGCGGTTCAGCCATGTTCATCAGGTTTTGGTAACCCGATTCCCACCTACCCAGATCTATCTGGATATGGTGCTGATTTCACTGCTCCTTCATACGAACCGTATCTTGAAGCAGCTATGCATAATGCCCTTTATAATTCTCCTTATCCTAGTTACCCACCTTTTTACCCTTCCTATGCGGCTACCGGGTTTCCACCATATGTGTATACGCACCCGGGTATGCATCAACCGCAACCACCTCCACCTCAGCCTCAGCCCCAACCACAAGCACCACTTGAGGCTATTAATGAGGCCTTAGATCAGGCAGAAAAATGTGGCAACAAGTTAAGAAGTCGGAGAAGAAAACGACTAAATTAATCAAGAAACTTTACAAAGCTGTGAAAGGGAGGAAGGATGTCTAGTTTTGTATTTTCATATATGTAATTTAAATTCCAAAAGTCCCTGCGTGGACATTATTCCTTCTGTTAAGTTCATGCGTGAACTATTTTTGTTATTTTAAGTCCTATATATTAGGCAATTTTGTAATGTTCCTTTAGTAAAACTTCCTTGTTATTATTTACCTTCATCCAATCAATTATCATGATTTTATTTAAGTTTTACTGATCCGCCATATCAACCCAAAATCCATCAGCCAATGACTATGATCAAATAGATTGGCAAATGAAAATTTCGGAAGTAACCTTCTGTCTAGCAAAGGTGAACGATGTTCAACTTCCAAATTTATCATTTCTCTGTGTCAAACTCGATGGGAGATAACTCTTAAATCCTAGTGATGAATATTGTCAAATTAATCTTTTGGGTAAATGACAATGTTCAAACGCTATCGCCTAAGTGATCAAATTAGATCCTGGCTAAATGTTCAAGCACTCAATAGTAGTGCAAAGCCAATGTGCCATAATAAAGATAGTGACGCTTGATGCACTATCTGATAAATCCTGGACTATGTCCGATCTATAAATGCCTATAATGGTCCATTGAGACCTAGGTTATATATAAATATACCACATCTTATAATTAAATTTCTGTATGGTCATAGAACCATGTTGTGAATAAGGGTACGCCATGGCATCTAACCGAATACATCTCAATATTTAGAAGTGAGTTGCAAAAATGGTGGATTCAAATGAAGTAAACAGTAAGCGCAATGACGATGATGCCAATGAGAATATCATTATAAGTAAGAATGACTTGAGAGACCTCATTGCCGCAGAAGTCGGCAAAGCCTTAAAGGATAGATCTGAATGTCTACCTGAGTCGAGTGCATCTCGCTCCAACCCTGTTTCTAAACCAAAATCTTAGCCTAACCACTCAGAGCCGAAAAAGAGTGAGGCACACTCTTAAAATGTCAAGAGTGATGCGCATCCTAAGAAACCAAATGTTGATGGCGATGGATGCTCTTACAAGTATTTTGTATCTTGTAGACCTCGTGACTTTAACGGGGAAAAAGGAGCTGTAGAATGTTTAAGATGGCTCGATGAGATGGAAAAAGTAATGGATATCAGTGGCTGCGCTGATAAGAATGTTGTTAAGTACGTGTCTCAGTCATTCAAGGGCGATGCCCTTATTTGGTGGAAAGCCTTGATTCACTCTACAGGCAAAGTTCATCTTTACAATATGAGTTGGTCCAAGTTTGTGGACTTGGTGAAAGATACCTACTGCCCACCTCATGAGGTGGAGAAAATTGAGTCAGACTTCTTGAATCTGACTATGAAGAACATGGACTATCGAAAGTTTGTCATCGACTACAACTCTCTCTCTCAAGGCTAGTGCCTTATTTAGTTACCCCGGAGCCCAAATGTATCATACGTTTCATTAATGGGCTAGCTCCTGAAATCAGGAGTATGGTTAAGGCGGTGCAGCCAGGCACCTACAAGTCCGCAGTGGAGCTATCTCTCTCCCTCACACAGGACTATGTGAGGCAATTGTCAGTCAAGACTGACAATGAGGGAAAGAGGAAACGGGAGGACGGAAACTCCCAGAAATTCAACAAAAAGGGTAAGCATGGGTTTAGCAAAGATAATTCGAAGTCGAGCGACAAACCCACTTTGTGGGAAGCAGCATTATGGGCAGTGTCGCTTAGACCAGAAGCCGAAGCAGTGTAATATCTGCAAGAAAACTGGGCATCGATCACATTAGTGCCAAAACATAAAAGATGCTACCTGTTTTGGATGTGGTGAGAAAGGCCACATCAAAACGAATTGCCCAAAGGGTACTTCTGAGAGTAAGGCCAAAACTACCGAGGCTAAGAAAGCCACTGCCAGATCCTTTCAAATGAATGCTAATGAAGCAGTGAAGGATAACAATGTCATAACGGGTACGTTCCTTATCAACGAAACTTTTGCTAGAGTTCTTTTCGATTCGGGCGCCGATAAGTCGTTTGTAGATCATATGTTTAGTGAACTATTAAACGTGCCCGTAAGAACTCTAGACGTAACCTATGAAGTAGAGCTCGCTGATGGAACTATAGAAACCACTTCATCCATTCTTGACGGATGCTTCATATCCATCAAGAATCATTCTATCCCTGTCACTCTGTTACCTATGAAACTAGTGGGATTCGATGTAGTCTTAGGCATGGACTGGTTATCGCATAACCAAGCACGCATTGCCTGCGATAGGAAACTCATTGAAATCAAATCCCCGTCTGGTAAAAACCTCACCATTCATGGACATAAACACTTTGGATTACCTGATAAAGCAGTTTTGCTTAAGGCATCTAGATGTATGACGAAGGGATGTGTCATCTACATGGCACAAGTCATTATTGATGAACCTAAGCCGAAAATTGAAAACCCAGACGTGTTCCCAGAAGAATTACTTGACCTACCTCCTGATAGGCAGGTAGAGTTTCGAATTGACATCATACCTGGGGCAGCTCCTGTAGCTAAAGCTCCATGCCGTTTAGCGCCAACCGAGATGAAAGAATTAAAAACCCAATTGGACGAACTTTTAGAGAAATGTTTTATTCATCCTAGTTCTTCGCCATGGGGAGCTCCTATCTTGTTTGTTAAAAAGAAGGACGGATCAATGCGGGTGTGCATTGATTACCGTGACCTCAACAAGATAACGATCAAGAATCATTATCCTTTGCCCAGGATCGACGATTTATTTGATCAATTGCAAGGTGCAAGCTATTTCTCGAAGATTGATTTAAGGTCGGATTCACCAGCTTAAAGTTAGGAATGAAGATGTTCCGAAAACTGCTTTAAAAAACAAGATATGGACATTGCGTATTCTTAGTGATGCCTTTCGGACTCACTAATGCACCCGTAGCATTCATGGACCTCATGAATAGAGTCTGCAAGCCATAATTAGATAAGTTTGTCATTGTCTTCATAGACGACATACTCATCTACTCCCGTAATCAACCTGATCACGAGAGACACTTAAGGTGCATTCTTGAAATACTGCGTCAGGAAAAGTTGTACGCAAAATTTTCCAAATGTGAATTCTGGCTACGTGAGGTTCAGTTCCTTGGACACATAGTAACTAAACAAGGTATCCAAGTAGATCCAGCAAAGATAGAAGCAATAATGAATTGGGAAGCGCCAAAGACACCTTCCGAGATACGTAGTTTCTTAGGACTGGCTGGCTATTATCGAAGGTTCATTGAGAACTTTTCATGAATAGCCGCTCCTTTGACAATCTTAACGCGTAAGGATGCTAAATTCAACTGGGGTCCAAAGCAACAAGAATCCTTTGAGACATTAAAGTATAAGTTAAGCAATGCCCTGGTGTTAACTCTTCCAGAAGGTGTTGAAGAGTTTTTAGTTTACTGTGATGCTTCGCACACTGGATGGGATGTGTGCTTATGCAGAGAGGCAAGGTGATTGCCTATGCATCACGGCAATTGAAAGTGCACGAGAGAAACTACACCACCCATGATTTGGAACTGGGTGCGGTAGTATTTGCACTTAAACTTTGGAGACACTATTTATATGGAACAAAGTGTATCATTTACACTGACCATAAAAGTCTGCAACATTTGCTCAATCAAAAAGATTTGAACATGAGGCAACGTCGATGGATGGAAACACTCAACGACTATGATTGCGAAATTCGATATCATCCAGGAAAGGCGAATGTAGTCGCTGATGTGCTTAGTCGCAAGGAAAGAGTTAAACCTTTAAGGATCAATGCCAAAAGCATCGAACGGAAGAATAGCTTAAATGAAAAGCTGTTAAATGCACAAAAGCAAGCCATGTCTGAAGACAAAATTTCCAAGGAAGGATTTGGTGCAACTATTGATCAGTTAGCACCTGGAAAGGATGGAATGTTCCGATTAATAATCGGATCTGGGTTCAGATCCTTGGAGGACTTAGAGATATAATCCTCCAAGAAGCTCATAGCTCTAAATATTCGGTTAACCCGGGAAGTGACAAGATGTATCAAGATCTTAACCCAATTATTGGTAGATGGGTATGAAGAAAATATAGCTAATCATGTAGCAAAGTGCTTGACGTGTTCTCAAATTAAGGCAGAACACCAGAAACCGTCAGGACTTCTACAATAGCTCGAAATCCCAGTTTGGAAATGGGAAATGGTAACTATGGACTTCATCACTAAGTTACCTAAGACCAAGCGTGGCAATGACACGATTTGGGTTATCGTGGATAGATTAACCATATCCGCTCATTTCTTACCTACAAGGAAACATATGATTCCGATAAGCTGGCTAAGCTTTATGTTGATGAAATTGTATCTTTGCACGGTGTGCCGATATCCATTGTATCTGATAGAGATACAAGATACACATCTCACTTTTGGAAAAGTTTCCAACAATCTTTAGGCACAAGATTAAACTTCAGTACGGCTTACCATCCGCAGACGGACGGACAAAGTGAGTGTACCATTCAAACCTTGGAAGACATGCTTCGAGCTTGTGTGATCGATTTAGGCGGAAGTTGGGATGATCCCCTAATCGAGTTTTCTTATAACAATAGTTACCACACGAGCATTAAGGCCTCTCCTTTTGAAGCCTTATACGGAAGAAAATGTAGGACGCCTGTGTGTTGGGCCGAAGTTGGAGAAGCCCAACTATTGACCCGAAATTGTCCTTGAAACCACGGAAAAGATTGTAAAATCCGTGATCGACTTAAGGCAGCTCGTGATAGACAAAAGAGCTGTGCCGACAAAAGGCGTAAACCTTTACAGTTCCAAGTTGGGGACAAGGTTATGTTGAAGGTATAACCTTGGAAAGGTGTAATGCGCTTTGGGAAAAAGGGCAAGTTAAGCCCGAGGTACATTGGACCATTCGAAATAACCGAATGTGTCGGATCTGTAGCTTATAGGCTTAAGCTACCTGAGAAGCTCAATGGAATTCATGATGTTTTCCATGTCAGCAACTTGAAGAAATGTTAGTGGATGAGTCGCTAGCAATGCCTCACGAAGATATTCAAATCAACGAAAACTTGCATTTCGTACAGAAACCATGAGCAAGTCAAAAAGCTTCGAAGAAAACATGTGCCTATTGTGAAGGTCAAGTGGGATGCCCGTCGAGGTCCCGAATATACTTGGGAAGTTAGGTCCAATATGCGACAAAAGTACCCTTATCTATTTGAATAAATCTCGAGGTCGAGATTTTAGGGGGTGAAGATGTAACACCAAAAAATATCACCAATAAAATTCCGACACGTGTCCCAAAATTCTTGATGGCCACGTGTAGCCAAGAAGGACTAAGGGACGCCGTCATGTTATTTTAAATAACCTCTGAACGAGCATCGGACAAGTCGAAGGACTAAAGTGGCAAAAATGCCAAAGTTTTCCTTTCTGGAAGGTCCTTACGAACCGTAACCATCAATGGTTACGGACCGTAAGGCAACCAAAACATTGTTTCAGTAAGGCGGTTACAGACCGCAAGCCTCAATGGTTACGGTCCGTAACCAATTCAAATCAGTGGCCGCCAGAGGTCCTTACGGACGGCAGGCATGACCCTTACGGTTTGTATGGGGTTGCCAGCGACAGAAACATGGCAACCTGCTGTGTTGCCACCTTGCTCGCCAATGCCACCCTCCTCCTGCTTGTGCCACGACCCTAAACACTTGTACTCATCTCCTAGCACTTGCCAACACCTGGATCAACCCTATGATGCATCTCCAACTATAAATACTCTTGTAGTTGCAACATGGAGACTTGCTCATTTCTACTTTCACTTCTCTCATCTCATCTGGAGTGGTAATAAGTCTATTTCGCGCTAAGGACCTTGTGTAAGTGTTCTTTGCCCTCCTTTTCAGTTTTATTAAGTTTTAGGCCAATGTCAAAGCGTTGACGTAAAAAAGCTTTGACTTTGAGCTAAGACCATTATGGTCCAACCAATGTTTGTAACGAACATGGCTATGTGATCGTAAAAAGGTCGGTGTTAATCCCTCAAGAGGGTACCTCCTGATTACCACGTTTGCTTGGTCAATTGACGGGTCAAATTTATTTAATAAAAGTCAAACGGGTCAGTTTTTAAATAAAATCATAACTAGCAATGTAGGTGTTATAAAACCTGTTTTGACACACTAACAACTTGGTAATAATCATAAAAACATGTAGGAACATGTTCGGCTCGTCAATCCCAGGTCTAAGGTCGTTCACAACCGAAAGTCGCGAAAGTTGACTTTTGCTTTGACTTTCAGTTCTGACCCGATTTAGCAACATTAGTTTCTGTCCCTAAGTTTCATTATGACCATCTTATAATAGACTTTAACCCTCTGGAGTTATAGGACATGGTCATGTAGTAATCCGAGTCGTTACGCAAGTATCCGATAAATATGCCTAAACTTTGCTAAAATGCCCTTCATACTCAAAAACATTGTTTTAATATAAAAGAGCACACAAATGAATTATGTATTTATTTATAAACATGACTAACTTATTTTGATGTCATAATCTGGTCATAACCTGAGTTTTGTTTAATCATCGCAAATCATGCTTTTAAAGGACCAAATCGCCCTTTTGGCACATAAAACAATTTAAACATAAACTTGACATCAAAACTCAATACTTACTGATGTAATATCATTATTAGAATTATTTGGGATGTTCATTCAGGTTGCAAACTAAGTTTAAGCTATAGTTTGCATATTATGTCCTTAAATGACGATATTGCCCTTTCGGCACTTTAAATGGGTTTTAAACATTTAAATGAACCAAAACTTTATATCCGCTGATTTAATATATATATATAAAAACCCATTTTGGTCATACAAACCTGTCACAACGACAGTTTTACTTAAATGCATTTAAATCGTCATTTAGCGACTTAATCACCATTTCGGCGCATTATATGGTTTAAAATCATATTAGAGCATCAAGGCTTGATACCTACTGATTTCAAAACATATTTTCATGTTTCCGAACTCTGACTCCCAAATAAGTTATCAAATTATATGTGAAATGACCAAAATGCCCTTTCAGGAATAGTTTGGTCTTAATCTATAAACCACACATATAATTGATATTCTACTGATATAACATCATAAAATAGGTACTTTTACAGAATGATTATGTCAATAACATCAGTCTGCGTATAAGCTCGTTTATTACATTTTTAAATGACGAAATTGCCTTTTAAGGCATAGTTTGCTTTTAAAACCATAACGGGCCATCATATCAGTAACCTACTGCTATAATAACATATTTTAAACATAATGGCATATGGAACTTGTGTAGGACTCACTCGGTTACTAGTTTCGCTTATATATGCGTACGGTTAAGCCTACGTGACTAGTTTACGCAATTTAACCGAAACGGGTTTAACCATATCAAATATTCTCAAATTCCAGAATGTAAAATGGTAACCCATATTCTACAAGTCTTAGTACTTGTCAGGTCCAAAATACATTCTTTTCCGGTCACCGCTTAATCTAGTGTTTCATACCGTTATCTTTATTTTAAGTTAGCCGGTCTAAGTTAATGACTAAATAAAGACCTACTAGCTCACTAATCGGTTAATAATACCATCCATTTTAGACTAGAGACTTTCGGTAGATTGTTGCCAAGCTAGTTTAATTTGATTACGGCTGTGCCTTGCTTATTTTCTTATTTACTAAAGATTTGCAAGCCAGGTAAATACTTTAACTTATTTTCCCTTATACGGGCTTGTGATACGGTATATTAATACCGCATGGTTGGATATGGGATCAAAGACCAATGAGTCGGGAATTCAAATAATTTATTTTAATTCGTATTGCTTAATATTAAACATTTGGAGGTTAAAACGAACGTGTCCTGGATATCCACGGCTCATTTAATTGCAAATGGCCACGACCAAAGCACGGGGTGTAGGCATACACCCGTCAGTTGCTAAATTAAATTATAACCCATTAGGGGTGCACCTATTAAAGGTGTTAAGTGATGTGTCGATTAATCATGATCTCAGTATAGTTTTCTGGGCTCTAAATGTATTATTAGCATGTAAAACTAATAACATGAAAATTATTTGTCCCAAGTTATTTATTAAAACCAAGTACCTATGCGTACACTAAATGTTTTCGAAATAATTTCAAAATGAGTTTGTTAAATGTCTTTACCAGTGAAAACTGACGTATTTTCAAAAGACTTAGCGCAGGTGACAAGTATTCGTAATAGGCTGGAAGTACTCGAAGCTTAGAAGGAATTGCAGCCCTTGCTTAGAAGGCCTTAGTCTGTCAAGTTTATTTTTTTTGTAATCTTTTCGATCCGCCTGTGGATCTAGTTACAAGCGTTGTATATTGTTTTTGAACTTTGAAATTCATACTTTTGTAGTAGTAATTATCCAGACTTCCACTGTGTTATATTGTATTGTTTGGTAATGATGATATCAACTTACGTCACGATATTCCCCAACCGGGCCCACCGGGTTACACGTGGAAATTAGGGGTGTGACAGTGGAGGACAGTGGGAACTCTGTATCAAGACTTCTTGATCACAAGATGTCATCAACAAACGAGACGTCCAGTGTTAAACATAAATTTCAATCAGTTTTGCCCCACCATGGACATGCTCAAACAAGCTTATAACACTAGCCAAACACTGCAAACCCAAATCCGAACAAACATACAAAATTTTAAAATGGAAGTAAGCACCACATCAACAGAATAACCAATCTACTTAACCATTTCCTCTAGTACGTCCATACCAATATCATCAATATTAGCACAATCGATGAAATTATACTTATCACCCACGTATGATCGACAAGGGCTGTCACTGAACTCACCACCGTGGTACACCTTAATACTAAACTTTGTAGGTTCATCGTTATCTGTCAAACCCAAAAATCAACAAAAAAAAAACTGAAACTCAAAGTCACGTTGTTCATACTATAGTTTAAACCTTCAGTTTGATGCTCAACTCAACATGAAACTTAAAAAATAGACACAAAATAACTTACCATAATAATCTTTAGGTTCAATGTAGATATCATCGGGTCTAACCCTCCAAAAACCCCAACCATTTTCGTCCTGAATCTTCAATCAGACTTGCAATTCGTTTGGCTTACTAGAGAAGAAGGAATGGCATTATTGTGGAAATGAGGGCTTGATTAGGGATGGTATGTGTTATAAGGATTTATAATTTGTGAAATTATCAACTTGCCATTCATTTTGGAAGTAAAAAGAGTGTAATGCCCAAGTCAACTACCGGTTGACCTTGGCCTAGGCCCTTAATTGAATCAAATTGAATACACCTGGGACTGGAGTGTTGATTGTTTTAAAATCGGGACTGAACCTTCGAGCGTGTATTAACCTCAGGGACTGAAACTGTACTTTACTTATCATTATATATTTGTTGAGAATCATGAGAAGTGAGAACCAGATAACACAAGCTATGGTGCATAAAAGTTAATCTTTAGTAGTGGGACATAGAAACAAAGATGGTTATATAATTGTCTTCCGCATCACATTAAAAGCAACATGCATTATGCAGTTCTCGTAGTTCTAGACATATTAATTTGTTTGGGAATGATCACTAATATATATAAGGGTTAGTTAACATACAATTTATTTTAACGTGCGATGCGTAAGAGATGGAGTTACAACATGTAACATGCGGAGTTTTTTGTAACATGCGGTTTTTTTACAACATGCAGAATTTTTTTCAACATGCGGTTTTTAGTATCTATTACAATATGCGGGGTTTTTAGTTATGAAGTTTATAACGTGCGGACTTCAAATCACGTACGCTCGTACGATAAGACATATTGTATATTAAACTTTCACTATATATATACATATATATATATATATGTATATATAAACGAGATCAGAAGAAAACGATTGGAAGTGTGAAAACGGTGAGAACGGATCCTTGTCGAACACGTGGCAGGGGTACGCTAAATGGTATGCGGGGTACGATTGTCATTGTTCAAGTCCACGTAATAGTTGGCATTATAATTCATTTTCAAACAAAAGTCTATCAGATATCGCGTGTTGTTCTTTATTCTTCTTTCATTGGCGTTTTATTTTCAAAACTTTCCAAAGCAATATTTTTATAAATGGCGTTTTATTTTCAAATTTACATCCTCTTTCGCATTGTCTGATAAGTTAATTGTACACATCAGTTCTTGCTATTTGTTAATTCTTCAAGTTATGGCGTTTTATTAACATGTTTTAGGAAAACATTAAATCAGTTATCATTATTGTTTTTTTATTTCAACAAATGGCGTTATCATTATGGTGTTTTTTAGGTTTCTACTATTTTTTGTAAATTATTTGAATTATGGCGTTTTAATAAACAACCAATGGTTTACTTATCATTGCGTTTTGGGATTTTCCTGTGTGCACATTTATTGTTACCCTTAAATCATCTTTGCCTATAAAACAAGTTTAATTTAATGGCGTTTTAGAACCAGTTAAACGATATATGTTGTACAACAAGACAATCTTAGGTGATATATGGCGTTTTCATACAGTCAAACAATACGATACCAACTATACATGTATTTGGCATTTAGAAACAAATACATTATAAAAATAACCATCATTAAACAAATACATTATAAAAAATAATCATCCGTACCATGTTCTGTTCTTTGGCGTTTTGGAGCAGGCGACTTCCCGGATCCCTCATCCATAGAAACTGATTAATGATAAATTAAAACGCCAAAAACATCATTAAACTAGCATAATACGAATCGAAGTTACCTCACTCTGTTTTTTTGCCTCTGGATCTTGTTTGATGGTTCGACGCCATGATATTGTTGGTTCGCATTTTCTAGGGTTTTCGCATTTTCGTTGGAATTGGGGGAGGTTTCAGTGGGAAGTATATACGTTTTGGTCTCGTATTGTATGGTTTTTGTAGGTGCACATTTACCTTTTTGCCCTTAATGAAGCGCGTCCACGTTCGAAAGTTTATGTTATTTACGAAAACGCCGCCGGTCACTCTTATCCATATATTGTTTTGATCCAATGGCTGAGGGGCGTTCTCACGTTTTCACATTTTTCACCGTTTTTCCTAAATCCCGCACTATATATATTATATATATGCATGATAGAAAAAGTATATGTACAATATGCCTTAACGTACATTGCGTACGCGACACGTTATGTTTTAAAAAAAAACAAAATCGCATGTACTGTATATAGGGGAAATCGCATGTTGTTCAATAATAACAAAGTCGCATGTTGATAATGATACCAAAATCGCATGTTGTTCAGTAAAACCCAAATCACATGGTGTTTAATAATACCAAATCGCATGTTGATAATGCCTCGCGTACGCTATGTACGTTAAGCCCAATTATGCGTTAACCGGCCTCTATATGAATATATATATATATATATAATATATATATATATTATTATATTATATATATATTATATGTGTGTGTGAAAGAAAGAGAGAGATATGAAAAATCAAGCAAACACAAACTATGATATTACAAGTTCACACGGTTGGTAATTATAAAAGTGTTGGCCTTGTGAACTTGTCAGTCCCGGCTCTTGGGGTGGCAAAGCTGGGGAGGCGCACAAGGCCCAAAAGTCTTAGGGGCCCGACAGAAAATTATAAGTCTAGTATGTTATGTATATATAATAGGCCTAAGTGCTAAATGTTAAGCTCTAATGGTCAATAAAAAGGCCCAAATTCCAATTGTTAATTCAATTATTGTGCTGGACATTAAGGCTTATATGCGTAGGGGCTGTGTGCTCAAAAAAATCAAACTTCCAAAATCCAATTGTGCGATCACTCTGCGATCAAAACAAGACTAGGTTTCAGTTTTTTTCATAATCATCCAATCGTCTATCAAACGATTTAATCGTTGAGGCATGTAATTTTTAGTTGTAAAATCGATTAATAGAATGTAATTTTTTTTATTTTTAGATTTATTTAATTAGTCAATTATATGAAACCTTTAATCTTTGATGTTTAGATTTATTGATTTAGAACTAGATGAAACGATGATTTTTTTGAAGTTTGAAATTAAATGATTGAATCTTTGAGACTTTGACGTATAATTGTTTATTGTTTAGGTTTAGAGTTGGATAAAACTTACTGGTTTTCAACTTTGATTTTTTTTTTGTCTAGAAATTATATGCCCTATTGATGCTTTAAACGATATCATGTGGCTCAGACATTGTCCTAATGCTATAAATGCATATCATGTGCTTTTGACACTTCCGGTAACGGTGGCATCGGTAGAGAGAAGCTTTTCTAAATTGAAGTTGTTGAAGTCTTATTTGACGACCGTCAATGTCCCAAGAAAGACTTAACGGATTGACGATGATATTTCTTGAAAACGAAATATTAGAAGGAATGGAATATAAAGACCTGATCGAGAGCTTTGCTTTCAAAAATGCTAGGAGAGCCTCACGATTTGCTTAAGTAAGTTAGTTTGATCATTTAACTACACTAGTATTGTTTTGTTTATTTTATAGCAATTAATCAAATATTGTTGCATCGTGGTTTTTGGATATATAAAATTATCAAGTTTATATTATAGAAAAGGGCCCAACTTTTTTTGTCTCACACGAGGCCAAATTTTTTTTATTATTCTCGGGGACGGCTATGGAACTTGTAATAAACCAATTGTGCGTTAACCAGCCTCCATCCAGCTTCTAACGTTATACATCCATCCAGCTACTAAAATTCACATTTCGTCTTGTCATTTATCCTTTACAGACTTCGTTACTTTATTACCACCCTTTACATCTATATTTAAAAACCAAATTCTTTATTATAATAAACTGGCATATTTTAAAACGTCATATTACTTATAGTTATAATAAGTTATATATTTAAAAGTTTATAAATGTTATAGAAAACTATTTAGTTACTTTTTTTACATTTTTACAAATTAAAAAAAAAACTTGTAAAAGTTTACTATGTTAATTTTTTTCTTTTTCTGAATTTTACAAATTCCTTCAAAAATTACGTCTATTATAAATATATACAAATTTTTACAACTATTATAAATATACATACAAAATTTTACAACTATAACAAATATATACAAAAATTTACATATTTTATATGTTATTACACATTTTTGTAACTTTCTTTAAAAATCCAATTTCTCAAAAAAAATTGAGTTAACGGTCATTTTCGTCCATGTGGTTAGTCCAATTATGCCAGTTCATGGCAAATTTTAAAGTTATATCATTTCCGTCCCTGACATTTTTGAAACATGAACATGAGTTAACTATCATTTTCGTCTTGTGGTTTCTTCAGTTATTCTATTCAACCTTAGCTTTTTAAAAGGAAGTGACATGTTTCAAGAATATCAGGATCGTAAATGATACAAATTTGAAATTTGATCTGAACCGATATAATTGAACAAACTACAGAAAGAAAAATGACAGTTAATTTAAAAAAAAAAAAAGCAAATAAGGCCCCTGCCTAGTTTGGTAGTTTTTTGCTAATCCTTTAAAAGATGGCACGTAAGGATTCGTGATGGGCCCTCATTCAATGCCAAAGATAGTCAAGAATGGCGACATCACCTCTCAAATATGGTAAAAAAGCCACCGTGTTGAAAATTGGATTCATAAGATTTCTCTACGTCAAAAGTGAACGGCTAGAAACGATAAGATGTTTATTTGTAGGATGGATAGTTAGGTCTAATTGATAAAGTTATTGAAATTAAGTTTTGCTCTCTTTAAGATTAAGGGTTTAATAACAGATTTGATGTGATTTGAGTTGTTAAAAAGGTTTTTATTTGCTAGGAGTTCGTCTCAACAAGATCAAGATAAAAAAAAAGTTTGTTCTTTTTGTGGATTGGTTGGAGTGGTCCACGTGGTATAAATTCGATGTAATGTCTATAAATTGTATGATGGTTTTTGTATTGGGGTTTTAGTTTTTTTTTGCATGTTACTATTTTATATTTGATCAAGATTTCCGGTCAGCAGGTCGGAAACGTATCTACTTAAAAAAATTACAAAACCGGGGGTCGAAAATGTATTTACCTATAAAATTATATACGAAAATTACATACAAAACACTATTAAGCGAAAAGTTCAGGAAGTCGGACGTCCCCGACCCCTTCTATACTGCGCCCCTGTATTTGACCAATTTAGCCGTTCAAGAAAAAATAAAAGTAAAATTCCTAAGTCATCATTTGTGATACGAAAGTGTATGAATTTCTAGGCTAAGAATTAACATAATGGTATCATCTTATATATATTTTACAAATTCAAGTTACATATACAGTAATTTTAGTTTATTTTGTTGTAAAACTAGCCTAATAGCATAACAAATGATGAATTGAAATACTATGTATGGAGAAAGATTTTTATTATTGATCGGTATATTATTTAATTGATATACAATGAGTATATATAGAAGATAATATCTTCGAAAACAAGCCAATCTATTTTATGAGTTGATAACCACAAACAATATAATATATTTATAACATTCCCCCTTGGTTATCAACATAATATGTTTGGAGATGTTGACTCGTTAAAAACCTTACTTGGAAAATCCTGTGGGATAAAACTAGGGGTGTGCACGGTTCGGTTTTTGGGAAAAATCAAAACCGAAACCGAAATGTCGGTTTTCGGGATTTAAAAACCGTTCGGTTTCGGTTTTTGTCGGTTTTCGGTTTTTCGGTTTTTATGTCGGTTCGGTTCGATTTTTCGTTTTTCGGTTTTTGGAACAAAATTACGTAAGATTCAAAAAATAAAAAGTATAATTTATATTATAACAATCCTTTTATATGTTTAGATTTAAGTTATTATAGTTAACCTCTTTAATTATTACATAAACCTAACATTCTAACCTATTTTTATGTTTCTTGAAAGTTTTTATTAAGGCATTTCTTTTATAATAATTTGAAGGTCATTTAATTTTTATATTAAATTTTGTTATATCTTATAGGTAATAAATAAATCTTTTCAGTTATAAATAAACATGTAACGTTTTTATTATAAACACTTAACATTCAAGAATTAAATTAACATTTTCTACTAGCATTGGGTTGAACACTTAAACAATTTAAACATAATCATAAAACTATATGGAATGTAACTTATCGGTTCGGTTTGGTTTTTTCGGTCATTGAAAATGTTTATCCGAAAACCGAACCGAAATTTCGGTTATTAAAAATCCGAAAACCGAACCGAAATTTCGGTTATTAAAAATCCGAAAACCGAACCGTTGGTTTTTGCTTCGGTTTGGTTTTTTCGGTTATTCGGTTACGGTTGGTTATTTCGGTTTTCTTGCACACCCCTAGACAAAACTATAGCTAAGGGAAAAAAAGTGCAGCGCGTATTGTCTCCCCATGATACTTCTGGGTCTGGTACGTTGACTCATTAAAAACCTTACTAAGAAAACCCAATGGGATAAAACTTAGTGAAGGGAAAAAGAGTGCAACTTGTGTAAACTCCCCCCCCCCCATTATAATATGTATCATTTTAGTAACAGGTGCCAATCTTCTATGAAAGTTGCTGAAAACTTTTGTAGTAAGTGATTTGTTGCTTGATCTCTTGATGTGTGATCCTTTAATGAACATTGATGTATGATCTTCATGTGAAACTTTAATTACCTCCTCTTGTAGCAGATACCATAAGATCCATGAATGTGTTTTGTTACAATTCCTGCATTTACAACTTTAACCAAACTTGTTGATGGGTTAGTAAAATATAAAATCATATCTTTCGTACCTTAAGGGTATAGAATATATATGTTTTACCCATTAAATTATCTCCTCACTATACACGATTTTTGAATTTAATGATATAAGTTTGTGGTTGACTAATAAGATATATTTGTACTTCAGGACCAATGATCTTTGCTTCTTTGATAGAAGATGATAAAAGTCAATTTTCTATCTCAGATGGACATCATTATGTGTACTTACACCATAAGCCTTGTCCCTATGAAAATGTCCACAATCTTCTAGATGTATCATGATTGATGGATAACAATACAAATATATGTTCTACATATCAAGCCTATAAATTTGCAATACCATCTTTCATTTGCAAATTCTTGCTTTTATATTTGAGCTCAGTTTGATCTCTTCAGGAGATTAAGTGACATCATCAACACATATTGTAATACTTGTTAATCTAATATTGTTCTTTTAATCAAAACAAATGGACTAACTTCACCATATGTATTTCTCGTTTCTGAGCTCACTAGTGAGTCAATTATACCACATACAACTCGGCTATTGTAGTCCATACGTATTTTGTCAACTTCATATAGTACGTTCTTGAGGTTCTAATATGAATGCTTTTGGCATTATCAATCCATGAGGGAATACTTTCCATCTTATCCAAATATGCATGTGCATTCACTCTTCAGGAGTTTTGCTACATAATTTTGCCCATTTAACACATATATATCTATATCATATGCAAACATGTCATGGACACTTGCATTCAAAATCCATATTGTACCATGCGTGTATAGTGAGATATGTAACAACTCCGATTTTCATTGTTATCTTTTTTTTCTTTTTTTCCGTTGCATCTATCAAATTGTACTCCGAGATTCGGTTATGAGAAAGTTTGTGTTAATTAAATTATGTTTATTACAGTTATATCGCACCTAAACGCTTATTAAATGCATCGCTAATCTAATCGCAATCACAAGTAGTTACGCCTATTATACGAGCCGAGTGTGTTTTTGTTTAATAAACACTTGTGCCATCGCATCGCTTATCTCATCGCATCGTAAAACGCAGTTAATTATGTGGTTTTATGTTATTTATGTGTCATGTGTGTTTATGGTTATGATTACACTCGCCATCACGTCGCTTAATCGCTTAACGTTACTTTATAACTCGATTACATCGCTGAACAATCGATAAACGAAAGAAAATCGAAGATATTCTGAGTTTTTGGACAAGTTCGCTCGAACTTGGGTGACCCCAAGTTCGCTCGAACTTGGGTGACCCCAAGTTCGGCCGAACTTGACTGGCCAACACAAAACTTCCTTTTTCCCCAAGTCCGCTCGAACTTGCCTGGATTCTTCACAGAATCAGCAAGTTCGCCGAACTTGACTTGCACTCTCTGAACCCTTAACAAGTTCGCCCGAACTTGCATGAAATCATGCAAGTTCGACCGAACTTGACTCCCATCAGCTCTCATTTTACCTTCACGTATAAATACTCAGCTCCATTCTCCCATTTGAACTTGCTGCAAGTTCGCTCAGAGCTCGCTATACCCGAAACCCTTTGTTTTCTAAGCAAGATTCAACCCGATTTCAACTACAATGATGTTCAACAACATTCTACAACGTTTTTCAACGATTTTGAACAAGGCTCTGCCTTCGTTTCATCAAATCTCTTCTGTTTATGAAAATCTTCATCTTTTTATACAAAACTTCTATTTTTCACTCAGATCTATGCTTAGATCTGAGTAAAACCTTTAAATCATCCATTTTTACACAATATTCAGACTAATGACGTATGTTTCGTTCACTTTTGAGTGGAACGAGGCATTGTCAAGCAAGAACTCAGATCCGGAAGCACAAGGACGAAATCATCACTTTACACAAGCTGGACTAACCCGTACTAACCTTTAAGTTCGCCTGGATTAGCCCGAGTTTCTGTAAAATGGCTAAACTCGCTCCAAAAGACCTCTCCAGCCTAAGTTTTACTCAGTGGCTTAGGGTTGGAGGGATGGGCACTCGATTTCCTCAGCAAACGACGCGAAAACGCAAGATTTTGGACCCGAAAACATCAAGTTCGCTCCAGATTTAACTGTTTTTGTGCATCTCAAGAGCCAAGTTCGCTCGAACTTGCACCATTTTGGTTAAGTTCGGCCGAACTTGAGCCAATTCTTCACCAGAACTCAACAAGTTCGCTCGAACTTGTCTCCCTCAGTTATCAGACTCACAAGTTCGCCCGAACAAGTTTCTGAGGAAACTTAACAAGTTCGTCCGAACTTGTCTCAGAATCTCAACAGGTCACAGGTTCGCCCGAACTTGTATGGAAACATACAAGTTCGCCCGAACTTGTCTCCTGCCCAATCCAAACTTAACCGTTTCAGCAATTCGGAAGACTGATGCACTTCTGTTCCCTTACAGACTGATCCGGCGCTCTCCCCGACTCTTCTCAGATCCCTCATCTCTCCCGAAAAGCATCAACTGTGAGTATACTTGAACCCTTTTTCGCTTAAACACACTTTTGGGTGTCACATATGTTCGTATATGAAAACACATCACACAACTCTCAAACGGTTATTCGCAACCCGCTGTATTATATGGCTATACGTGAAATCTGCTGAATTGTATGTATTGCTTGATTGCTTGTACGCCACCCTTAACATGATAGTATACTAGAGGTTGACCCGCCACCCGGAGCCCCGGGGTTGTTAAGGCTCGCATTTTTATTTCGCATTTATTTTTCTCTTTTAGGATATGAACTGTAACAACTCGAAAATTCGATTGTTATCTTTTCATTTTGTTTTCCTGTTTGCCTATCTTTTGTAATTCCGAGATTCGATTTATAATAAAGTTTATGTTAATTAATTATGGTGTTGTACGTTATTATTGCATCTAATCGTTTAATAAATAGCATCGCTAATCTCATCGCATCGCAAATCGTAGTTATTTATGTGGTTTTATGTTATTTATGTGTTATGTGTGTTTGTGGTTATGATTACGCTCGCTATCGCATCGCTCTCGCACTCTCGAATCGCTAAATCGCACTATTATACCAATTATAACGCTTAATATACCTAATTAATACGAACGGACTCTTAACGCGAAATCGGCAAACGAAACTTGGTCACCAGGCCAAGTTCGGCAGAACTTGGCTACCACAAGTTCGCCCGAACTTGCCTAATGACACAAGAATCCCTCTCTTGCCCCCAAGTTCGCTCGAACTTGCCTGATTCTTCACAGAATCAGCAAGTTCGGCCGAACTTGACTAGTATTCCTCAAATATCAAGCAAGTTCGGCCGAACTTGCATGAAATTCATGCGAGTTCGACCGAACTTGACTCACCAGCCTCACTTTCTTGCCTTCTCCTATAAATACCAAGCTCTGTTCTCTCATTTGAACTTGCTGCAAGTTCGCCTAGAGCTCTCAAAACCCGAAACCTTCATGTTCTAAGTAAGAATCAACCCGATTTCACTACAACAACGTTTATCAACGATCTACAAAGGTTTACAATGATTTTGGCACAAGGCATAGCCTTCGTTTTCATCAAAATTCATTCTTTTACAAAAATCTTCGTCTTTTTCTTCCAAAACTTCTGCTTTAAGCTTAGATCTACAAATACGAGTTCGTTTAGTGTTAGCAGAGGCTTCCCAAACACGAGATCTGGAAGATCTCGGCTTGTAAGTTATAGATCTGAGAAAAACCTTTGATAAACATTGATTTCTACACAAAATACGGACTTTTGATGATGTTTTGTTCATCTTCTGATATGAAATGAAGCATCTATCATTCAAGATCCCAGATCTGGAAGCACAAGGACGTTTATGTTGGTTTACACAAGCTGGACTAATCCGAACGAACCCCGAGTTCGCCCGGATTAGCCCACGCTTTTGTAAAACGACTAAAACAGCTCTAAAAGACCTCTCCGACCTAAGTTTGCTCAGTAACACAGGGTTGGAGGGATGAACACTCGATTTTCCTCAGCAAACGACGCGAAAACGCAAGATTTTGGACCCAAAAATATCAAGTTCGCTCGAGAATCACCAGCACAACAGGTCAAGTTCGACCGAACTTGTACCCAAATGGGTCAAGTTCGACCGAACTTGAGCCAATTTTATCAATCTTCTCACAAGTTTGCTCGAACTTGCCTAATTTCCCAAGAAATCAAGCAAGTTCGCCCGAACTTGTCTTTCCAGTAAGAGTTTCTTACAAGTTCGCCCGAACTTGACAAGTTTCCTAAGGAAACTCATCAAGTTCGACCCAACTTGACTCACAACTCACCCAAACCATACAAGTTCGCTCGAACTTGTGTGTTTACACACAAGTTCACCGAACTTGGCTACTGCCCAACCAAGACTTAACCGTTTCAGCTTTTCGGGGACTGATGCACTTCTATTCGCATATGCAGGCTGATCCGACGCTCTTCTGGACTCTCCTCAGATCCCGAACTCTTACCTAAACACACCCACAGTGAGTATACTTGACCCATTTTCGCTTTAATGCACTTTTGGGTGTTACATACGTTCCTATATTAAAATCACATCCCCAAACCAAATTGTTTATCACACGCGAATAATCTGATTGTGTATGCTCAATACGTGATACTAGAAACATGTGACTAGGACTTATTTTCGTTAACTTGCTTCCTTAGCTAGTTATGGTACTATAGTGTGGCTTACACCCGACAGGGTCTAGTTAGGATGGACGTGCAAGCCTTCTCACGGTAGTTAGCATGAGAAATAAGCCTATGTTAATCTATGTGAATTGTTTCGGTGTATCATGATATGTAATTAGATTATTTCGCGAACGCTTTCTCAATTATGCTAGTAGTACTTAAACTCGTATGCTCACCTTTACTTAATTGTATTGACTTGTATTTTAACGTATGTAACAGGTTGAGGATTTAGCGTGGATGCTTGGATGTTGCTTAGTTTAGTTTGTTTTGTTTAGTTAGTTTGTTGATGTATTTCAGATTTGGATCTTATGTATGAAATCTAGGGGAAATCGAACCCGGTTGAATTTTATGAGAAATCTCTGTTTTGTAATAATTGTTTAAATGTTACGTTTAATAGTATGGGTTATTAAGCAGGTTGTGATATGCTAAATGATTGTTATGGAACATCTCGTGAAATCAATCTGGTCGCCTAGTGCCACTAACCCCGATGTTTCCGCCATCGGTTGGGGTGTGACAGATTGGTATCAAGCAAATTCCTTAGGATAATAGGTAGAATTGCCGTGTTTGACCTAGTAGCATGTTTAAGTACCCGATTGACCAATCTTTGAATTAAATGTTAAACTACTTGCCATAAATGCTTAAATGTGCCTTTCCTAAGGCTAATACAACAATAAACGCTTGGAAACGCTCGCATTACACCAAACGAGTGATCAAGTCGAGAATAGGTGTGAAAACCGAGAACACTCGACGAGATCATTCACTCCGCGCATCCTCTCGCACGATATACCTTCGTTGAGTTAGGAGTGACATCCAAACCTCGACGAAAATCTCCATTTCTATCTAGGAATAAAGTTGCTAAGTTAGGGGTGAAACCCGCATCTTAATAACTAATTCCGTGCTTCGATTTTCAATCTCACCAAAGTCTCGGTTATGCCGATGGTTTGAACACGTATTAACTGGAAGGGTAAACGTCGTTAGCCGCTTGCGGTGAGAACGTTTATTTATTAGGCCAAAGTGTGGGTCCAGATGCAAAGGGTAGTCGAATCACTTTGGCGTGTAAAACGTCTCAAAACCTCGGACACTCCCAATTGATTTAAGCCTATATCGTCGAGACGCATCATCGAGTTTATTACTATTTACGTGTTTAAAATTTTGAGAATTTTCGCTTTATTAGATTTCTCGGTTTGATGATTTATCATATCATCGATTTCTCGATTTATCGCATTTACGCTCCATCGAATGTATGCACAACTTGCACAGCTCTCGTAATCCAAAATGCTAATTAATACACCAACCAAACTAATCGCTTAACTCGCTACGCCTATGAGGACATGTGTGTCTCATACATGGTATCATCTCGCTTATCTCGCTTTTATATATCGCTTATATCTCGCATCTCATATCGCGCTATGCATGATGGTCAATTAGAAGGTGAATACGTGCAAAATGTGTGCTTACGTGGATTATGTGCTTACGTGCTTATGTGCTTACGTACTTATGTGCTTACGTGTTTACGTGCCTATGTGTTTATGTGATTCTGTGCCTTGCATGAATAATTATAATAAATATTTAAACATAACTCTATTATAATCGAATCTCATCTAATCGAAATCCTTCGTGTAGATGTCTTCTATGGGATTGCACACCCGAAGGAACCTCCAGCGTAGCAACGCCGACAAGCGTATTGCCACCATGGTAGCCAAGGAAATGGCTAAGGTCATCCCGCAAATCGTCTCAGAAATCCATGCTGTGAGCAGTAACTCGTCAGTTGACTCGAAAGCTGAGAACCCAAGTCACAGTTCAGCTTCAAAAACTTCAAAGCTTGTGCACCTCTCGCCTTCACGGGCAACGAT
Organism: Scalesia atractyloides; assembly: GCA_947069175.1. Classification (NCBI taxonomy): domain Eukaryota; kingdom Viridiplantae; phylum Streptophyta; class Magnoliopsida; order Asterales; family Asteraceae; genus Scalesia; species Scalesia atractyloides. The sequence continues at coordinate 6,761,955 of CAMTDV010000018.1, read as the reverse complement.
GGACCGACAGCTATGTTCCATTGGTTTGACGCCATCGAGGTCACCTTTAGGCAAAGTGGATGCCCCGATGACCTCCGCACAGTGAACGCTACCGGAGTCTTCCAGTCCCGTGCTCTTGACTGGTGGACCGCCGAAAGGAATAGGCGCGATAATGATGAAGCCTACAGTCTATCTTGGGAGGAACTCAAGGAAGTGATGTTGAAGGAGTTTTTGTACTCCGCAAGAACTACAAAAGCTCGAGAATGAGTTTTGGGGAATCAAACAGGATGGTCCCGACAATGTTGGATTCACTGCTCGGTTTAAGATTTTGAGCATCATCTGTCCTAGCCAGGTTGATACGACTGAGAAAGCTATCAACAAGTACATCCGTGGTTGCCTGAGTGTGTTGTAAATTTTGTGAAAGTTGCTCGTACTACAACCATCGAGGAAACCTTCATGCTCGCCGCTGAGATCAATGATCAGCGAGTTCAGGATGGTTATTTCAAGAACTCCACTAAAGTCGCCAATCAAGCCGTCGTCGAACCAACCGCTACTACCGAACCACCAAGTGACCCAAAGGGAAAGCGTCAGGGACGCAAAAGAGGAAACCCGAGTAAGAAGTATGCTCTCGCCGCTCCAGCAAACCCTCAGCCACTTCAGTCAGCCGCTCCGAACGCACCCCCAGCTAAGCGTGCGTATACCGGACCTCACCCTTTGTGCCCTAAGTGCACTTATCATCATGTCGTCGGTGGCAACTGCCGTTTTTGCACGAACTGCATTATCTACGACCGTTTTACTGTGAGTTGCCGATCAGGCCCTCGTCAGCCAGCTCCTCAGGCTCCAGCAACTCCAGCTTTACCCGCTCCTCCTCAAGCCAATCAGCAGCAAGCTCCAAAAGCACGAGTGTGCTATGTGTGTGGTGATCCGAATCATTTCGCTAATGTATGTCCGAATCGTCCTGTCAAGCAAGAGCAGCCAGCACCGCAGCCTCAGCAGCAGCCTCAGCCACAACAGCAGCACCCACAAGCTGCGCGTGGCAGAGCCTTTAACCTCAATCACCGCTAGTGTCGCAGCCCCCGACCCCACCCGGGACGGGGGCCACGGGACACAGAGCTGGTGGTACTGGTGTTTATTAATTTGGCAGCCGAATTAAAACATCAAGATCGTCGTTAGGAAATAAATATCAGAGTTTCAAAACACCAAACTTTCATATTAAACAAATGGGGTAAAACCCATGTTTCCATTACAATACATATTTTAGGGATAAACCCTAATTTATGGAAAACATAAACTCCTTTATATTTAGGTAACTTTTATAGCCACTTTTCTAAGCCTTCAGTGCTCTCCAGCTGGCTTCTGTTAGGTTCACATTAAGTTACCTGAAACGCATTTTAAAAACATTTTATCAACAAGAAATACTGGCGAATTCATCTCAGTTTTATCAAAACAAGTGATTATATTTTACAGTTATTGAGGAGCATCCGCACTTACAATGTTTATATCTATGTAATTACTCAATCAGTACTGTCAATCCTGACTTTTGGGTCATATTACTTTGGGCCCTGCCGCCCAACAGTAACGGTTCCTGTCACATTCCCGTGACTTTGGACTAGCAATGTATACAAAACACCAACATACCGACAGTAATTGTAGAATACATATACTCAATCACTCTTAAGCATAATTAAAACATTTGAGGTTTTATTAACACATTTTGACTCACAAAAAGATTTACAAAAAGAGAATGTACTCGCCTTGAACACTTTAAGTATTTCTACGGAGTTCCTGGTGATAGTTCTTGATACTTCCTGAGATTTCTATTAAAACATACAATGCACATGTGTTAGTAAGTTAACCTAAGTCACTTTAACCATACAACAATCGAAAGAACTCCAACGAACGTAGTCGGGCAGAGCCTAGACATGCTTTGGCGATTCTAGATCGATTGGGTAGGGTGTCCATACAACACTCGACAGAACTCCAACGAACGTAGTCGGGCAGAGCCTAGACATGCGATGTCGATTCTAGATCGATTGGTAGGATAGTGAATTAGTGATCGGGGGTTAAGTTACTTACAGCGGGCAGCGCTTCGCCGATTTAGAGGTTTAGGGGGGGTGTTGCATGAAGAAACAGAGATTCGGAGAGTATACCTTCGATTTTATCGACGCAATTGAGCACTGGACTTCGTCCCAGACTGCTCTATTTATACCCTAATTTGACCTCTCCCGCGCGTCGCGCGGGGATCTGGGTTCCCTCTCGCGTGGCGCCTGAGGTGCCTAGCTAGGCTAGGTCAGCCTGGTCACAAGTGTAGGGTTGCCAGATGGCGCGAAACGGTGACACGTCACCTGGATACCTCCCGCGCATCGCGACAGAGACTGGTGTCTCTGGCGCGTGGCGCCTGGACATTCCAGGGGGACCTGTCTTGTTTTGCATGCCGCGTCTCGATTCGCGTGTCCGGTTTTACATTTTGGTATTTCGGGGTGTTTTGGAGAGTCGTTACATTCTCCCACCTTGTTTTAAATCTCGTCCTCGAGAGTCATTTGAATAGGTGTGGATAGTTTCTTTGCATTTCTGACTCCAGCTCCCGTGTATATTCTAGTCCTTTCTTTGAATCCCATTTTACTTTTACCAGAACTAATCTCTTGAGCTTAAGATTCTTGATGTAACATCCGTAAAAAACGGATTTACCAAACCCGCTCCGTTTAGCAACCGAACAGTCAGTCAAAATTTTCGTTGCGAATTAAATGTCCAAAACATTTTTAAACGATCCGTAATCAATTATTATACGCGAATATATATTTAGTTTTTGAAAAACTGTCAAAAATCGCAAAATAAAAATGAAATACATCTGCCGGGTTTCGAACCCGGGTCTGTACCGAACCAGAATCATGACTTAACTCTCACACATAAACCACTGCGCCGCTTGTTCTGTTTGTTATATATTTCAATCATTTAATTGATAAAGTGTCGTTACAAATTCAAAACCGGCGCCCAAACGGTTCAGTCGTCGGAATCCCGGAATATTCGCGAGTTTTAACACCAATTTACGTTATAACGTAAACCTTTAATCACATATCGGTTATAACCGATGTTTAAAGTCCGCGACCAAATTCATAACCGCCGGAAAATTTAAATAACGAACACAGTCGGAATTCAGACCAAGTGCATTGACGATTTGTCCTATAAATTGACCCACAACCGACGACAAACACTTTCGCTCAAAAATCACACCTTTTCTCGGCGTAATTCCACTCGCCGGAACTTTCCTGTTTTTCGCCGGAAAACCGAGTTTTAACTTTTGAACCTCACTGAGCCCCTGAAGCTTATACCGGAGATACCCTTACCTTTTCCAAGCTTTCCGGAGACTTGATGCTGCAAGACACCTGACGCCGGAGTTGAATCCTGTCGCCGGAGTTCTGCCGGAAAACAGAGGATCCAGTCGGTATACTTCTTCGCCCAATTTCTTTTCCTTTTTCACAATTACCTCACCATATTGAACTGTAAAACACTAATAAAACTGATAGAAATCTCGAACCAGTCAGACTTCATCTCTGGTTATTTTTCAGTGAAGAAGACGGTGCACTTTTGTATCTTATAAGTTTAATTAAAATCATGATATTAATCGGGTTAGACACACAGTCCAGCGGTGGACTGTGTGCACATATAAAACGCAAAACGTCTCAAGTTCGAATCCCGTCTCACACACGCTTCCTTAATAAAATCCATTTTTTTTTGTTTACTGAACCGGATCGCCACAGATATATGTTAAATATATTGTTAACCGGAATATTAACCAAGTTAGACACACAGTCCAGCGGTGGACTGTGTGTTTGTTTATATCACAGGTCACGATTCGAGTCCGGTCTTCAGCACCGACTCGGACAATTATCTTCTCTTTTTAATTAAGGCAGAAAAGGAAATAAATAATTAGTATTTAAGTATAATAAAAATCGAATGTTATAACATGTTGAACACACAGTCCAGCGGTGGACTGTGTGTTGGATTAAACCACAGGTCCCGGGTTCGAGACCTGTGGATTGCAAGACCGTTCCGCTTAAAATGTTTTTAAAATAAAAGGATTTCTGTTTAATTCTAACTAATGTATATATATAATTAAAATCGGATATATAACGGGTTAGACACGTAGCTCAGTTGGTAGAGCTGCGTGCACGCGTACGAGAGGTCTCGGGTTCGAGCCTCACTCAGCGCACAACAATAATCCATCGAACCGGTCAACGGTCAGGTCAACGGTCAACGGGCCGGTCAACGGTCAGAAAAAAATAAATTTTTTTATTACTTTTATTTAATTATTTTAATTAAAAAAATCAATTATAAATACTTAAAAATAATATTTTTAAGGTTAGAAAATAGCCTCAAACTCACAAAAATACACCCAACAATCCTACTAAAATAGTTTAATAAAATCCGTTTACTTACCAAACCATAATGCGATTTATCTAGGTTAAATCTCACTCGTGGTTAAAACCACTTCGCGTGCATTCAACGTCATCAACCGAACGCACCCACTGTGAGTGAATCTTACAATTCCCCCTTTTAAATTACACGTTTTGGGGTGTGTCATGTGTTATGAAATAATTAATTTATTTATTTAAACTTGTGCCATACCACATCATGACTTAAACTTAGATTGATTTATTGTTGTGATTTACTTATATTCCGTTTGTCAAATTACATGAAACTCATACATTAAGCCCATCAGTTCCTCGTGGGAAACGAGTAGAATATCGCGTGCTTCAATTCAATTCATTATTGTTCATGTGTGTTTTCATTGAGTTTATATTGTTTGTAGTTGTGTTATTCATATTATCATGTTTATGCAATTCATTCATCAGGCCCCTCAGTTCCTCGTGAGAGACGAGTTGAGCAACGCGTGCCTTTAATTGTTCCATTATTATTCATGAGTGTTTTCATTTAACATATTATGATTGTTGATCAAGTTACATCTAATTTTACTCATGTTTGGTTGTGCACATATTTCATAATCAATTTAAATGAATTGTTCAATTGTTTTCCATAGGATTCACTCGCCAACATTATGTTGATCCAAAAACCTTTTTACACATGATACAGGTGAACAGGTTGAAGCAAGGATAACATAGGATATGCCTTAGAAGAGAACAAAGAAGTTTAGATTGTAGTTAGATCATGTTGTAGCAATCATTGTAAATTTCCATTTAAATTGTATTAATGAATATGAAACGTTTAATAAATGTCATGAGCTTTGATGATAACCCAATCATGCCCCGATCACCTTATCCGCTGCGGGTCGGGGTATGACAGATTGGTATCAGAGCCATGACTATAGGGATATAGGATAGGTTATTAGACCCTTAGAGCCTATACTATAGTCTGCCTAAATTTTAAATTGATTAGGTGGTTACATACAAACTTGTGATATTTATTTGTTTCATATTTGTTTACATTTCAGTCAAACATACATGCTCATATACATATTCATTATACATATATACATATTCATTATACATATATCGATGTTCATGTGTTCAATTTATTTTCATACTCTCGTTATCCAAAGATTTTATGCAATTTTCAATTCTCATCAAAGTAAGTTCTGCGACGGGCATGTAGTAACTGGAAGGGTACAAGTACCGGTAGTCGGAACGTCCTGTCTAGGCTGGCATTCGTATAAATCCAATATAACGGACCAGTTTGCCTACCTGGGGACCAACGATGAGAGTACGAAGGACCTATTAGGCCAAAGCATGCCACACCAAACGTCGTTCGAACTAACCCTACTTTGAGGTGTCATCGTGTCTACACCTGGACACATTCCGAACATCACACGTTGTATACATATTTCTCGATTTTCCCGGGTTTTTGTGTACGCAACCAGGCAGAAACCGTGCGAACCATATGAAAAACCGGTATTCATGGGGGCCCACATGATTACACAAGGTAAAGTATGGCGGCATGACGGGCCTAACAGCGAGCAAAGCCCAAGACATCCTATGGATGTAGTATTTTTGTATAATTATTTTATGAATGTTCATTCTTGAATGCGACCCATGATCTCAAAAGCATCCAACTCATACCCTTGTCATGTATTCATTGTAGATGTCTTCTAACCTCGCCCGTAGGAAGACGAGAGCAAGAAAAGCCCGCGAACGCATGGCTACCTTAATCGCTCAACAAATGGCTGCCGTAATACCCAACATTGTAATCCAAGTTCAACAAGCACTTACCGATAATCCTGTCAATCAAGCAAACCAAAACATTTTCAACTCTTCCCCAAATACCACTAAATGCACCTACAAGCATTTCAAATCATGCGACCCTCCGAAATATAAAGGGACTGAAGGTGTCACCGCACTCCTCCATTGGTTTGAAGAAATGGAGAATACTTTTCTAAATTGCGATTGCCCTGATGATCGCAAAGTGCGTTATGCTACCGGTCGACTATATGGGATAGCACTTACTTGGTGGAACACAGAGAAGGCCAAGCGAGGTGTTGAAGATGCTATGTCCTTAACTTGGAACGAATTGAAGGAAATCATGACCAGACGATTTTGCCCAAGGAGCGAAATCAAGAAGCTAGAAGATGAATTTTACTCATTGAAGCAAGTGGAAGGAGACCACACCACCTACAACAAAAGGTTCCTCGAATTACATCAAATGGTTCCCAACATGTTTACTCCCCTCTACCGTTTGATCGAGCACTACATTCGTGGTCTTCCGTCAAAGATTCAAGACCCTGTGATAAGTACCAAGCCTGCAACTTTGGAAGCAGCAATGGAGCTAGCAATAGAGCTCACCGAGAACCGAATCCGAAACAAAGACTTCGAGGAGGAGAAGAAGAAGGATAAAGAATCAACTGAAACCTCCGACTCCACTCAACCCGAATCCCCTTCTCAACCCAAACCTAAGAGAAGAAGAGTCGGGCGACTTTTCGCTGCTACCCAACGTAATCAACCAGTTTTTCACGCCATACCCATCCGAGCTGTCTCAATCACCCAAGTGGCATCCAACTCAACTTACCCAAATAAGAAACCATATCTTGGACCTCACCCTCGATGCAACAACTGTTTTTATCACCATTCCCTTACTTTACCTTGCCGGCTATGTACAGCTTGTGGACGTTATGGTCATTTGAGCAATGTATGTCGCACCTTTCAAGACCAAACCTCTTCCCCTACTCAAAACATGGCCCAAACTTATCACCAACTTCAATATCCCATGTTCCCATATGCTAGAGCTTGCTTCAATTGTGGCGACCCTACCCACTTTAGAAACACATGCCCTCAATTGGTTAATGTTATCAACACTCAAGCCCAATCAAACCCAGTTAACCAAGTAAACCAAGAAAACCCAACCACTATGCCACCAGCAAGAGGAAGAGTCTTCAATATCAACGCCAACCCTGTCGAAGATAATGACGGCCCAGATGAAGATACTCAGCTAGTCCTTTTCGCGGAAGATCCAGATTCAACTCCTGTTGTTTAGTCTTATGTTTTTCTTTATCACATGTGTAGACTGTTAGAGTAATTATGATATATTATATATTATATATTGTTTTCAGTATATACTTTTGCTGAGGCCGCAGCTCCCCATCCATCGAGGTTGAGTTTGATCCCCATTTTATTATGGGTTGATCAGGGCGTGCCCGCACGATCGGCTCCGTTTGTTAGAGCCTTGATCGGTTACGTAATTTTACATTTCAATACATGCAATACGCTCGGCTCCGTTTGATTGAGCCTTGAGTGCACAGATTTATTCACATTTCCAGTTCATACAATACGCTCGGCTCCGTTTGATTGAGCCTTGAGTGCACAGATTTATTCACATTTCCAGTTCATGCAATACGTTCGGCTCCGTTTGATTGAGCCTTGAGCGCACATACAATTTCATTATCAGTATCTTGTGGTTGTGGTGTTTGTAGTAGAGTCGCATCGAACTAACCATAACTTTCGGATAAAGTCAACGAAAATTTGACAAGGGTATGGTGGATACGCCGATGGTACTTCCTATATATAAGTATTCTTGTCAAATGATCGGAGGCATTATCAGGCGGTTATGAGAGGTTCCATGCATAGGCTGATTGTGTGATGGTTGTTTAAATTAAGTTGTTCAATTTCAGTACATTCAATACGTTCGGCTCCGTTTGATTGAGCCTTGAGCGCACATACAATTTCATTCAATACGTTCGGCTCCGTTTGATTGAGCCTTGAGCGCACAGACAATTTCATTATCAGTATCATGTGGTTGTGGTGTTTGTAGTAGAGTCGCATCGAACTAACCATAACTTGCGGATAAAGTTAATGAGAATTTGACAAGGATATGGTGGATACGCCGATGGTACTTCCTATATATAAGTATTCTTGTCAAATAATCGGAGGCATTATCAGGCGGTTATGAGAGGTTCCATGCATAGGCTGTTTGTATGGTTAAGTTATTCATATTCAGTACATGCAATACGCTCGGCTCCGTTTGATTGAGCCTTGAGCACACAATTTCAATTTCAGTACATTCAATATGTTCGGCTCCGTTTGATTGAGCCTTGAGCACACAATTTCATTTTCAGTACATGCAAAACGATCGGCTCCGTTCGATTGAGCCTTGATCGCACAGATATATTTCATTTCAGTAATTTATGTTTGTTGTATTGATTGTAGAGTTATAGGACTAATCATAATTCACTGTTAAAACCAATGAAAATTTGACAAGAATATGGTGGATACGCCGCTGGTACTTCCTATATATAAGTATTCTTGTCAAAGGATCAGAGGCATTAACGGATGGTTATGAGAAGTTCTATGTAGGATTTATTAGTTTCTGGTAACCAATCATAACTTGTGGATAAAAATAATGAAAATTTGGCAAGAATATGGTGGATACGCCGCTGGTACTTCCTATATATAAGTATTCTTGCCAAAGGATCAGAGGCATTATCAGGCGGTTATGAGAAGTTCCATGTAGGATTTAGTATTGCCTTGGTTGGAAATTGTGTTACATTTATATCATCATGTTATTTAAAGAGATTGGATTGTGTTCCATTTCTACATAAATTAACCTCTCCATCATAACAAACGAGAGAGGAACTTCCATCATTCAAACATATATGTTATCAGAATGTGGATTCAAATATTTGCTGTTGTGTTTATTCATGTTCAAATATTCGCTGATGTGTCTATTCATGTTCGAATATTTGCTGTTGTGTTTATTCATGTTCAAATATTCGCTGATGTGTCTATTCATGTTCGAATATTTGCTGTTGTGTTTATTCATGTTCAAATATTTGCTGATGTGTTCATTCATGTTCGAATATTTGCTGTTATGTTTATTCATGTTCAAATATTTGCTGATGTGTTCATTCATGTTTGGATATCAGCTGTTGTGTTTTTATTTATGTTCCATGTAGATTGTAGTGTTAGAAGTTTTGCCTTAGGATATAACCATATTTTTCCCAAACGTATCTAAACTCTTATGCATGATATCATTTTAGCAAATCATTTCTGCTTATCAATACTTATACAGTAGGCAACAAAAAGCGATTCCTGAATAGGGTACTTAACCCTTACAAGGAACGTTACCGCCTCGAACAAAAACTTAAGCCTTTATTTTGCTAAGCATACAACTGTCAAACAAAACATCATCACCCTTTTAGTCAAAATATATCATTATTTAAATTTCGGGACGAAATTTCTAAAAAGCAGGGGATACTGTAACATCCGTCAAAAACGGATTTACCAAACCCGCTCCGTTTAGCAACCGAACAGTCAGTCAAAATTTTCGTTGCGAATTAAATGTCCAAAACATTTTTAAACGATCCGTAATCAATTATTATACGCGAATATATATTTAGTTTTTGAAAAACTGTCAAAAATCGCAAAATAAAAATGAAATACATCTGCCGGGTTTCGAACCCGGGTCTGTACCGAACCAGAATCATGACTTAACTCTCACACATAAACCACTGCGCCGCTTGTTCTGTTTGTTATATATTTCAATCATTTAATTGATAAAGTGTCGTTACAAATTCAAAACCGGCGCCCAAACGGTTCAGTCGTCGGAATCCCGGAATATTCGCGAGTTTTAACACCAATTTACGTTATAACGTAAACCTTTAATCACATATCGGTTATAACCGATGTTTAAAGTCCGCGACCAAATTCATAACCGCCGGAAAATTTAAATAACGAACACAGTCGGAATTCAGACCAAGTGCATTGACGATTTGTCCTATAAATTGACCCACAACCGACGACAAACACTTTCGCTCAAAAATCACACCTTTTCTCGGCGTAATTCCACTCGCCGGAACTTTCCTGTTTTTCGCCGGAAAACCGAGTTTTAACTTTTGAACCTCACTGAGCCCCTGAAGCTTATACCGGAGATACCCTTACCTTTTCCAAGCTTTCCGGAGACTTGATGCTGCAAGACACCTGACGCCGGAGTTGAATCCTGTCGCCGGAGTTCTGCCGGAAAACAGAGGATCCAGTCGGTATACTTCTTCGCCCAATTTCTTTTCCTTTTTCACAATTACCTCACCATATTGAACTGTAAAACACTAATAAAACTGATAGAAATCTCGAACCAGTCAGACTTCATCTCTGGTTATTTTTCAGTGAAGAAGACGGTGCACTTTTGTATCTTATAAGTTTAATTAAAATCATGATATTAATCGGGTTAGACACACAGTCCAGCGGTGGACTGTGTGCACATATAAAACGCAAAACGTCTCAAGTTCGAATCCCGTCTCACACACGCTTCCTTAATAAAATCCATTTTTTTTTGTTTACTGAACCGGATCGCCACAGATATATGTTAAATATATTGTTAACCGGAATATTAACCAAGTTAGACACACAGTCCAGCGGTGGACTGTGTGTTTGTTTATATCACAGGTCACGATTCGAGTCCGGTCTTCAGCACCGACTCGGACAATTATCTTCTCTTTTTAATTAAGGCAGAAAAGGAAATAAATAATTAGTATTTAAGTATAATAAAAATCGAATGTTATAACATGTTGAACACACAGTCCAGCGGTGGACTGTGTGTTGGATTAAACCACAGGTCCCGGGTTCGAGACCTGTGGATTGCAAGACCGTTCCGCTTAAAATGTTTTTAAAATAAAAGGATTTCTGTTTAATTCTAACTAATGTATATATATAATTAAAATCGGATATATAACGGGTTAGACACGTAGCTCAGTTGGTAGAGCTGCGTGCACGCGTACGAGAGGTCTCGGGTTCGAGCCTCACTCAGCGCACAACAATAATCCATCGAACCGGTCAACGGTCAGGTCAACGGTCAACGGGCCGGTCAACGGTCAGAAAAAAATAAATTTTTTTATTACTTTTATTTAATTATTTTAATTAAAAAAATCAATTATAAATACTTAAAAATAATATTTTTAAGGTTAGAAAATAGCCTCAAACTCACAAAAATACACCCAACAATCCTACTAAAATAGTTTAATAAAATCCGTTTACTTACCAAACCATAATGCGATTTATCTAGGTTAAATCTCACTCGTGGTTAAAACCACTTCGCGTGCATTCAACGTCATCAACCGAACGCACCCACTGTGAGTGAATCTTACAATTCCCCCTTTTAAATTACACGTTTTGGGGTGTGTCATGTGTTATGAAATAATTAATTTATTTATTTAAACTTGTGCCATACCACATCATGACTTAAACTTAGATTGATTTATTGTTGTGATTTACTTATATTCCGTTTGTCAAATTACATGAAACTCATACATTAAGCCCATCAGTTCCTCGTGGGAAACGAGTAGAATATCGCGTGCTTCAATTCAATTCATTATTGTTCATGTGTGTTTTCATTGAGTTTATATTGTTTGTAGTTGTGTTATTCATATTATCATGTTTATGCAATTCATTCATCAGGCCCCTCAGTTCCTCGTGAGAGACGAGTTGAGCAACGCGTGCCTTTAATTGTTCCATTATTATTCATGAGTGTTTTCATTTAACATATTATGATTGTTGATCAAGTTACATCTAATTTTACTCATGTTTGGTTGTGCACATATTTCATAATCAATTTAAATGAATTGTTCAATTGTTTTCCATAGGATTCACTCGCCAACATTATGTTGATCCAAAAACCTTTTTACACATGATACAGGTGAACAGGTTGAAGCAAGGATAACATAGGATATGCCTTAGAAGAGAACAAAGAAGTTTAGATTGTAGTTAGATCATGTTGTAGCAATCATTGTAAATTTCCATTTAAATTGTATTAATGAATATGAAACGTTTAATAAATGTCATGAGCTTTGATGATAACCCAATCATGCCCCGATCACCTTATCCGCTGCGGGTCGGGGTATGACAGATTGGTATCAGAGCCATGACTATAGGGATATAGGATAGGTTATTAGACCCTTAGAGCCTATACTATAGTCTGCCTAAATTTTAAATTGATTAGGTGGTTACATACAAACTTGTGATATTTATTTGTTTCATATTTGTTTACATTTCAGTCAAACATACATGCTCATATACATATTCATTATACATATATACATATTCATTATACATATATCGATGTTCATGTGTTCAATTTATTTTCATACTCTCGTTATCCAAAGATTTTATGCAATTTTCAATTCTCATCAAAGTAAGTTCTGCGACGGGCATGTAGTAACTGGAAGGGTACAAGTACCGGTAGTCGGAACGTCCTGTCTAGGCTGGCATTCGTATAAATCCAATATAACGGACCAGTTTGCCTACCTGGGGACCAACGATGAGAGTACGAAGGACCTATTAGGCCAAAGCATGCCACACCAAACGTCGTTCGAACTAACCCTACTTTGAGGTGTCATCGTGTCTACACCTGGACACATTCCGAACATCACACGTTGTATACATATTTCTCGATTTTCCCGGGTTTTTGTGTACGCAACCAGGCAGAAACCGTGCGAACCATATGAAAAACCGGTATTCATGGGGCCCACATGATTACACAAGGTAAAGTATGGCGGCATGACGGGCCTAACAGCGAGCAAAGCCCAAGACATCCTATGGATGTAGTATTTTTGTATAATTATTTTATGAATGTTCATTCTTGAATGCGACCCATGATCTCAAAAGCATCCAACTCATACCCTTGTCATGTATTCATTGTAGATGTCTTCTAACCTCGCCCGTAGGAAGACGAGAGCAAGAAAAGCCCGCGAACGCATGGCTACCTTAATCGCTCAACAAATGGCTGCCGTAATACCCAACATTGTAATCCAAGTTCAACAAGCACTTACCGATAATCCTGTCAATCAAGCAAACCAAAACATTTTCAACTCTTCCCCAAATACCACTAAATGCACCTACAAGCATTTCAAATCATGCGACCCTCCGAAATATAAAGGGACTGAAGGTGTCACCGCACTCCTCCATTGGTTTGAAGAAATGGAGAATACTTTTCTAAATTGCGATTGCCCTGATGATCGCAAAGTGCGTTATGCTACCGGTCGACTATATGGGATAGCACTTACTTGGTGGAACACAGAGAAGGCCAAGCGAGGTGTTGAAGATGCTATGTCCTTAACTTGGAACGAATTGAAGGAAATCATGACCAGACGATTTTGCCCAAGGAGCGAAATCAAGAAGCTAGAAGATGAATTTTACTCATTGAAGCAAGTGGAAGGAGACCACACCACCTACAACAAAAGGTTCCTCGAATTACATCAAATGGTTCCCAACATGTTTACTCCCCTCTACCGTTTGATCGAGCACTACATTCGTGGTCTTCCGTCAAAGATTCAAGACCCTGTGATAAGTACCAAGCCTGCAACTTTGGAAGCAGCAATGGAGCTAGCAATAGAGCTCACCGAGAACCGAATCCGAAACAAAGACTTCGAGGAGGAGAAGAAGAAGGATAAAGAATCAACTGAAACCTCCGACTCCACTCAACCCGAATCCCCTTCTCAACCCAAACCTAAGAGAAGAAGAGTCGGGCGACTTTTCGCTGCTACCCAACGTAATCAACCAGTTTTTCACGCCATACCCATCCGAGCTGTCTCAATCACCCAAGTGGCATCCAACTCAACTTACCCAAATAAGAAACCATATCTTGGACCTCACCCTCGATGCAACAACTGTTTTTATCACCATTCCCTTACTTTACCTTGCCGGCTATGTACAGCTTGTGGACGTTATGGTCATTTGAGCAATGTATGTCGCACCTTTCAAGACCAAACCTCTTCCCCTACTCAAAACATGGCCCAAACTTATCACCAACTTCAATATCCCATGTTCCCATATGCTAGAGCTTGCTTCAATTGTGGCGACCCTACCCACTTTAGAAACACATGCCCTCAATTGGTTAATGTTATCAACACTCAAGCCCAATCAAACCCAGTTAACCAAGTAAACCAAGAAAACCCAACCACTATGCCACCAGCAAGAGGAAGAGTCTTCAATATCAACGCCAACCCTGTCGAAGATAATGACGGCCCAGATGAAGATACTCAGCTAGTCCTTTTCGCGGAAGATCCAGATTCAACTCCTGTTGTTTAGTCTTATGTTTTTCTTTATCACATGTGTAGACTGTTAGAGTAATTATGATATATTATATATTATATATTGTTTTCAGTATATACTTTTGCTGAGGCCGCAGCTCCCCATCCATCGAGGTTGAGTTTGATCCCCATTTTATTATGGGTTGATCAGGGCGTGCCCGCACGATCGGCTCCGTTTGTTAGAGCCTTGATCGGTTACGTAATTTTACATTTCAATACATGCAATACGCTCGGCTCCGTTTGATTGAGCCTTGAGTGCACAGATTTATTCACATTTCCAGTTCATACAATACGCTCGGCTCCGTTTGATTGAGCCTTGAGTGCACAGATTTATTCACATTTCCAGTTCATGCAATACGTTCGGCTCCGTTTGATTGAGCCTTGAGCGCACATACAATTTCATTATCAGTATCTTGTGGTTGTGGTGTTTGTAGTAGAGTCGCATCGAACTAACCATAACTTTCGGATAAAGTCAACGAAAATTTGACAAGGGTATGGTGGATACGCCGATGGTACTTCCTATATATAAGTATTCTTGTCAAATGATCGGAGGCATTATCAGGCGGTTATGAGAGGTTCCATGCATAGGCTGATTGTGTGATGGTTGTTTAAATTAAGTTGTTCAATTTCAGTACATTCAATACGTTCGGCTCCGTTTGATTGAGCCTTGAGCGCACATACAATTTCATTCAATACGTTCGGCTCCGTTTGATTGAGCCTTGAGCGCACAGACAATTTCATTATCAGTATCATGTGGTTGTGGTGTTTGTAGTAGAGTCGCATCGAACTAACCATAACTTGCGGATAAAGTTAATGAGAATTTGACAAGGATATGGTGGATACGCCGATGGTACTTCCTATATATAAGTATTCTTGTCAAATAATCGGAGGCATTATCAGGCGGTTATGAGAGGTTCCATGCATAGGCTGTTTGTATGGTTAAGTTATTCATATTCAGTACATGCAATACGCTCGGCTCCGTTTGATTGAGCCTTGAGCACACAATTTCAATTTCAGTACATTCAATATGTTCGGCTCCGTTTGATTGAGCCTTGAGCACACAATTTCATTTTCAGTACATGCAAAACGATCGGCTCCGTTCGATTGAGCCTTGATCGCACAGATATATTTCATTTCAGTAATTTATGTTTGTTGTATTGATTGTAGAGTTATAGGACTAATCATAATTCACTGTTAAAACCAATGAAAATTTGACAAGAATATGGTGGATACGCCGCTGGTACTTCCTATATATAAGTATTCTTGTCAAAGGATCAGAGGCATTAACGGATGGTTATGAGAAGTTCTATGTAGGATTTATTAGTTTCTTGGTAACCAATCATAACTTGTGGATAAAAATAATGAAAATTTGGCAAGAATATGGTGGATACGCCGCTGGTACTTCCTATATATAAGTATTCTTGCCAAAGGATCAGAGGCATTATCAGGCGGTTATGAGAAGTTCCATGTAGGATTTAGTATTGCCTTGGTTGGAAATTGTGTTACATTTATATCATCATGTTATTTAAAGAGATTGGATTGTGTTCCATTTCTACATAAATTAACCTCTCCATCATAACAAACGAGAGAGGAACTTCCATCATTCAAACATATATGTTATCAGAATGTGGATTCAAATATTTGCTGTTGTGTTTATTCATGTTCAAATATTCGCTGATGTGTCTATTCATGTTCGAATATTTGCTGTTGTGTTTATTCATGTTCAAATATTCGCTGATGTGTCTATTCATGTTCGAATATTTGCTGTTGTGTTTATTCATGTTCAAATATTTGCTGATGTGTTCATTCATGTTCGAATATTTGCTGTTATGTTTATTCATGTTCAAATATTTGCTGATGTGTTCATTCATGTTTGGATATCAGCTGTTGTGTTTTTATTTATGTTCCATGTAGATTGTAGTGTTAGAAGTTTTGCCTTAGGATATAACCATATTTTTCCCAAACGTATCTAAACTCTTATGCATGATATCATTTTAGCAAATCATTTCTGCTTATCAATACTTATACAGTAGGCAACAAAAAGCGATTCCTGAATAGGGTACTTAACCCTTACAAGGAACGTTACCGCCTCGAACAAAAACTTAAGCCTTTATTTTGCTAAGCATACAACTGTCAAACAAAACATCATCACCCTTTTAGTCAAAATATATCATTATTTAAATTTCGGGACGAAATTTCTAAAAAGCAGGGGATACTGTAACATCCGTCAAAAACGGATTTACCAAACCCGCTCCGTTTAGCAACCGAACAGTCAGTCAAAATTTTCGTTGCGAATTAAATGTCCAAAACATTTTTAAACGATCCGTAATCAATTATTATACGCGAATATATATTTAGTTTTTGAAAAACTGTCAAAAATCGCAAAATAAAAATGAAATACATCTGCCGGGTTTCGAACCCGGGTCTGTACCGAACCAGAATCATGACTTAACTCTCACACATAAACCACTGCGCCGCTTGTTCTGTTTGTTATATATTTCAATCATTTAATTGATAAAGTGTCGTTACAAATTCAAAACCGGCGCCCAAACGGTTCAGTCGTCGGAATCCCGGAATATTCGCGAGTTTTAACACCAATTTACGTTATAACGTAAACCTTTAATCACATATCGGTTATAACCGATGTTTAAAGTCCGCGACCAAATTCATAACCGCCGGAAAATTTAAATAACGAACACAGTCGGAATTCAGACCAAGTGCATTGACGATTTGTCCTATAAATTGACCCACAACCGACGACAAACACTTTCGCTCAAAAATCACACCTTTTCTCGGCGTAATTCCACTCGCCGGAACTTTCCTGTTTTTCGCCGGAAAACCGAGTTTTAACTTTTGAACCTCACTGAGCCCCTGAAGCTTATACCGGAGATACCCTTACCTTTTCCAAGCTTTCCGGAGACTTGATGCTGCAAGACACCTGACGCCGGAGTTGAATCCTGTCGCCGGAGTTCTGCCGGAAAACAGAGGATCCAGTCGGTATACTTCTTCGCCCAATTTCTTTTCCTTTTTCACAATTACCTCACCATATTGAACTGTAAAACACTAATAAAACTGATAGAAATCTCGAACCAGTCAGACTTCATCTCTGGTTATTTTTCAGTGAAGAAGACGGTGCACTTTTGTATCTTATAAGTTTAATTAAAATCATGATATTAATCGGGTTAGACACACAGTCCAGCGGTGGACTGTGTGCACATATAAAACGCAAAACGTCTCAAGTTCGAATCCCGTCTCACACACGCTTCCTTAATAAAATCCATTTTTTTTTGTTTACTGAACCGGATCGCCACAGATATATGTTAAATATATTGTTAACCGGAATATTAACCAAGTTAGACACACAGTCCAGCGGTGGACTGTGTGTTTGTTTATATCACAGGTCACGATTCGAGTCCGGTCTTCAGCACCGACTCGGACAATTATCTTCTCTTTTTAATTAAGGCAGAAAAGGAAATAAATAATTAGTATTTAAGTATAATAAAAATCGAATGTTATAACATGTTGAACACACAGTCCAGCGGTGGACTGTGTGTTGGATTAAACCACAGGTCCCGGGTTCGAGACCTGTGGATTGCAAGACCGTTCCGCTTAAAATGTTTTTAAAATAAAAGGATTTCTGTTTAATTCTAACTAATGTATATATATAATTAAAATCGGATATATAACGGGTTAGACACGTAGCTCAGTTGGTAGAGCTGCGTGCACGCGTACGAGAGGTCTCGGGTTCGAGCCTCACTCAGCGCACAACAATAATCCATCGAACCGGTCAACGGTCAGGTCAACGGTCAACGGGCCGGTCAACGGTCAGAAAAAAATAAATTTTTTTATTACTTTTATTTAATTATTTTAATTAAAAAAATCAATTATAAATACTTAAAAATAATATTTTTAAGGTTAGAAAATAGCCTCAAACTCACAAAAATACACCCAACAATCCTACTAAAATAGTTTAATAAAATCCGTTTACTTACCAAACCATAATGCGATTTATCTAGGTTAAATCTCACTCGTGGTTAAAACCACTTCGCGTGCATTCAACGTCATCAACCGAACGCACCCACTGTGAGTGAATCTTACAATTCCCCCTTTTAAATTACACGTTTTGGGGTGTGTCATGTGTTATGAAATAATTAATTTATTTATTTAAACTTGTGCCATACCACATCATGACTTAAACTTAGATTGATTTATTGTTGTGATTTACTTATATTCCGTTTGTCAAATTACATGAAACTCATACATTAAGCCCATCAGTTCCTCGTGGGAAACGAGTAGAATATCGCGTGCTTCAATTCAATTCATTATTGTTCATGTGTGTTTTCATTGAGTTTATATTGTTTGTAGTTGTGTTATTCATATTATCATGTTTATGCAATTCATTCATCAGGCCCCTCAGTTCCTCGTGAGAGACGAGTTGAGCAACGCGTGCCTTTAATTGTTCCATTATTATTCATGAGTGTTTTCATTTAACATATTATGATTGTTGATCAAGTTACATCTAATTTTACTCATGTTTGGTTGTGCACATATTTCATAATCAATTTAAATGAATTGTTCAATTGTTTTCCATAGGATTCACTCGCCAACATTATGTTGATCCAAAAACCTTTTTACACATGATACAGGTGAACAGGTTGAAGCAAGGATAACATAGGATATGCCTTAGAAGAGAACAAAGAAGTTTAGATTGTAGTTAGATCATGTTGTAGCAATCATTGTAAATTTCCATTTAATTTGTATTAATGAATATGAAACGTTTAATAAATGTCATGAGCTTTGATGATAACCCAATCATGCCCCGATCACCTTATCCGCTGCGGGTCGGGGTGTGACACTTGATCTTTCTATCTTCAATTTGAATGGGTTTCTCAACGAATTTTAGTTTCTCATTACCTCTACATCTTGAAGAGGTATCACCAATGATTCGTCTGCTAGACATTTCTTGAGATTGCATATATGAAATACATCATGTATTCCTACCATTTCTTCTGGCAATTGTAGCTGATAGGCTACTGGCCCTATTCGTTTGACAATCTTAAAAGGTCCACATACCCTGGTCTTAGTTTTCCTTTATTGCCGAATCTTACAACTCCTTTCCAGGTTGAGACTTTAATAGCACTTTATCTCTGACTTGAAATTCCAAGGGTTAACGTCTGTTATCTGCATAACTTTTTTGGCGATCTCTGGCTGTTTTCAGTCTTTCCTTGACTTGAATAATTTTGTCAGTTGTTTCTTGCACAATTTCAGGACCTGATAGTTACTTTTCTCAAATCTCTGCCCAGCATACTGGAGTTCGACATTTCCGCCCGTAGAGGGCTTCAAATGGTGCAGCATTGATGCTAGTATGATAACTGTTGTCGTAGGAAAATTCTATTAAAGGCAAATGTTCATCCAACTTCCTCTTAAATCAATTACACAAGCTCTAAGCATGTCTTCCATTGTTTGAATTGTTCTTTCACTTTGACCGTCTGTTTGAGGATGATATGTCGTACTCAGATTTAGTCTTGTTCTCATTGCTTTTTGGAAACTTGTCCAAAAATGGGAGGTAAAACGGTTGTCCCTGTCAGATACAATGGATAAAGGAATTCCATGTAATGAAACTATTTCATTTACATATAATTTAGCTAACTGTTCCATACTGAACGTTTCCTTCATTGGTAAGAAATGAGCTGATTTGGTTAACCTGTCTACAACCAACCAGATTGTATCATTACCTTTTCGTGTCCTGGGTAGTTTGGTAACAAAGTCCATGGTTATCATTTCCCATTTCCAAATAGGTATTTCCAATTGTTGTAACATGCCTGAAGGTTTCTGATGTTCAGCTTTAACCTGTGAACATGTTAGGCATTTGGCAACGTAGCTTGCTACATCCTTTTTTCATTCCTATCCACCAGAAATTCTTTCTCAAGTCTTTATACATCTTATCACTTCCAGGATGCATTGTATACTTAGTCTTATGGGCTTCCTCTAGTATTTGCTTTCGTAGATCTCCTTGGATAGGGATCCAAATTCTGTTTTTATGGAATCTCCAAATTCCATCTGTTCCTGTAACATCCGTAAAAAACCGGGTTAACCAAACCCGCTTCGTTTATTAACCGAACATCCAGTTAAAATTTTCGTTGCGTATTTAATGCTCAAATTAATTTTATACGATACATAATTAATAAATATATTATAATTTAAAATAATCAATAATAAATAATGAGATAAAAATTAAATAGAGACGCCGGGTTTCGAACCCGGGTCTCCCACTCAAACAAACACACAACGCACCACCAGGCTATCTGCGCTCTTTGTGAAATAATTGAAATCAATAAATATAAATATTCGTGCCATACGAGTCATCTGCGAGATTCCAGTGAGTAACCGCTCTGATTCAAACGTATACGTTTTAAAGAACGATTATGACAATCAATCCCTAACCGAAATCACAATCAAACGCTTTAACTCGCAAACCGTTATCACTGTTACAAATTACCGTTTTGATTTTAAGACAAGTTGTGGTTTTGGAAGCCTATGAGTACTTTCAGTCAGGAAACCAACTCGCTATTCACTCGAATCAACTCTCAACACACTCGCTAACCTCTCTGCAAGTCCCTATTCAGCAAGACCAACTCGCCGGAATTCTCTGCAAGTCACCGGAAAACCGAACCCATTTCATCTCTGTTGCCTTACTTTACAAACAGAACATCTAGAGCTCATACCGAAGTCACCCACACTCACCTCAAACTTCCTGAAGATCCCCTGCCGCAAGATACTCGTCGCCGGAATAACCTGCTGTCATCGGAATCTCGCCGGAGAAACAGGGGATCTCTGTTCGGTATATCTTACACCTAATCTCTCTCATTTTTATTAATCTCATATGTAGTTAATTACAATTTACTAAAGAAATTGATTAATGTATCGAAACAGTCGGGATTGGGAGTTCTGGGTTGTTTAACGAAGAAGATGAAGTTTCGGTTGTATATATATTTAATATAAATCGAGTTATATCTCGGGTTAGACACACAGTCCAGCGGTGGACTGTGTGCATTTGAAACATAGAGATACCGAGTTCGAGTCTGTCCTTGTTCCGATTCGTCACAATATTCAACCCTTTTTATAAAACCCAAATACGGAACCTTCCAGTTAGCATTTAAGTTTAATAAAAACCAGTATTCTAACCAGGTTAGACACACAGTCCAGCGGTGGACTGTGTGCAACGTTAAACAACAGGTCCCGAGTACGAGTCCTGTTAAGTGCACCGGTTTGGTATAATTAAAACTCTTTTTAAGTAAATGATTTCTGGATAAAACTAAATAGTATATAAGTATAATAAAAACCGGAATAATAACCAAGTTAGACACACAGTCCAGTGGTGAACTGTGTGCAAGAACATTAAGCACGTCGCGGGTTCGAGTCCAGGCTCCCGCACCGGTTCTGGCAATTATCTAAGTTTTTAAATAAGGACAGAAATGAATTTATCTAATTTGTATATAAGTATAATTAAAAACAGAAATATTTCGGGTTAGACACGTAGCTCAGTTGGTAGAGCTGCGTGCACGCGTACGAGAGGTCACAAGTTCGAACCTCACTCAGCGCAAACAAACACAAGACCGAACCGGTCAACAGTCAAACGGTCAACGGTCAACTGGTCAACGGTCAACTGGTCAAAAAGTCAAAAAAATTTTATTTTTCTTTTATTTATTTATTTTATTTAAAAATCAATTAAAAATACTTAAAAATAATATTTTTAAAGTTAGAAAGTTTCCTTGAACTCACAAAAATAAACTAACAATCCCATTAAGAACACTAATTAAAAATATTAATCTCAAATAAAAGATTATTTATTTATCGAACTATTATGTTATTATTTAGGTTAGTTCCCTTGCCGATTAAATCCGAATTCGTGCGCATTCATCATCAATCCAAGAAACGCACCCAGTGTGAGTGAATTCTTACAAATTCCCCTTTTTATTCATGTTTTGGGGTGTATCATGTGTCGCTTAAACTAATTCACTTATTCAAACTCGTGCTATACCATATTATGATCTAAAACTTAGAATGTAAATATTGTTTGTTGTTATGTATTACATATTGTCAAGTTGTATGCAAATTATTTGTTAGGCCCATCAGTTCCTCGTGGGAGACGAGTTGAACAACGCGTGCCTTAAAACTCATTCATTAGGCCCATCAGTTCGTAGAACAACGCGTGCCTCAAAACTCATTCATTAGGCCCATCAGTTCCTCGTGGAGACGAGTTGAACAACGCGTGCCTCAAAACAATCAATTGTTGTATGTGTGTGCAATAATTAATATTATGTGTATTGTGAATAAATTACATCTACATTTACTCATATGTGGTTATGCACTTTATTTTATAATCAATACAATAAATACGTTTAAATGTTTTTCATAGGATTCACTCGCCAACTTTTTGTTGACCCAAAAACCATTTTTACACATGATACAGGTGGACAGGATGAAGCAAGGAACACATAGGAAAGTGCCTTAGAAGAAAAATAATGAAGTCTAGAAAGATGTATAGAACATGTTGTACTTGTATGATTTGATTGTATGATCTTCTTTAAAATTGTAATAATAAATATGAAACATTATAATAAATGTCATGAGCTTTGATGAAAACCCAATCATGTCCCGATCACCTTTTTCCGCTGCGGGTCGGGGTGTGACAGATTAGTATCAGAGCTTTTGACTATAGGGATATAGGATAGGTTATTAGACCCTTAGAGCCTATACTATAGTTGATTAGATTTTAATTGTTTATGTGGTTACATGCCAACTCATGATGTTTATTGCTTTCATATTTATTACATACACAAATGCATGCAAACACTTCCAATATTACATTTTGTGATACATAATGAATTATACTTACAGTCAAACATACATACATATTCATCATACATATTTCAATGTTCACATATTCAAATCATCTTCATACTTCCGTTATTCAAGATTTTGTCGCATTTTTCATTTTCCAAATCCCATCGAAGTGAGTTCTGCGACGGGCATGTAGTAACTGTAAGGGTACAAGTACCGGTAGTCGGAACGTCCTGTCAAGGTTGGCATTCGTATAAATCCAATATGACGGACCAGTTTGCCTACCTGGGGACTAACGATGAGAGTACGAAGGACCTATTAGGCCAAAGCATGCCACACCAAACGTCGTTCGAACTAACCCCACTTTGAGGTGTCACCGTGTCCACACCTGGATACATTCCGAATATCATACGTTACATACATATTTCTCGATTTTCTTTGGGTTTTAGTGTACGTAACCAGGCTAACACATGCGAACCATATGAAAAACCCGGTAATCATGGGGGCCCACATGATTACGAAGGTGAAGTATGGCGGCATGCGAGGCCCAATTACGAGCAAAGCCCAAGACATCCTATGGATGTAGTAGATTTATTATTCTATATTTATTTTATGAATGTTCATTCCTAAATACGACACATGATCCCTAAAACATCCAACTCATACTCTTGATATGTATTCCTTGTAGATGTCTTCCAATCTCACTCGTAGGAAGATGAGATCAGGAAAAACCCGCGAGCGCATGGCCGCCCAAATCGCTCAACAAATGGCTGCCGTAATACCCAACATTGTAGTTCAAGTTCAACAAGCCCTTACCGCTAATCCCGTCAATCAAGAAGATCAAAATGTTGCAACCCTCCCCCAATTACCACTAAATGCACCTTCAAGCATTTCAAATCATGCGACCCTCCAAAATACGAAGGGACTGAAGGTGTCACCGCTCTCCTCCATTGGTTTGAGGAAATGAAAACACTTTTCTAAATTGCGATTGCCCCGATGATCGCAAAGTGCGATATGCTACCGGTCGTTTACTTGGAATAGCACTTACATGGTGGAATACAGAGAAGGCCAAACGAGGTGTTGAAGATGCTATGACTTTGATTTGGGAAGAGTTGAAGGAAATCATGACAAGACGGCTTTGCCCAAGAAGCGAAATCAAGAAATTAGAGGATGAGTTCTATTCTTTGAAACAAAAGGAAGGCGACCACACCACATACAACAAGAGATTCCTTGAGTTAAATCAAATGGTCCCCAACTTGTTCACTCCCCTCTACCGTTTGATCGAGCACTAATCCGAGGTCTTCCTTCAAAAATTCAAGACTCTGTAATAAGTACCACACCTGCAACTCTGGAAGCAGCAATGGAGTTAGCTACAGAGCTCACCGAGAACCGCATACGAAACAAGGACTTCAAGGAGGAGAAGAAGAAGGATAAGGCATTAACTAAAACCTCAAACTCCACCCAAACCGAATCCTTTTCTCAACCCATGTCTAAGAGAAAACGAGATGGGCAAATTTTCGCTGTCACTCAACCAGCTTCACAAGCCGTGCCCCTCCAAGCTATTCCAATCACTTAAGTAGCATACAACTCAACATACCCAAAAAAGAAACCTTACCTTGGACCTCACCCTCAATGTAACATCTGTTTTTATCACCATCCATCTACCTTACCTTGTCGACTATGTGCGAATTGTGGACGCTATGGTCATTTGAGCAAGGCTTGCCGCACCTCTCAAAACCTAACCTCACCCCCTACTCAAAACATGATCCAAACATATCAACAACCCCAATACCCCATGTTTCCTTATGTTCGAGCTTGTTTTAATTGTGGCGACCCTACCCATTTTAGAAACACGTGCCCTCGATTGGTTAACATCATAAACGCCCAAGCTCAAGCAAACCCAGTTAACCAAGCAAATCAAGAAAACCTAACCACTAGGCCACCAGCAAGAGGAAGAGTTTTCAACATCAACGCCAATCCTGTTGAAGATAATGACGGCCCAAACGAACCACCCAACTAGTCTCCTTCACCAAAAATCAAGATTCAACTCCAACCGCTTAGTTTTTATGTTTTTCTTTATGTTATCTCAATTTTCACGTATCTCAATTATAAATTGGAAATTTATCCAAGAATCTTAATGCGAATTGCTATTTCAGTTTTGTTTTATACTCGTTGATTTAACATTCATATCATCATACCTCACGACGTATCTCAGTCTCATCATTTAAAGAAGTTGGGTTGTGTCTCACTTCTACATAGACTAACCTCTCCATCATAACAAACGAGAGAGGTACTGTCATCATTCAAACATGTATACTATCAGAATTAAGACTCAAGCTTTGGTTGTTGTGTTTGTTTATGTTTTAGAGTCACATAGAACTAATCATAACTTGCGGATAAAGCCAATGAAAATTTGACAAGAATATGGTGGATACGCCGCTGGTACTTCCTATATATAAGTATTCTTGTCAAAGGATCAGAGGCATTGTCAGGCGGTTATGAGAGGTTCCATGTAGGTTTTAGTAGTAAAAGTTTTGTTTTAGGATATAACCTTATCTTTCCAAACGTATCAAAACTCTTGCGCGTGAAATCATACTTAGTGAATCAACTCTGTTTATCAATATTCTTTATCGTAGGCATCAAAAAGCGATTCCTGTAGCAGGGTACTCAACCCTTACAAGGAACGTTACCGCCTCAAACAAAATTTAAACTCTTACTCCCTTCTAAGTATGTAATTGTCAAATTAAAACACCATCCTTTTGAGACAAACATGCCACTACTTAAATTTCGGGACGAAATTTCTAAAAGTAGGGGATACTGTAACATCCGTCAAAAAACCGGGTTAACCAAACCCGCTTCGTTTATTAACCGAACATCCAGTTAAAATTTTGTTGCGTATTTAATGCTCAAATTAATTTTATACGATACATAATTAATAAATATATTATAATTTAAAATAATCAATAATAAATAATGTGATAAAAATTAAATGAGACGCCTGGTTTCGAACCCGGGTCTCCCGCTCAAACAAACACACAACGCACCACCAGGCTATCTGCGCTCTTTGTGAAATAATTGAAATCAATAAATATAAATATTTGTGCCATACGAGTCATCTGCGAGATTCCAGTGAGTAACCGCTCTGATTCAAACGTATACGTTTTAAAGAACGATTATGACAATCGATCCCTAACCGAAATCACAATCAAACGCTTTAACTCGCAAACCGTTATCACTGTTACAAATTACCGTTTTGATTTTAAGACAAGTTGTGGTTTTGGAAGCCTATGAGTACTTTCAGTCAGGAAACCAACTCGCTATTCACTCGAATCAACTCTCAACACACTCGCTAACCTCTCTGCAAGTCCCTATTCAGCAAGACCAACTCGCCGGAATTCTCTGCAAGTCACCGGAAAACCGAACCCATTTCATCTCTGTTGCCTTACTTTATAAACAGAACATCTAGAGCTCATACCGAAGTCACCCACACTCACCTCAAACTTCCTGAAGATCCCCTGCCGCAAGATACTCGTCGCCGGAATAACCTGCTGTCATCGGAATCTCGCCGGAGAAACAGGGGATCTCTGTTCGGTATATCTTACACCTAATCTCTCTCATTTTTATTAATCTCATATGTAGTTAATTACAATTTACTAAAGAAATTGATTAATGTATCGAAACAGTCGGGATTGGGAGTTCTTGGTTGTTTAACAAAGAAGATGAAGTTTCGGTTGTATATATATTTAATATAAATCGAGTTATATCTCGGGTTAGACACACAGTCCAGCGGTGGACTGTGTGCATTTGAAACATAGAGATACCGAGTTCGAGTCTGTCCTTGTTCCGATTCGTCACAATATTCAACCCTTTTTATAAAACCCAAATACGGAACCTTCCAGTTAGCATTTAAGTTTAATAAAAACCAGTATTCTAACCAGGTTAGACACACAGTCCAGCGGTGGACTGTGTGCAACGTTAAACAACAGGTCCCGAGTACGAGTCCTGTTAAGTGCACCGGTTTGGTATAATTAAAACTCTTTTTAAGTAAATGATTTCTGGATAAAACTAAATAGTATATAAGTATAATAAAAACCGGAATAATAACCAAGTTAGACACACAGTCCAGTGGTGAACTGTGTGCAAGAACATTAAGCACGTCGCGGGTTCGAGTCCAGGCTCCCGTACCGGTTCTGGCAATTATCTAAGTTTTTAAATAAGGACAGAAATGAATTTATCTAATTTGTATATAAGTATAATTAAAAACAGAAATATTTCGGGTTAGACACGTAGCTCAGTTGGTAGAGCTGCGTGCACGCGTACGAGAGGTCACAAGTTCGAACCTCACTCAGCGCAAACAAACACAAGACCGAACTGTGAAACCGGAATAATAACCAAGTTAGACACACAGTCCAGTGGTGAACTGTGTGCAAGAACATTAAGCACGTCGCGGGTTCGAGTCCAGGCTCCCGCACCGGTTCTGGCAATTATCTAAGTTTTTAAATAAGGACAGAAATGAATTTATCTAATTTGTATATAAGTATAATTAAAAACAGAAATATTCGGGTTAGACACGTAGCTCAGTTGGTAGAGCTGCGTGCACGCGTACGAGAGGTCACAAGTTCGAACCTCACTCAGCGCAAACAAACACAAGACCGAACCGGTCAACAGTCAAACGGTCAACGGTCAACTGGTCAACGGTCAACTGGTCAAAAAGTCAAAAAATTTTATTTTTCTTTTATTTATTTATTTTATTTAAAAATCAATTAAAAATA
Organism: Scalesia atractyloides; assembly: GCA_947069175.1. Classification (NCBI taxonomy): domain Eukaryota; kingdom Viridiplantae; phylum Streptophyta; class Magnoliopsida; order Asterales; family Asteraceae; genus Scalesia; species Scalesia atractyloides. The sequence goes on along the minus strand of CAMTDV010000018.1, from coordinate 6,733,839 downwards.
CTTAAAAATAATATTTTTAAAGTTAGAAAGTTTCCTTGAACTCACAAAAATAAACCTAACAATCCCATTAAGAACACTAATTAAAATATTAATCTCAAATAAAAGTTTATTTATTTATCGAACTATTATGTTATTATTTAGGTTAGTTCCCTTGCCGATTAAATCCGAATTCGTGCGCATTCATCATCAATCCAAGAAACGCACCCACTGGGAGTGAATTCTTACAAATTCCCCTTTTTATTCATGTTTTGGGGTGTATCATGTGTCGCTTAAACTAATTCGCTAATTCAAACTCGTGCTATACCATATTATGATCTAAACTTAGAATGTAAATATTGTTTGTTGTTATGTATTACATATTGTCAAGTTGTATGCAAATTATTTGTTAGGCCCATCAGTTCCTCGTGGGAGACGAGTTGAACAACGCGTGCCTTAAAACTCATTCATTAGGCCCATCAGTTCGTAGAACAACGCGTGCCTCAAAACTCATTCATTAGACCCATCAGTTCCTCGTTGAACAACGCGTGCCTCAAAACAATCAATTGTTGTATGTGTGTGCAATAATTAATATTATGTGTATTGTGAATAAATTTACATCTACATTTACTCATATGTGGTTATGCACTTTATTTTATAATCAATACAATAAACACGTTTAAATGTTTTTCATAGGATTCACTCGCCAACTTTTTGTTGACCCAAAAACCATTTTTACACATGATACAGGTGGACAGGATGAAGCAAGGAACACATAGGAAAGTGCCTTAGAAGAAAAATAATGAAGTCTAGAAAGATGTATAGAACATGTTGTACTTGTATGATTTGATTGTATGATCTTCTTTAAAATTGTAATAATAAATATGAAACATTATAATAAATGTCATGAGCTTTGATGAAAACCCAATCATGTCCCGATCACCTTTTTCCGCTGCGGGTCGGGGTGTGACAGTTCCTTTCTCTAATTTTTTAATCATTCCTTTTAATCCTTCAGCATCGTCCTTGATTGTTGTTTCCTGGGTTTGTTTAATTTGCTCATTTAAATCTATCTGCAGGTTTAGTCTAAGAAAGCGTACCCATTTTGGCATCTCATGATACTTTCGACTTAAAGCATCAGCTACTACGTTAGCTTTTCCTTCATGATACTGGATATCACAATCATAATCACTAAGGATTTCCATCCATCGCCTCTGTCTCATGTTTAATTCCCTTTGTCCAAAGACATATCTTAAACTCTTATGATATGTGAATACTACAAACTTACTACCGTAAAGATAGTGTCTCCAAATCTTAAGGGCAAAAATTATTGCTCCTAACTCTAGATCATGGGTTGTATAATTCTCTCCATGCTTCTTGAGTTGTCTAGAGGCATAAGCAATAACCTTTTGACGTTGCATCAGCACACATCCATAACCTAACTTAGACGCATAACAATAAACTTCGAAGCCTTAAGTTCCTTTTGGCAAAGCGAGTATTGGTGTGTTGGTTAACTTTTGCTTCAAAATCCTGAATGCTTCTTCCTGCTTTGGTCCCCATTCAAACTTAACCGATTTGCAAGTTAGCTTGGTCAACGGGATGGCTATTCTAGAAAAATCTTGAATAAAACGTCTATAATATCCTGCCAATCCAAGAAAACTTCTTACTTCCGTTGGTGATTCTGGGACCTTCCAATTGGTAATTGCTTTGATCTTTGTGGGATCCACATGAGTTCCTTCATGATTCACCAGATGTCCAAGGAATTGTACTTCTTGTAACCAAAATTCACATTTGAGAATTTTGAGTAAAGCTTTTCTTTCCTTAGCAATGACAGGAGTATATGCAAATGCTCTGCGTTATCTTCCTTACTTTTGGAGTAAATTAGAATATCATCTATAAAACAATTATGAATTTATCCAGGTATGGTTTACATATCATGTTCATCATGTCCATAAATGCAGCTGGGGCATTGGTTAAACCAAATGGCATGACAGTAAATTCATAATGGCCGTACCTGGTCCGGAAAGTTGTTTTAGGAATGTCCTCTTCCTGTACTTTCAACTTATGATATCCTGAGCGTAAGTCGATCTTAGAAAAGAATCGGGCTCCTTGGAGTTGATCAAACAGATCATCGATTCTTGGTAGTGGGTACCGATTTTTAATTTTAACCTTATTCAATTCTCGGTAGTCAATGCACATACGCATTGATCCGTCTTTCTTCTTGACAAACAACACCGGCGCTCCCCATGGCGATGAGTTGGGTTGTATGAAACCTTTCTCTAGTAATTCGTCCAGTTGTTTCTTCAATTCTTGCATCTCCATCGGTGCTAGACGATAGTGTGCTTTGGCAATCGGTGTCGTTCCTGGTATCAGGTGAATTCTAAATTCAACCTCTCGATCTGGCGGTAATCCAGGAAACTCTTCCGGGAAGACATCTGAGAAATTAGATATTACAAGAATATCCTTTAATCCTTTTCCTTTAGTGTTAATGATTACAGAAATCATATACACTATTCCTCCTTTCCGTGCATAGCTTGCAGCTTTCATCACAGAGATGAACTTTGTTGATTTTGTCGACTTATCTCCTTTAATTGTGATCCTTTCCCCAGATGGCACATTTACTTCTACAGATTTTTGATCACATATTATTCGTGCCTGATTGGCTACCAACCAATCCATTCCTAACACGACATCAAATCCGGCCAGATCCATTGGAAAAAGGTTAGCAGAAAAATTATGATTTAAAATTCCTATCTTAGCTCCTCGCATGATTTTCCTTATTTGGATAGAAGATCCATTTGCCGTCTCCACCAGACAGTTTTGGTGAAGTTATAATGGTTGATTAAGAAAATTGCAAAAGGAATTATTAATGAAACTTTGGTTTACACCAAAGTCAAACAATACTTTTGCATAAACATCATTAACTAAAAACGTACCGGCAATCACATCTGGAATCATCTTGGCTTCTTCAGCAGTCAGCACGAATGCTCTGGCAGCCTTCTTGGGTCCTTCCGTCGTCCTTGCTTTGTTGTTTATTGCTAGAGCTAGTTTCAGGCAGTTCTTTCTAATATGACCGGCTTCCCCGCAATGGTAGCATAGCCCATTGCTAACTTTCTTCCTGCAGTCTTTTTCCTTATGCCCTGGAAATTTGCAAAAATTGCAGTATGTAGGGCATTTCCCCGAATGTCTCCTTTTGCAGTACTTACACGGGGGTGAAGAAGAACTTGCCCCTTTCTCATGGTTGGAATTTCCATAACGTAGCTCCTGTGTGATCTTTTGAGCTAGGTTCCTTTTCTGGTTTTCTTCTTGCGTACGTACCAGTTCATCTGTCAAAGTGTTTGCTAGCTCTACTGCTTCTTCTATGGTTTGTGGTCTAGCTGCTTTGACTACATGTCTGATCCACCAATTAATCCCAAGATGTAACGGGAGATTAATACTGGTTCTGGTGAGGCCAGGGTTGGTACAATCCTTGCATATTCAAAGAATGTGGTAGTATATTCCCTGCAATTTACCTCAGTCATTCTATGATTTAGGAATTTATTAGCAATCTGCTCCTTTTCATTAGGAGGGCAGAATTTCCTTTCAACTATTTCCTTAAAGTTGTTCCATTCCATACTGTAGACTCTGTCATTTCCATTGGACTGAAGAATGGTATTCCACCACTCTAAAGCTGCATCTTTAAAAAGATTAGAAGCATACATGACTTTATCTTCATTTGCACATTTACTTATCTTAAGGACGGCTTCTGTCTTTTCTATCCAGCGCAAGGCTGAAATAGCTCCTTCATTACCTGAGAATTCTATTGGTTGCATGATAAAAATTCTTTATAAGAACAACCATATGAGATGGTTCTTCTTCTTTTTGGAATTGGAGCTTGGATTAACAGTTCGGGATTTCCATTCACGCTGTGATTAGCTTCAGGGGTACACATTTATTTCCGTTTATGGAATCATTATTTCCTGCCTTTTTAAAGGTGTCGATAATATAGGGCATAGCATCTATGATTCCTTGGGCCACTATGTGTTCGATACACTTTTATCCATTTGATTCATGTTATTATCGTTATTCTGGGTTTCCTGATTTACTTCGTCTGACATCTGAATTATAAACATTTAGCAGGTATTAATATCACAGAATAAATTAAATAATAATTACACCAACACAGTGACCAAAATCGTCGAGCATTGTGACTTTTACTCTTTTCATACATATGCATCTAGTACAAGCATAACTGAATTCAAATATTACTAGCCTATGCATCGATATATTTATATAAGTGATATTACTTTTTTTTAACGTTACAAAATACACACACATATATATTATATATAAAGCTATGACTTCCTTAAAACTGCATTTCTCGCTCATCATATTTCAGATGAGCTTCTCTCCGATGTGGCGAATTCGGTTTCCTTCCTCCACCAATTCATCTCCAAGGTGGCAGGGTTCTTCCACATGTTCTCTGGGTAGCATTAGGGCTGGCACTGGTTCAGGGTAAGGTGGAACTGGTTCTTCATATGGGATTGGGTTTTCTAGCAGGTTCTAAATTGCCCAGGTATTAGCCCACCATGGATCTATAGGGTTTGGGGCTGGAATTCTAGGTATATCATTGGGGTCAAAGGCTGGTATTGGAAATTGATTTTCCTGGTTCTGTTCTAGGTTTATAGGTTGGTTAGGAAATAAGGAAAGCAACGGCGGTTCTGGATTTGCTACTTGATTGAAATTGGGTTCCCCTTCTGCATTTCCAAACATGTGAAAATTTGCTAGCTGCCTATCCAATTCTTCCTTCCACAAGGGTCTAACTTCGGGGTTTCGGGTGTTTCTCTCAGTTCTTGCTGCTATGGCTCGTTCTTGTACTTGTCTCAGTCTTTTCCTTTTCTCTATTTTGGCTCTACTAAACCAATTCCTCTTATAAGGGGAAAAGGTTCTACAGATTTGGCTTTGAAAACAAAAACATCTTTGGAATCAGCGGTGTAGTATGGGGTTGGTGGGATGTTCCTTCATCCATCAGAGAATGAGGTAGGTGACGATAAGCGTCAGAAGTACCCTGATCACTCATTCTATAAACTAAAGAAGTTAGTAAAATTATACCAAATAATATATACATGTTTGTATAAAATTTAGGTATTTCAAAAGAACACCTAAATGGCTTAAACCAGTGGCATAGCTCTGATACCACCTTCTGTCGCAGCCCCCGACCCCACCCCGGGAGGCGGGGTCGTGGGACACAGAGCTGGTGGTACCGGTGTTTATTAATTTGGCAGCGGAATTAAAACATCAGGATCGTCGTTAGGAAATAAATATCAGAGTTTCAAAACACCAAACTTTCATATTAAACAAATGGGGTAAAACCCATGTTTCCATTACAATACATATTTTTAGGCATAAACCCTAATTTATGGAAAACATAAACTCCTTTTTATTTAGGTAACTTTTATAGCCATTTTTCTAAGCCTTCAGTGCTCTCCAGCTGGCTTCTGTTAGCTTCACATTAAGTTACCTGAAATGCGTTTTAAAAACATTTTATCAGCAAGAAATACTGGCGAATTCATCTTAATTTTATCAAAACAAGTGATTATACTTTACAATTATTGAGGAGCATCCGCATTTACAATGTTTATATCTACGTAATTACTCAATCAGTACTGTCAATCCTGACTTGTGGGTCATATTACTTTGGGCCCTGCCGCCCAACAGTAACGGTTCCTGTCACATTCCCGTGACTTTGGACTAGCAATGTATACAAAACCCCAACATACCGACAGTAATTGTAGAATACATATACCCAATCACTGTTAAGTATAATTAAAACATTTGAGGTTTTAGTAACACATTTTGACTCACAAAAAGAGAATGTACTCGCCTTAAACACTTTAAGTATTTCTACGGAGTTCCTGGTGATAGTTCTTGATTACTTCCTGGGATTTCTATTAAAACATACAATGCACATGTGTTAGTAAGTTAACCCAAGTCACTTTAACCATACAACAATCGACAGAACTCCAACGAACGTAGTCGGGCAGAGCCTAGACATGCGTTGGCGATTCTAGATCGATTGGGTAGGGTGTCCATACAACACTCGACAGAACTCCAATGAACGTAGTCGGTCAGAGCCTAGACATGCGTTGTTGATTCTAGATCGATTGGGTAAGATAGTGAATTAGTGACCGGGGGTTAAGTTACTCACAGCGGGCAGCGCTTCGCCGGTTTAGGGGTTTAGGGAGGTGTTGCACGAAGAAACAGAGATTCAGAGAGTATACGTTCGATTTTATCGATCGCAATTGAGCACTGGACTTCGTCCAGACTGCTCTATTTATACCCGAATTTGACCTCTCTCGCGCATCGTGCGGGGATCTGGGTTCCCTTTTCGCGTGGCCCTGAGGTGCCTAGCTAGGCTAGGTCAGCCTGGTCACAAGTGTAGGGTTGCCAGATGGCACGAAACGATGACACGTCACCTGGATACCTCCCGCGCGTCGTGACAGAGACTGGTGTCTCTTGCGCGTGGCGCCTGGACAGTCCAGGTGGACCTGTCTCGTTTTACATGCCACGTCTCGATTCGCGTGTCCGGTTTTACGTTTTGGTAAATTTCGGGGTGTTTTGGAGAGTTGTTACAGCCAGGCCCAAAATGCTAATAATGTTGTCAATGGTACGTTTCTCGTTAATGGTATTTCTGCTTCATGTTTATTTGATACTGGTGCCGATAATTGTTTTGTATCGTTAGGATTCGAAAAGGTTTTAAAATGTAAGCGCGCTAAACTCCCAAAGACTTTCGATGTGGAAGTCGCCACCGGAAGAACCGTTACCGTTAATTCGGTCTTACGTGGTTGTAATCTCGATCTCAACAACCATGTCTTCTCGATCAATCTCATACCTATGCAATTAGGTAGCTTCGATATCATAGTACGCATGGATTTTCTTCGTGAGAATCATGCTGAAGTTGTATGCTTCGATAAAATGATTTGTTTCCCTCTTCCAAACGGTGATCAACTTCATGTATATGGTGAAACTCCCTCAAAGAAGTTAATGCTTCTATCATGTACTCGAGCACACAAATGCTTGCAAAAGCGATGTGTTGCTTTCGTCGCTCATATCGTGAATCTGGATAAAGAAAAGAAGACTTATAAAGATGTTCCTATTGTTTGTGAATTTCCTAAAGTCTTTCCCGATGACTTACCGGGTTTACCCCCTACTCGAGATGTTGAATTCCGCATCGATTTAGTTCCAGGAGCTACTCCAGTTGCTAAAGCTCCTTATCGCCTCGCACCTTCAGAAATGCGCGAGCTATCAAGCCAACTTCAAGAGCTTATTGATAAAGCTTTCATACCCCCGAGCACTTCGCCTTGGGCGCACCTATCCTTTTCGTGAAAAAGAAGGACGGATCGTTCCGAATGTGCATGATTATCGTGAACTTAACAAACTCACGATAAAGAACCGCTATCATCTTCCTCGTATCGACGACTTATTTGATCAGCTTCAAGGTGCAAATTGTTTTTCTAAGATCGATCTTCGTTCCGGTTATCATCAGTTACGCGTGTTGGAAGAAGATATTCCTAAAACCGCCTTTCGTACTCGCTATGGCCATTTCGAATTCGTGGTCATGCCTTTCGGTCTTACCAATGCACCCGTGGTTTTCATGGATTTAATGAACCATCTGTGTAAGGCTTTCTTAGATCGTTTCATCATTGTTTTCATCGATGATATCCTTATCTATTCGAAGTCGAGAGACGAACACGCGCGTCATCTCCGTTTAGTCCTCGAACTTCTTCAAGGAAATCGCCTTTTTGCTAAGTTCTCTAAGTGTGAATTCTGGCTCGAAAGAGTCCAATTTCTCGGCCACATCGTTAATAGTTAAGGAATTCACGTCGACCCTTCAAAGATTGAAGCCGTCAAGAGTTGGATTACACCGAAGAATGCCTCTGAAATCCGTTCATTTCTTGGATTGGCGGGTTATTACAATCGATTCATCGCCGACTTCTCGAAAATCTCCGTACCGCTTACCGCTTTAACTCATAAAGACAAACCTTTTGTTTGGATTCTAAGAAAGAGGAAGATTTTCAAACGCTCAAGCGTATGCTATGCAACGCTCCCGTACTCGCTTTACCGACGGAAACAACGATTTCGTTGTTTATTGTGAGGCCTCTAACCTTGGTCTTGGTTGTGTGCTTATGCAACGAGACAAGGTTATCGCGTATGCGTCTCGCCAACTCAAGATCCACGAGAAGAACTACACAATCCACGATCTCGAACTCGGTGCAGTTGTTTTTGCATTGAAGATATGGCGACACTACCTTTACGAGTCTTCACCGACCATAAGAGCTTACAACATATCTTCAATCAAAAGGAACTGAATATGCGCCAACGCCGGTGGGTTGAACTTCTCAACGATTACGATTGTGAGATACACTACCATCCCGGCAAAGCAAACGTCGTTGCCGATGCTCTAAGTCGACGAAGTTATGTATATAGTATTCGTGACTCTCAAGCTTGTGCTAAGCTTGAAACCCTCATCCGTCCGCTCAACACGCATGTTTTAACGAGAATACTTTGGAAGAAGAAATGAAATGTGGTGCCGAAACTCAGCTCGTATCTAAATCTGATGGTATTTATTACTATCTTAATCGCATTTGGATTCCCAGTCGTGATGATCTCCGTAATTTGCTAATGACCGAAGCCGATATTCCATTCATCCCGGTGCCGACAAGATGTACCAGGACCTTCGTCCTAAGTATTGGTGGCCGGGCATGAAGAAGGATATCGCCTTGTACGTCTCAAAGTGCTTAACTTGTTCGAAAGTTAAAGCCGAACATCAAAGACCCTCTGGCTTACTAGAACAACCGAAATCCCGATGTGGAAGTGGGAGAGTATAGCTATGGACTTCGTTACTAAACTCCCGCGTACTTCATCTGGTCATGATGGCATTTAGGTTATCGTTGATCGACTTACCAAATCTGCGCACTTTATTGCTATACGAGAAGACTTCAAGGTCGAACGGTTAGCCCGGATCTATACCGATGAAGTCATGTGTCGACACGGGATGCCTCGTGACATCATCTCTGACCGTGACGGACGCTTTACCTCACGTCTCTGGGAGACTTTTCAATCCGCTCGCGGTACTACTCTCAATCTCAGTACCGCTTTTCATCCTCAAACCGACGGTCAGACCGAGGCATCGATCTGCACCCTCGAAGACATGCTTCGTGCGTGTATCATAGATTTCGGTGGTAATTGGGATACGCATTTACCTTTAATTGAATTCTCGTACAATAATAGTTATCACACCAGCATTCAAATGGCTCCTTTTGAGGCGCTGTATGGAAGAAAATGTCGATCGCCTATTGCATGGCACGAGATCGGAGAAGCGCAAATCACCGGTCCCGAGCTAATTTAAGAAACGACAGACAAAATACTCCAGATAAGAGACAACCTCTTGAAAGCTCAGAGTCGTCTAAAGAGTTACACCGATAAACGCCGCAAGCCCCTACAGTTCGAAGTGGGAGATCACGTTCTCCTAAGGTTGACCCTTGGAAGGGAGTGGTCCGCATCGGAAAGAAAGAAAATCTAGCCCACGATACGTTGGTCCCTTTAAGATTCTGGAAATGATCGGTAAAGTAGCCTATCGTCTCGAACTACCGGCGGAACTTAACAACGTTCATCCGACTTTCCACGTGCCTAACCTCAAGAAATGCCTAGCTGAAGAAAATCTCCACGTCCCCCTCGAGGACTTATAAATAAACGAGACACTCCATTTTGTGGAAAATCCTATAGAAATCATGGACCGAGAAACTAAGAAACTACGGCGCTCTCGCATCCCTATCGTGAAAGTCCGATGGGAAGGCAAACGCGGCGCAAAGTTCACTTGGGAATTGGAAAGTGACATGAAGGCTAAATACCCGCACCTTTTTTTACGGCCACTACTTAAATTTCGGGACGAAATTTCCTAAAGTAGGGGAGACTGTAACAACTCCGATTTTCATTGTTATCTTTTTTCCTTTTATTTCCAATTGTACTCTGAGATTCGGTTATGAAAAAGTTTGTGTTAATTTGTTAGGATCTGAGTTTGAATTACTTGTAGTTTTTGTTTCAAAAATGGAAAATGATTGAATTAAAAGAGATTTGCAGCAGAATAAGATGGAAAACTTTTACTACAAGCAATGGTCGTTTGTTTTCATCATCATCATGCTTTCAAGTTAATTAACTTGCATGTGATTCACAAACTCCCCCTTAGCCTTTGCAATTACAGTTTGGTAATGAGAAAATGCAAAGAAGATGATATGCGAAAGTTGATCTTTTAATAGACAAGTTTAAAGGTTACAAGAGTTGCCTATTTATACTAAACTATCTAACCTCTGAGCATCTTTGATGACGTCTGGGTTGATAGTGAAAGGAAATAATATGTAACTAACTCTAAACACTGCTAATACTAAACTATCAGTGCTTGACACTGTTACATTAATTAACTACGCTAATGACTAAATTCTGATTCCTATCCTCTGTCCTTGTTAACTCTGGCAGACCTTGAAGCTTTGTGAAGGCAGATGATAGGATGAGCAGTTTTTATGGAAAGCTGTGTAAGTGCATCAGAGGATGTAACCTCTGATAGTTGAACCAAAGCTCGGATAGTGTTATTTGTCTTTATATCATCTGTTCCTTTCATAGGGTTCAATCCCAACAATCTCCCCATGGAACAGATGATGCCAAAAACACTTTATTCTTGGTTTTTATTCCTCAGAAGGAATTCTCTTATTTGACCTTTGAATTGAAGTTCAAAGTTAAGAGATTCCATGTCATCAGCATCCTTCACCAGCTCTAAACATAGTAGTTCTTGGAAGTCTTCTACTGTAAGCTCATAAGCATCTTCCATGGATAGTTTAGTGGCTGCACCATCAGACTTGAGCAATGTCAATTCATGGGTGTCTTTGTCGACCTTCCATTTTAGAATTTTTGGGTCGATGGTTTTCTTGAAGGAGCCTTTATTGCAGAGGTTTGTGAATGAGCCATCTTTAGCCAGCTTGGCACTTGTATCATCTGTGTGATAATTAATCATATTCTGAATCCCTTCTTTGATAAATGTATCCTCAAACTCTTTGTCAGTCTTTTCATTCATCTCCATTTGCTTTTTCCTGTGTTGCAGGGCAAGTGTAGAATGCGCAGAAGTTGAGCTGGACTTTTTGGAGAGTTGAGCTCTGAGGATAGCATCTTCTTTTGAGTAAGCAGGCTTGAGAGGCATGGATGGATCCTTTTTCCTTCTCTCTTCCAAACTTTTGTAGGTGTCTATCACCCTCACCTCACCCCATCTCATCACTTGGTTTTTGGAACCATAATGATTTTAGATTAGTTCTTGCTTCATTCTCTTCGACTTCAAGACATTTTCAGAGATATCTTTCTTGTATAAATCCCAGTTGGGAGGAGTTGGCTTTTTGAGAGGGTCTTTCAACATTTCTTGCATTCTATTGATTTCTCTCTCAGCTCATCTATGCAATCCCTGAACTAGGCCTTGTTGCCTTATACATCTTCTTTTCCATGATATACTCAATGAGTTCACTCTTGAGCAACTTATCTTCCCTTACTGACAACTGGTTGCTCAGATCCTTGACAAAGTTTTGCAGAATGGTGACCTTACTCAGTTTAAAAGACATGATAATCTTATTTCTCTATCATTTTTACCAGCTGATTCTCTTTTGGCAATATCCTCTGCTTGCTTCTTTTTCAAATCTAGATTGGCATCAACATTTGTTGGTCTTGGATAGCCATCAAGGGATAGAATTGTTCTTTTGTCAGGGTCATCCTCTGAAAAGAAACTTAGGATCTCTTCCCTGACTGCTGGTAAATCAAAGGGTACACTTTTGATACAGGAGTGACTGTAAGAGTTGAAGAAGTTGTAAGCACTGATGTGGGGATCACTGGTGTTGATGATATTGGAAGAGGTGCATAGATCTCATCATCATTTATCACTTTTGTGATTTTTCTCCATTTAAACCTTAAGGTGGGTGATGGTGGTTGTGGAATTTTTGGTGGTGTGGATAATGGTTGAGTTGATGTGGGAAATATGATTATGGCATGGATAGAGATGCATCTGTTGCAACCTCTGCTGTATCAACAGATGTTGACACAACAGTTGCTATAACATCTGCTTGTGTGGATGTGGGTTGTGGTTTTGAAGATGCGATAGGTATTTGAGAGGCAGAGGTTTTAATGGTTGGATTGATTTCAGGCTTAGTTTTAGGAGGTGTGGATGTTGGTTGCCTGGCTTTTCTAGCAGGAGCTCCTTTTGAAGAAGTACCAACCTCTCCTTTTTCTTTTTGCTGATCAATCTTTTTCTCAACCAACACTCTGCTCTCCTCAATCACATTCTTCTTGTGACTAGCCCTTTCCTTGGCCACAAGTTCATCAGTCAAATCAATCTTCTTTAAACCACCAGGCCTTGGGATATTTACTGTTGGTCTGGACTTATCATCATCTATTGTTAACTTCTTTGGCCCAAAGGTTTCTCCCCATTTTTTGGCTTCATATGTTGTAATAAAGATAACCGTTGGAGGTGCATGGCCAGTGGTTATGAGTAGATGTGCTTTGATGGCTTTAATGTCTGCTGCAGTGTCTTGATACCTTGATTCAAACAAGTTTCAAACATTATTCACATGATGCTTGTGTTGTAAATCCAAATAATGTTGTTGATGTTGAAACAGAGGGTTAAGAGCTTCTTTGAGATCAACAGTGGATAGAACAGAGGGTTGACTTTTTGTAGCTATCATCTGCTTTAGTAAATCTTTGATTTCACCAACAGAGTTTTCTATTCTGGTCACTCTCTCCGTCAAATCCTGGTATTTTAGATCATCACCTAATCTAATAGGATCATCTGAACTCCTACCAGTGGTGGTAGTTATATCTATGTTATCATGAGCAGTGGTTTTAGGACCAGCTTCAAAGATAGATGCCCCTTTGTCTTGGTACTGGGGACTTCCCACAATAGAGGTAACAGTTGTCACTTCAGTAGTGGTTGCCTTCAACCAAGTCTTATTTATGAAACCACTGTCCAACTGAGAACTAGGGAGTTCAACAATTGTAGTGGCTGCTTGTGTTGAAATATCACCAAGGGTTACATGTAACCCAAGGGATGTAGCCTCTTCATTTGCTGATGGGCTAGCAATGAATAAAGAATCAGACCCAGCCACTAGATGAAGTATATTCTCAGTATTAGGTTGTTGAGAAGTGCTGGTTTGTGTCTGAACAATTCAATTGCATTCAGCAAGGGTACAATTGTGGGTGGAAGTGAAGGTATTGGTGAAGGTGGTTGAGTAGAAAGCGACATTTCCCTGGGAGAGGGGCTGTGGAAGATAGACCCAAGTGGATCTAGAGCGTCATAAAGTGGTGTCCCTATGTCTACAACCTTTTCCTTTTGTGAGGAAGAAGGAGGAGTTTCAAAGCCGATGGGAGATCTTTGAACCAATTGCTGTGAAGAAGTAGCAGCAGTGGTTTGTGACTTTGGTGCTGTCACAGGGTTAACCTCTGGGATCTCATCTTCCAGAGGACCCTTTTTGGGTTTGGTGGGCTTTTTGGAGATTGTTTTGGTTTTCTTTTTGGAAATTTTTGGTGTGGGTTTCAGGGCAACGGTTGTGTTGCCCTGATCACCAAGAGCAGTGGGCTCAGTAGCAAGAGGTTGAGATTGAACATTTTGTTCTGGTACTTACTCAACCTCCTCTACTTGTGTTTTCTCAACCTTATCTTGGTTTGTTATTCTGGTGAAAGTTTCATGATTTAGGCTGCCTGGATTGACCACAGCGCCTTGTTTACTTTCAGGACCTTTGATTGATCCTGCAAGTAAACACTCAAGAAACGTGGATGCATCAAAAAAACTTTTCTTTTTTTTAATATTTTTAAAATTATTTACAAGATCATTGAACAATATCTGGGAGTAGTTAAAATCTGTTTCAGTTAAAATTGCATACCCCAGATATTGCATGTTCAATGGGATTTCATTGAACGCAGTGGATTTTGATGAGAGACAAGTAAGAATGGTGTGAAAGAAAAATCTCATCTCAGCAGGAAAGTTCGGTTTAAAAATGGTCATACCTTTCATCTGGCCGATATAACCTCTTTCCAGAAATTCTGCTTGGATCTCATTTATTGGAAATGACACAGGGTATTGTATGTCATTTAACTTGAAAACTTGAGAGATCGATTGGGGGCTAATTTGAAGCAACACCCCCCTACTCTTGAAATTATTGCATAAGGAACACCAGCAGCAGATGAGTGAACCTTTGCATTTTTCCAAAAATCACGAAGAGCATCAATGTAAATAGGGGCTTTGACGGTTAACATGTGCAAGAATTTTGACTTTTGCAAAATTCAAATCATTGGATGATAGCGAGTATTTGCGTCGTTTTCTTCAAGTATGGCAGTGTAATTGTGTGGGGTTTTGATTATGAGAATGAAAGGTGGAGGTTCTTCTTGCGATTTAGCTTTGGATTTCGAAGATTTTGATTTGGGAGCCATGGTGTTTGAAAGAAAAACTGTTTTGAGATTTTAAATCGACACAGTTTAGGGTAACCACTGGTGAGATAAAACATGGGTTTTATAAGGGTTTTGAAAAAGTGAACATGACGTGGCATCTGTTGCAAGATCGGATGGCTAACATCTGACCACGTGTAACCTCCGATGAGAAAAGTAACCGTTGATGTGGCAAACCACTGTTTTAGGACAGAGGTTTGGACAAAACTTATTTTTAACACTATCAGTGGATAGCTATCAGTGTTTTGAAAAATGGTAAAAAATGGAAATCAAAGGATACACTTTAACAGTGGATAAGATTTTTAAGCCTATCAGAGCTTTTGAACAAACAGATGTTATGAACAGACTTTTAAAGATTTATTGAAAAACTTCAATTTTAACTATTTTTAAGGTATTTTTGATTTTCTGAAAACATTTTGATGCTATGTACACATGGATTTACAAGAAAACTTGTTTTTTTTAATCCATGTTTAGCATACCAAGCCTTGAGATCAATTTTTCAAATGTAGATGTATCCAATGCCTTGGTTAAAACATCTGCCCATTGATCTGAAGTATGGACATGATGCAAAGAAATCAAACCTTTTTCATAGCAATCTCTCACAAAGTGATGTCTGATGTCAATGTGCTTTGTAGTTGAATGAGAAACTGGATTTTTGATTTTCAGCAGCTTGACTGTACAATTTGAGTGGAGTCTTTAGTGCAATGAAACCAAAATCCAACAACTGGTTCTGAAGCCATAAGAGTTGAGCAGTGCAGCTAGCAGCAGCAATATACTTTGCCTCATGCAGTGGATGTTGAAACTGCAACCTACTTTTTGCTTTGCCAAGACACTAGACAATCACCTAGGAATTGACATCCTCCTGATGTGGACTTCCTTGTAGTTTTACAACCAGCAAAGTCACTATATGAAAAACCTGAAAGCTCAATATTTCCATTAGCTGGATACCAGATACCAAGTGTGGGAGCACCTTTTATGTATCTGAATATCCTTTTTACAGCAATAAGGTCAGACTTTCTAGGTAATGCCTGTGATCTGGCACAAACACATGTTGCAAACATGATGTCTGGCCTTGATGCAGTTAGGTACAATAAAGACCGAATCATGCTTCTATAAAGAGTTTGATCAACAAGGTCATCTTTACCATCAATGGTGACTAGCTTGGAAGTTTCCATAGGTGTGCTACATGGTTTACAATAATCCATATCAAACTTTTTAAGCAGTTCTTTCACATACATGTTTTGATGGATAAATGTACCATTGTGCAATTGTTTAACTTGAAGACCAAGAAAACATTGGAGCTCACCAATTGCACTCATCTCAAACTCTGCTGCCATGAGTTTTTGAAACTCTTCATACATAGCAGTGCTTGTGGATCCAAAAATGATGTCATCCACATAAATTTGGACAAGTATCAAATCTTTTCCTTTCCATTTTAAAAACAGGGTTTTATCTATTTTGCCTCTAGTAGACCCTATGGATAAGAGAAAAGTGGATAGAGTTTCATACCAGGCTCTTGGTGCTTGTTTCAAGCCATACAATGCTTTGTTGACCCTGTAGACATGATCAGGATGGAATGCATCTTCAAAACCTGGAGGTTGACAGACATACACCTCTTCTTTGATTTTTCCATACAAAAATGCACTCTTTATATCTATTTGAAACACCTTGACGTTGTGGTTAGCAGCAAAAGCTAAGAACAGGCGAATAGCTTCCAACCTTGCTACAAGAGCAAAAGTCTCATCATAGTCTATACCTTCTTCCTGTCTGTAGCCTTTTTCCATGAGCCTTGCTTTGTTTTTTGACAACAATACCCCTTTCATCAGTTTTGTTCTTGAAGACCCACTTTGTGCCAATTGGACTTACATCTTTTGGCAATGGCACAAGCTCCCAAACTTGTTGTCTTTTGAACTGAAGGAGTTCTTCTTGCATGGCCTCTACCTAGCTGTTGTCTTTCAGTGCCTCTTGGTACTTGACTGGCTGTATGAGTGATAGAAAACCAGTAAAAAGACAACTATTTTGGGATTGGCTTCGTGTGAGCACCCCAGATTTGATGTTGTCCAATAACTTGGTCTACTGGATGGCTTTTGAGATAAATCAAATCACCTTGGTATGGAACAATATCATTTGAGGTGATGGCTGCAAATGTGTATCATCTGAGCTAAACTCTACTGGTGAAATTGAAGTATCAGCCATGGATGAGAATGGTGGTGGTGGTATTGGGGGTATAGAGGTAACATTCTGAAGATTTTGGAGCCCAGATGTAGAACTTTTATCAACAGATGATTGTGGTGTACCTGCATTGTCTAGCTTGATAGAAACATCAGCAAATGTGAATTTATCTAAATCAAAAAGCTCTGCATGATTTGCTGGGATTTTCAGTGATGATAGTTCATTGAACTTCACATTCAAAGTTTCTTCACACACTTTGTCCTAGAGTTAAAAACCCTGTAGGCTTTGGTAGTGGTTGGGTATCCCAGAAAATAACCACAATTAAATTTGACTGCAAACTTAGATATAGAATCTTTTAAGTTCAAAATGAAACATGGACAACCAAAAATTTAAAAATATGAAATCAGAGGTTTGATTTTATACAAAATCTTATAGGCAGTCTTTTGATGCCTGGGGTTAATCAAAACTCTGTTTTGAACATAGCAAGCATTGTTTACAGCCTCTGCCCAAAAAGACAGGGGTAAACCAGAATCTGCTAGCATAGTTCTTGCTGATTCATTTTAAAGGGCCTGTTTTTCCTTGCAACCACCCCATTTTGTTTGGAGTTCTTGGAATGCTATATAGTCTAACAATTCCTTTTGACTCACAAAAAGCATCCAACTCCCTATTTTTAAACTCTATTACATTGTCACTTCTAAAGATTTTTACTGGAAGATCAAATTGCTTTTCTACTTGTTTGACAAAGTTTTGCAAAATGCTTGCAGTTTCATCCTTAGAATGAAGAAAGAAGGTCCATGTAAACCTAGAGAAATCATCAACTATCACTAGGTAATACCTTTTGTGTTTTAAGCTGATGATTTGCACTGGGCCAAACAAGTCCATGTGCAAAAGTTGTAACACTGGCTTGTTTTGGACTCTTCAATTGATTTGAAAGAACTTTTATGTTGTTTTCCTTTTAAACAGGAAACACAATGTTCATCACAGGAAAATTGCTTGTGAGGCAAGCCTCTTACCAGAATTTGTTTTGAGAGTGTGGTGATAGTTTTAAGATTTGTGTGTCCAAGTCTTCTATGCCATAACTCAGTCTCTTTGCTAGAAGCAACTGAGAATAGGCATGTTCCAGACATAGGATTATCTTTTAACATATCTACCACATACACATTCCCACTTCTGTGTGCAGTGAGTTGTGCTTTGCTCTCAGCAATGATTTGATCAATATTTTTGACAACCCCTGGTCCCATAATTTGACAAGTTTTCTTAGTGAAGAAGCATCCATATCTTCTGTCACTCATTTGTGAGACACTCAGCAGGTTAAACTTCAGATTGTCAATCAAATTCACATTTTCAAACTTGAGTTTACCAGCCAGAACCAACCCAGACCCTAAGACCTTTCCCTTTGAGTTATTACCAAAAGATATATCCCCCCCCCATGAGCCATGAAGTCCTTGAGAAGGGCTCTACATCCTGTCATGTGCCTGGAACCTCCACTATCGACATACCATAAGCTATCAAGGCAAGTAGAGGGTCCCTGCACATCAAGTAAATAGATCAGTTAAGGTTGGTCTCCAAAGCCAAAATGGCTTTCGATGGGGTCACAGATGGTCCAGTCTCAAGTCTAGGACAAGGTCAGTGGTTTTGAAATTTTCTTGTAACATCTGCTCTTGACCATTACCTATCAGATGATTGTATCCATAAGGGTGCCTGTTTACTCTTTGCTTTGAAGGCTTTTTGTAACCTTCATAAGCATGAGGAACCTTTTTGTAAGCAGGTTGGCCATGCCCTCTTGGAAATGAGTTTGATGGTGGAGCATCTGTCACTTGCACCTCTCTTTGAACAGAGGTTTTGGTTAAGGCTTTTGTAACAGATGTTTCAATTGGTTCAAAACTCTGCTTGGATTTATTTCCAACAGAACTTGAACTTTCTCTTTCAAGTGCTTTTGCCTTGATCTCTTTTACCTTTTGTTCATAGTTTTTGAGATAGGCACACTGCTAAGTTGAGTGATTTGTTTTGTTACAGATGGTGCATTTTGAGGAGTTTTTGATAACACAAGTTTTGTTAATGTCATAGGCTTTTAAAAGAAAACAATCTGCAGCCACATGATTTCTTTTTTCACAAAATTCACAAAATAAGTTTTTAATCTTTACTCTTCTTTTCCTATCAGACTTTTTCTCAGCAGTGGTTATGACCTCTGCTGGCACATCTTTGATAGGGATCACCAGTGCTTTTGGGGCTTTAATACCATCAGTGGTTGTGAAGTCCATTGGCTTAAAGTTTTCTAAGATATCACATTCATCTGACCAGGTTGGTTTAAACTGATATTTTTCAATTTCTTTATCTTTTGTTGAAACCTTGGTTTTTCCAAAACAATTTTGTTACCAGCTTTATCTGTGATTTTTATCTCTTCACCAGCCAAATTTGTAGGGACAACTTCAACCAACTCAGAATCAATTTCAGCAACATTTTTCTCATTTCGGTCATAGGCTCTAAAACCTATACCAAACTTGATGTTTCTCTTGATCTAGCATCAAGCATAATTTCATAACCTTTGAAGGACTCAACCTTTTTTTCACAAGTGATTTGGGTTTCTTCTAACTCCTTTTTACAAACTTGGTATTTTTCTACCATAGTTTGGAGTTGATCCTTGGTTATTTTTCAATTATATTATGTTTGTTACAGTTATATCGCACCTAAACGCTTATTAAACGCATCGCTAATCTAATCGCAATCACAAGCAGTTACGCTATTATACGAGCCAAGTGTGTTGTTGTTTAATAAACACTTGTGCCATCGCATCGTTTATCTCATCGCATCGCAAAACGCAGTTAATTATGTTGTTTTATGTTATTTATGTGTCATGTGTGTTTATGGTTATGATTACACTCGCCATCACATCGCTTAATTGCTTAACGTTACTTTATAACTCGATTACATCGCTGAACAATCGATAAACGAACGAAAATCGAAGATATTCTGAGTTTTTGGACAAGTTCGCTCAAACTTGGGTGACCCCAAGTCCGGCCGAACTTGACTGGCCAACACAAAACTTCCTTTTACCCCAAGTCCGCTCGAACTTGCTTTGATTCTTCACAGAATCAGCAAGTTCGGCCGAACTTGACTTGCACTCTCTGAATCCTTAACAAGTTCGCCCGAACTTGCATGAAATCATGCAAGTTCGACCGAACTTGACTCCCATCAGCTCTCATTTTACCTTCGCCTATAAATACTCACCTCCATTCTCCCATTTGAACTTGCTGCAAGTTCGCTCAGAGCTCTCTATACCCAAAACCCTCTGTTTTCTAAGCAAGATTCAACCCGATTTCAACTACCCATGATGTTCAACAACATTCTACAACGTTTTACAACGATTTTGAACAAGGCTCTGCCTTCGTTTTCATCAAATCTCTTCTGTTTATGAAAATCTTCATCTTTTTATACAAAATTTCTATTTTTCACTCAGATCTATGCTTAGATCTGAGTAAAACCTTTAAATCATCGATTTTTACACAATATTCGAACTAATGACGTATGTTTCGTTCGCTTTTGAGTGGAACGAGGCATTGTCAAGCAAGAACTCAGATCCGAAAGCACAAGGACGAAATTGTCACTTTACACAAGCTGGACTAACCCGTACGAACCTTTAAGTTCGCCCGGATTAGCCCGAGTTTCTGTAAAATGGCTAAACTCGCTCCAAAAGACCTCTCCAGCCTAAGTTTTATTCAGTGGCTTAGGGTTGGAGGGATGGGCACTCGATTTCCTCAGCAAACGACGCGAAAACTCAAGATTTTTTGGACCCGAAAACATCAAGTTCGCTCCAGATTTAACTGTTTTGTGCAGCTCAAGAGCCAAGTTCGCTCGAACTTGCATCATTTTGGTCAAGTTTGGCCGAACTTGAGCCAAATCTTCACCAAAACTCAACAAGTTCGCTCGAACTTGTCTCCCTCAGTTATCAGACTCACAAGTTCGACCGAACTTGTCTCAGAATCTCAACAGGTTTCACAAGTTCGCCCGAACTTGTATGGAAACATACAAGTTCGCCCGAACTTGTCTCCTGCCCAATCCAAACTTAACTGTTTCAGCAATTCAGAAGACTGATGCACTTCTGTTCGCTTACAGGCTGATCCGGCGCTCTCCCCGACTCTTCTCAGATCCCTCATCTCTCCCTAAACGCACCAACAGTGAGTATACTTGAACCCCTTTTCGCTTAAACGCACTTTTGGGTGTCACGTATGTTCGTATATCAAAACACATCACACAACTCTCAAACGCTTATTCGCAACCCGTTGTGTTATATGGCTATACGTGAAATCTGCTGAATTTTATGTATTCCTTGATTGCTTGTACGCCACCCTTAACATGATAGTATACTAGAGGTTGACCCGCCACCTGGAGGCCCAGGGTTGTTAAGGCTCGCATTTTTATTTCGCATTTATTTTTCTCTTTTAGGATGTGAACGCTTGTTCGCATGCCTCGATCAATCGGGGTTTGTTGGTTTGCATGAATCTAAGTAGTTACATCATTCACAACTATTACGTATGTCATGCGGTGTATGCTAAAACGCTTTTATATCTATATTGTATGCAAAACTCGTATGCTCACCTTTACTTAATTGTATTGACGTTTTATTTTAACATATGTGGTAGGTTGAGGTTTAGCATTGGATGCATTGGATTTTGCTTAGTTTAGTTGTTTTAGTTTGTTTTGATTTGGAAACTCATGTAATAAATCTAGGGGATATCGAACCCGATTAGTGCTTATGAGAAAACAAGTTTCTGTAATAATTGTTTGGAAATGTTATGTTTGATAGTATGGGATGTTAAACGTTAAGTAATATTACTGGAAAATGTTATGGAATTCTCGTAAGACAATCTGGTCGCCTAGTGCCACTACCCTGATGTTTCCGCCATCGGTTGGGGTGTGGTAAGATATCACAATCACTGTGTACAAGTTTTCTATGTATGTTTATTGGTGCACAAGAATTACATCGTTAAGATGTTTCAATTCAGCTTTAGGGAACTCAATTGCTTTAGGAAACTCATCAGGAGTTCAATCGTGTTAAAAAATGAATATGTATACAACGATTGTATTATTCTCGATAACTTAACTTACATGGTTTTGATCATTCGAATCCTTTAGGGACCTTCATGTATACTTTTAGCATCAAGTCATACATAACATTCATAAGACACATATCAGTTCTCTCTTTATATACCAGACGGTTAAAATATTGGAAAGTCATTGCATCCACCACTAGAGAATGTGTCTCTTTATAACCAATCATGGGTTTTTGCGGAAATCCTTGTGCCACCAATTTTCCTTATCTCATTTTATTTGATTTTCACACGATTCACATAAAAGACCCATTTGTATCCAACATACTTTACAAATTCAGTTGTATGAACTGTTGGTCCGAAACCTTTCAATTTCATTAGAGAAATCAACTCTGCCTTATTCGCGTCTTTTCTCATTTGGCCAATTATTTCTCATAGGCAGATCTTAAATTTTGATCCTTATCATTTTGTCATTTTAAGCGCTAATTTATATACAAAAGTATAACGATGTCGATTTCAATTCGATTCCATATATATTTAGACATGATACAAATTAACGAGATCTCTTTAATTTCAGGTACCTAAGGTTCTTCTGGAACCATCATGTCCAATGTCGCTTCAGGAGACCTTTTTAAAATGACCTCGAAGTGATCATCTTAATTAGTTGCTCCAACTTTCGAGGAATTTTATTATTGGAATCGACTAGTCTACCACGATTCAGACGTGCATAGACTCATTACAAACATGTAGTTGTCCTTCTGGAACATTCATCTTAATTGGAGCATTAGCAGTTGGTATATGTGACATAGTCACCTTCTTAAGGTCAGTGAATGCGTCTGGTAATAGATTCGCTAATCTTTACAATTGAGTTATCCTTTGAACTTCTGGTTCATACTTTTAGTTTTAAAGATCAATGATAATTCATACCAATTCATTTCTTTTCCAACTGCTTTTATCTCCCCCATAATGTTGGGAATGTTAATCCATTGAGATGGATATCAATTAATTAAGTCATAAATAAATATCTCGTTAAAGGGTCTATTCGTTATCATATATTCCCAACCACCTTTTAAGGTCTCATCATTGTGCGTCGTGGTGGATCAATTTCAATATATACTGCACAACCAAAATCTTAGAAGAGACATCTTTGGTTCCTGACCAAAAACCAACTATAATGGGGAGAAAATATTACAACCTATTGGCTTGATGTGAATTAATATTACTACAATGTATAACACATGTACTCATATATAAACGTGAACTTTTGCTCTCGTGATTATTGGTTTTGCAAGCAATTGTAGACACTTGGTGATCGTCTTCAACAAAAACAATTCTTGTATAAACATATAGATAATCTTCAACAAATTTAACGTTATAATCACCATAAATATGATAATCTGGAATATTGTACTTGCTATCTCTATAGCTAAGCTACATCACACAACTTCAAGTTGTGGATTTGATAACCATTTAGACGATGCATCGATTTTAAACACTAAATAGTATCATGTTGGGATATAAATATCCTTTATTAATTCCAGAATATTTACGGAAACACACATTTCTTTATTTGGCAAATATATAATTTTCCTTGAGAACAAACATTACATGCTAATTATTAGCTTGAAGAATCTTCTAGTTCTTCATTATGTTTCATATCATTGACTCGGTGTGGTCTAACCGGTCATGCCAACTAATTAAATAATTATCATATATAATCTTCTTGTTTATGATCGTATATGTATTACTTGCCCGTATATAATTCA
Organism: Scalesia atractyloides; assembly: GCA_947069175.1. Lineage (NCBI taxonomy): Eukaryota > Viridiplantae > Streptophyta > Magnoliopsida > Asterales > Asteraceae > Scalesia > Scalesia atractyloides. The sequence goes on along the minus strand of CAMTDV010000018.1, from coordinate 6,710,375 downwards.
AAACGTAAGATACGAAAAAAATGTATTATAACTTTTAAAGTTCAAACCATCATTTTATATAATCACTCCATAGTTTGCCATATTTGGTGGTCCCTCACATTAGTAACATGATCATCGTTACAATTCTAAATGTCTGATCTCATCATTACAACTTTCTCAATTATATCCATGATCACTACCTTTACAATGATCAATATGTAATCGCATTCACTTTAGGAAATGAGATAAGAACTGAAACTTTTAAGGATTCTCATTCTTTACTCAGTTACATGAGTATGAAATCATTTCAATTATTAATGATACTTTGAGAGCATATCTTAGATTTGACAAACAAAATATATTTGATTCTCCCTTATAAATAAACTTCTCTTCACATAACATCAATTAAGAAGTAATTATATGTCCTTGGTCTAAAATTTGATGACCTTTGATAATGAGATACAAGGAGTATAACACTTTGGATGTCCATGTAAGCGCATTTATATTTTCCATGATATTGATAATAAACCATAACCGTGGTTTAGTTGTATGCTTATATATTAAGAGTTAAGTTCCTGTGAAAATAAAATTAACGTACAAACTGAAGTAAAATGCAAAAAAACGCGGTGATATTTTCGTAAATATTTGGTCGTAGGGTAATTATCAAAATTACTCTACAGGATCATTTGTAGAGTGATTTTGGTCTTATAGAGTAATTTTGTAAAATGTTCTTTTAGAGTAATTTTAATCCTGTAGAGTAATTTTGTAAAATATTCTTGTAGAGTAATTTTGTTTAAAAAAAAAAAAAACCTAACCTCCCCCTCCCCCAAAAAAAAAAAAAAAACTAAAAGCTAAAAATTAAACCATAAAGATATACCCCATAATTAAATGCTAAAAAATTACTCTACAAGCTCATTTTACAAAATTACTCTACAAGAACATTTTACAAAATTACTCTACAAAATATCAAAATTACTCTACAATAACATTTTACAAAATTACTCTACAAGACCAAAATCACTCTACAAATGATCCTGTAGAGTAATTTTGAAGACCAAATATTTACGAAAATGCCACCACGTTTTTTTGGTTTTTTGTTATGTTTTATTTTTTATTTAATCTTTAGTCTATATAATAAATAAATAATAGCATCTAATATACATAGTATACATAAAGTTAGATTATAAAACACATGACATATAAAGTGTCACATATAAAACGAGTTATAATAAACTTTATAATAAAGATTAAAACCTGCCATAAAATAAGTATGTAAGATTGAAATTATTTTTAAAAACTTAAAGCACAAAGTTGGTGCTTCTTACAAAACACATCCCTCATACGTATTTACTAATGGATCCCTCGCGTTTTTCCCTCTCAGCTTCCACGCGTTTTGCAACGTGTTTTCCTCTTTTGCTTCTTTCACCTTTTTCTCAAATGAGAACAATCGGAAGTCCTGATTGCAACATTTAGAAGTTTAGAACGGATAAGAAATCAAGAAATCATCATACAAGATAAAGATTAGAGTTAAATGCTTGGTTGGTCCCTGTGGTTTGTGAAAATTACGGATTTGGTCCCAATGGTTCATTAGTTACACACTTGGTCCCAGTGGTTGCAATTTTTGCACTCGGGTGGTCCTTATGACTAACCCATGTTAACTTTCTCAGTTAAGTCTATGTAAAATTACCACACTACCCTTACTATTAAAAAATAAAATAAATAAACACCTTCTTCTTCACCCTAATCTTCTCTCTCACTTTCCTTTTCTCTTTCTAAAACCACAAGACCACCGTCTCCCACCTCCACCACTGCCGCGGCCGCCTACCTCCACAGAGACCAACCAACCATTTAACTCGGCGGATTAAGGTTTGCAAATAGACAATAGGGGGCGTAATCCGTCCATACTGTACAACAATGACAACTGCTGCAGCTGCCGCACTACCTGTCGGATTTGGCTGTGGTAAGTGAAAATTATCAATGACTTCGGCCTCACTGGTTTCAGTAGTTGAGTGGTGCTGCCAATCATCATCAACCTTGCAGACGTTTAATGCTCTCTTCTAGAGTTTCTTAGTCTTCTTCACCCCCATCCCCTGCTCCTCCTCCGCCTACAGACGATGACGATGACGATGAGAAGGAGGAGGTTGAAGGCAAGGTCTCTGTGATGAAGAGGCTGGTGGACGCCAACCCCTTGGATTAGGGAGACGGTCCAGGCAGATATTCGATGAGGCCTGGCGCAAGTTCTCGGAATTGGGTCAGATCTCTAGGACCACCCGCACCAACGACGAGAGTAGCCTTCTTATTCAGGAGGGCGGCCCCATGTGCGTTTGCAATCCCTGGGGCTCAGAACACCACTGTTCTCGTCATCGGCGCTACCATCTGTGTTGGTCGTATTGTTGTCCGGAAGCTCATGCTCAGGGGTTATTCGGTCAAAGTAAACATAATCCATCCCCTTTTATTTTCTGACCATTCTATTATGTCTTTATAATCAATTGGAGGCGGTGGTGGAGGCGGCGGTGGTGGAGGTGGGAGACGGTGGTTCTTGTGGTTTTAGAGAGAGAAAAGGAAAGTGAGAGAGAGAGAGATCAGGGTGAAGAAGAAGAAGAAGTTGTTTATTTGTTTTTGTTTTTTAATAGTAAGGGTAGTGTGGTAATTTTACATAGACTTAACTGAGAAAGTTAACATGGGTTAGTCATAAGGACCACCTGAGTGCAAAAATTGCAACCAATGGGACCAAGTGTGTAATTAATGAACCATTGGGACCAAATCTGCAATTTTCACAAACCAAAGGGACCAACCAAGCATTTAACTCTAAAGATTAAAAGAAAAATTATACCACACCTACCAAATGGTCTAAAGGTTGAAAAATTGTACCACACCTACCAAATGATATACAAATATGAAAATATGAAATACGGTTTCCCTACGAGCTTTCCAGTGAAATTCTATAATGGCATCAAATGTAAAAAAGAATGATACATGTAAACTATACCACATAATTGATTTGTATGAAATTAGTGTATAGGAGTAGGATCAAATACAAACCACATTTTGTGTACAAACAATAAGAACCATTTAAAAAGTGTCATATGACATCCAATCAATTATAAAAAAAGTGGTAAGATAATAACCTAAATAATATCAATTATATTAAATTCTCTATAATTATGTTAACAAGCAATTAATTCTTTATTTGTATATTTCTTTTGTTTTCAATGTGCTGATTTAATTCACATATGTGCTAAAATCAATTATCTAAATTAATTTTCACGTGTTAATATAATTCAAAAGTGCTACTTTTATTTGTGTATTGTTTTAGTATTTGTTAATTTAACTTTTTTTATGTGCTAGGATCTGTTATTATGGTTTATAGGATAAATATGGTTTGTACCGGAACCAACCCCTTAGTTATAAATGAATTGTATTGTATATTGTATTATATATATCTTTAAAGCACACGACTAGGAATAATGCTCAGGTAGTATATATTTTGGGTAGGATTGAAAATAGTGTTAGACAACTACTTGTCACATACTCATTAGCTGTGATCTTTTTTTCTTAAAAAAATTGTAGTTTGCTTTTAAACCCTCAAATTCGTTAATATACATCTTTAGCCCTTTATTTTTTTTAAAATTACTTTCATTTTATTGGTTAACTTCGTGTAAATGTGTGTTTAGTTAGTCTCCTTTACCTTTGGTAATATACATGTTTGGTTCCTCTATTTTTAATCCTTTTAATATTTCATATTTTAGCATTTTCCCCTTGCCACCGTGACGAACCAGCCTGTGGGAATAGTGACCGTTTGTTGTTAGTAGACAAAAGCAGTTGCTCTTGAACTTTAATAAAGTTACTCTACAATTCCTAAAGTTAGTTAAAAAAATATTTTGACGACCGTATTTTTATCTATGTCTCGATGTAATTTTTATTGAAATTATGTTATGAGTAGTATGTACAAGATCCGAAACACAAACATACATGTCATCAAACTAAAAATATTCGGCTTACGACCCAACAACGCAAGCGGGGCATAAACTTAGTTATTTATTTATTCATTCACCACAACTAAAAAATAATTAGTTTTTAGAGTAAATTGCCATTTTAGTCCTTGAGGTTTGATCAAAATTGACACTTTAGTCCAAATAGTTTTTTTCTTGCCATTTAAGTCTAAATAGTTTTGTTTCTGCCATTTTAGTCCCTGACTTTCGTCATTTTTTGCCATTTTCATCGACCACCACCACCACCACCACCTATCACCACCCACCCCATCGCAACTCTATCATCGCCACCACCTGCCTGCACCGTCACCATCCACCCACCCCACCACCATCACCACCCACCATTTCCACCACCACCGACGACTTTTCCGCCACCCATCTCATTAACAAACACCACCGCCATCATCATAAAACCAACAACTACCACCATCATCTTCATTGTAAACCGGCACACCGTCCCTATACCATCGCACCTAAAAAAAGAAAGAAAAATATGGTTTGACCCAAATTCACCTAATTAACTAAATTTTTTGAATGGAGTTAATAGATCGGGTGAAAGTGGAAGAAAAATATGACAAAATTCAGGGCCAAAAATGAAAGAAAACAAAACTATTTGGACTAAAATGACAAAAAAAAACTATTGAAACTAAAATGACAATTTTGATTAAACCCAAGGACTAAAATGATAATTTACTTTTTTTTATATAATCTAAAACTCAGAAAATCTTTTATCTTTTATTTTTTAATATGTTAAAATGATAAATACATCCCCTTCTTGGACCACGTGCCATATAAAAAAAAACCAAGTCCCAAACCGAACACAAGTGAAGAACAACAACATTATTCTACTTCTTCTACCCTCCATCCATCAAACAAGGAAACATTGATCCATCTTTCAACATTAACACCTTCTTTCCTTTTCTCACTTTCACTTTCATCATCATCATCCTTCACTTCAATCTCCCATCAACCACCACCCCATTTTACACCCCTTCAACACAGGTAATAAATAATCTCAATCCACAATAATATTAATTTATTTATAATTTTCATAACACTTGTTTGATCGTAAACATTTATTATCTTTTTTTCTTTTATCAGTACAATCAGCTAAAATATTTATAGAATTTATTAAGTGTCAGTCGGTCATCGATCGATATACGATGGCGGTTGTTGAATCCAACGGTGTGTCATCGAACAACCAGGTTGAATCCAACGGTGTTGAGCAGTCGGAATCTGCGATTATGGTTTCTGGGTCAGATGATAATGGTAATAATAGTAATAATCAGAGTGTTCATGATGGAAACGGTGTTTTGGTGAATGGAAATGGTGGATATGATCGTCATGAACGTCATGGGGATGAGGGTTTTAAGAAGGAAATGAGGGATTTGGAGGAGATTTTGTCGAAATTGAATCCGATGGCTGAAGAATTTGTGCCTCCTTCATTGTCTAATAATGGGTATAATAGAGGTGTGTTGCATTCACCAGTAGCAGCAGCTGGTGGTGGTGGTGGCAACATCAATGGCGGTTTGAATGGACGGGTATGCTTTATTGAAATTTTTGTTTCGGTTTCGTGTTTAGTGGCAACATTATGTGTTTCTTTGTATGCAGTGTTGTAAAAGTCGTTAGGCGCTAGTTGGTAGCATAGTTGTCAGTAGCGAGCGTAGCGATCGCTATAGCGCGTATAGGTCTAGGCCAGTATTGTAGTAATTGCTAGTCGCTAGTCGGGTGGTAGGGTGGGGACTAGCGATTAATCGGGATTAGTCGGGGATTAATTGGAATTAACTGGAATTAATCGGGATTAATTGTGATTAATTGGCGCCTAATCGGGATTTTTACAACCATGGTCTAGGCTCACTATTAGGGTTACAATTTTTTTTGTTTTTTTGTTTTAATATATATAGCAATCAAATATAGCTGTATTTTAGGTTTTTGTTAAATATACATGTAAAATAGCATATATACCATGGTATTTTGATACAATATACATATAAATTGTTTTTAATTTTTTTTTCTGGTGTATCGCTATTATAAAATAGTTGCTCGCTATTTATCGCTATTCGCCATTAACAACTATGGTTGGCAGGTGTGGAGCACTAACCAGCGATTAATTGGATTGAATCTTTTTATATGTAATTTTTCAAACCTATACATATATACACACATAGATGAATATTAATTATACTCCAAAGTGCACATAAGTTACTCTAAGTTCACATTGTCTAGTTCAAACATAACCAATTCAACTTAAACATAGAAAATTAAGTACTTAGAAATTCAAACATTCACGTAATAGTTCATGGATCGGGTCGGGAACTTGGGTTAACGGGTTAAAACTCCGGTTAGTCGGTGATTATTCCCGATTTTTACAACACTGCCTGTATGTTTATGTTTACCAGCAAAAAGAACATAGATGGATAATAGATTGATTGTTGCTAATTGTTGTTTTTTGATTGTTTATGATTAGAAGAAGGGTAATTTTGGTAATGGAAAACGGAGGATGAATAGCCGAACCGATATGGCACAACAAGAAGATGCTATTAGGAGAACAATTCATGTATCTGATATCGATCAGCAGGTGAAGACTAATATAATGTAGCAATATCAGTCTCTTTAAGGTTATTTAAATCTTTGTTTTCGGTTTTGTGATGGTTTTTCGTTTAGGTTACTGAAGAACAACTTGCAGCACTATTTACTAATTGTGGGCAGGTAACTATGTTTGTTTTATCATTATCGTTTTTTTATCGTATGTATCATTGTGTTCTAAATGTTGTTATCTTATTTTCACAATAGGTTGTTGATTGCCGTGTATGTGGCGACCCTAAATCTGTTCTTCGTTTTGCTTTTATTGAGTTTACTGACGAGGGTACTATACAGATATAACCTTTTGCGCCTCTTGTAATTTTAATTTTTCTTTATATTGCATAAACTTTTGTCCGCATTACTTGCAGAAGGGGCAAGGAATGCATTGAGTCTTGCTGGAACAGTGCTCGGTTACTACCCACTTAGGGTGCTGCCTTCAAAAACCGCAATTGCACCTGTAAATCCAACTCTTCTGCCCCAAGTGAGATTCTTAACTCTTTTACTAAACTAGAGAATTTTTAGAGTAAAATGCCAAAATCGTCCCTGAGGTTTAGTCATTTTTGCTTGTTCCATCTAAAATGACTTTTTTGTGCATTTGAGTCCTTCAGGTTTGCGTTTTATTTTGTTTTATTTGTTAACGGCAAATTTGGATCACTGACGGACCGCTGGAGTATCATCATGCCACCAGCGGAACCACCCGATCATATCCATCTCCACTAGGCATAATGCCTATACACCAATTCTGGAGGAAACCCAATAAATATGGGAAAACCTCTTGTGGGAATTGAACCCAGGGCCTATTGGTCCCAAAGTCTTATTCCACCCGCAAGATGCCACTAGGTTTGCGTTTTATTAACCTTTTCATCCTTGAGTTTGGCAATTTATTGCGACTTTCATTCCTCAAAATTTGGCCCTCAGGGATGAAAATGGCACCTTAGGTACGAAATTCGCAAAAGTGGTCAAACCTCAGGGACGAAAATGACATTTTACTCGAATTTTTGTAAGTTATGTATGCATTGTTGTTCTAACTCTATTTTTTTATATTGTTTTGTTAGTCTGAGGAGGAAAGGGAAATGTGTGCAAGAACTATTTATTGTACCAATATTGATAGAAAGGTTACACAGGCGGATGTCAAACTCTTCTTTGAATCATTTTGTGGAGAGGTTTATATTTGATTTTTTAAAAGAATTTTGTTAATTGTGTTTTCTTTTGAATTGTTAACCACAAAGTATTGAATTTGCGTATCGTAGGTTTATCGTTTGAGATTGCTTGGAGACTATCAACAGTCATCACGGATTGCCTTTGTGGAGTTTGTGATGGTATCATTTAACTTGTGTTACCTTTATAGGCAGTATATGTGTTTAGAGTACTATGCCATTTTTGTCCCTGAGGTTTGGTTAGTTTTGCGACTTTTGTCGAAAACTTTATTTTTCCGCATCTAGATCCAAAAGGTATGAAAATGACAAGATTTTTAACCTTTTGGATCCGGATGCGGAAAAACAAACCTTTGGACAAAGGTTGCAAAACTAGCCAAACCTTATGGATGAAAATGACATTTTACTCATTTGTATAATTATATTATTTAGCCATGTGAAAAAAGGAGCATGCATTGATGCTATAAACAAGCTAGGTAAACTATGAAAGGGAGCTTCTTATGTTGCTATAAATCTAGTACATTTTAGTTCTCGTATAGTAGTATAAATATAAATATACCGTTTTAAAGTACGTAAAATCTAGATCTCTTAGCATCCTTGATGTATTGGCCACGTAAATAGATCATTTGAATGTGTAAAGATTAGCGCAAATCAGGATTATATTAGTGTCAAAAAACTATTTTAGATATGTTAATGGTGGTCATATGGTGTATCTTTCAGGCTGAGAGTGCAATTGCGGCTCTGAACTGTAGCGGCGCTGTATTGGGATCATTGCCAATAAGGTACTTTTATCCCACTTAACAAACTTAACAGTGTATAAATAACCCATGTGTATTGAAATGGGTCAGTTTGGTTTGAATTTATTGATAATGGGTCAACGGGTAAAGTATAAAAAAAATCAGCTAAAAACGGAACATGCCATATGGGTCCAAGGGGTTAATCATGTTAAAAATTGCTTGCACCATATTTCGTTTTATTTAAGAAAATTACATCATACGTATCATATAGGGTTTTGTTGTGACGAACGAATTAATTTTTTACAAAGTTCAATAAAGTTTAAAGATTTCCATGTAAACTCATATCATTTTGATGCAGGGTAAGTCCTTCAAAGACACCTGTGCGTCCACGTTCAGCTCGCCCTCTACCTTGAGCCAACACCTTATGCCAATTGCGACATCTAAATATACGCACGCGGACACACAAACATTGTTCAAAATTTATGCTCTTCGTTTGTGTTTGATGAATTTTGGAACCTAAGTATGTCAACAGGTTTCTTTTGATATAGAAGCATATTAAATTTGTACGAAATCATGGTTTATAGCATTGTTACGAAATCATGGTTTATAGCATTGTTAACAACGTTTTCTTTATTTCTAATGAAAAAGTTGAGTTTCAATACTCTAATTCGAACGCCAAATCCAACATTGTTTAGCATTAAAAGAATCAAGAATGTGAATTACAAGTCATTTACTCAAATGAAAAGATATAAACAACGTGAAATGTTTTTAAATCTTTTTTTATTTTTTTATAATATTCATGCTTCAGAAGAGTCTGAGCTACTTGTTTGATCATCTGGTTTTTCGAGCTCCTTTTCGAGCTCAAGTGTTGCATTGAATCCAAAATCAATCCCAGGGGAAAATGCCGATTGTAGCTCGTCTATGGACTGGATGGTGTTTACCCTGTTGTCCTTCACAGGAATATTGTTCTGTACAATGTGTAAAAAAGAAGGGAAATATGTTATTATTTTTCGTTAACCATGGTATATAGGCTCATTTATCTATAAACGAGTCGATTGAATTTATGTTTTATCTCTAACACGTCAAAACAGGTCATATAAGTTAAGGCGATAAGCTAAATAATTTAGCACAAAAATGGGTCAAACATGTTAAATGTCATCCGAGCTGTATATAAATGAATGAAAATTTACTAAATCAGTAAATTGCTTTATTAGAAAAGTCATACTTTTTGTAATCATATTTAGCATAGTTTTTATCTAAGAAAGTAAAAAATAATTGATGGAAAGGTGTTTGGAGGGTGGGCCAACCTAACCGGTTTTTACTTTACATGACTGCCTTAGTATTTTAACCATTTTAACCGTTACCTAACCCTTTCGGCCCACCCACCTTAGTATTTTAACCATTTTAACGGTTACCTAACCCTTTCGACCCACCCATTATGTCACCTCTGAAAAACAGGGATCATGCAAAACGGTCCAGCGCTCCACATGGGTCAATAGAGGTGAGCCTCAAAGGAGTTGAAAGGGCCTAGCCGCTAGCGGAACTAGGCCCATTGGGTCAATAACTAAGATTTAGGTAATAGGAAGGAGACAAATAAAGCACAAGTAGCAACTTACCTTCTTCACATAATCAGCCATTGTGGAGCTAACTATTTCCTGAATGACGAACTTTGTAACACGATCTTCACCGATAATCGACAATAGGAAGCTTTTGGGTACCTGCAAAACTTTTTGAGTTATTCTTTTCCAAATCAATTTTTGGCTGGCACTCACAGAAAACCAATGGTAAATTGTAAGTGTGAGAATCAAATAAAACATTTAATTTTGTCTCTGCGAATAAAGAAAGTATAAAGATCAAGTGATGTTACCTTGGATGTTTTCCCTGAAAGTCGATACATGCAAAAAGAGAAACTTGGGTTATAGGGGTAACAGAAACGGATAATAGAGTGAAAATAGCGCGCAATTAATAGTGAAGGAGCAAGAATGGGGTAGAAAAACAGATAAATGGTCTCACAGTCATTTTGTTTCTATTTACTAGAGGTGGCGATATGGGTGGCTTGGGCAGGTTGGGTAACGGGTCCACACATTTTTTTTGTTACGGTTCTGGTTTACTAGAAACACTTTTGTCCACGACTATTTTTTAAAAATAAATAGTCACCGTATCATGGATAAAAAATGTCGTAATGTAAAAAATGATCTATCTTTTTGAATAAAAAGAATGATCTATCTTTTTGAATAAAAAGATTTAGAAGGTTGTATGTGTGAAAATACACTTTAAACAACTTTTGACGCGCTTCCTTTTTAGGTATAACATGTCAAATGGAAAGATTTTGGAAGTTGTATCTTAGATTAAGTCATTGAGCTTGTTATGATCATATATTTTAATTAGTACATATTATGATAATCTTGGATATAAATATCATGAAATATTATGATACATGGTGAACTTTATCGAGGTAGAAATGATAAACTATAAGGTTCACCATCGAGTTAAAAATTACTCTGTGACATGCCCGTAAAACTCGAATATCATAAAATTTATTCTAACCAATACCATGCAAGTATATATGCAGGACTTCAAATTGCTTATTTTTTTTTATTAAGAGACCGATTCTAGTTTGCAGGACCACAGATAATAATCAGAAGAAAAATAAACAATAAAAATTAGAAAACTATGATTAGTAAGCTAAGATAATTGAGTTATTTCAGTCAAATTACACATTACCTCCTTTTTGTCTGCGGAAACCGGGAACAGGTGGTGCTGTACGAGCCAAATTTGCCAAAACTTTATCAAATACTATTTGCGTTTCCTTCCCTTGTAATTCCACTTTTACCTGCCACCATAATATCCATAGTAAATGTCTCAATAAATAGAAGCAAAAATTTAAAGACAAACAATAAAACCCACAATAATGGTGTCAATTTAATCAAACCACAATGGTCAATTTTCTCGGGGAAAGCCAAGCCTAACTTTGATGCCAGGCGTGGAACCGGTTAAGACAACATAGTCCTGGCCGGAGTAAGGTGGCGGGCCAGTGGTTTGCAGGTGTGAGTTATACCGTCTGATGTAGAAGTTCACCTTTCAAAAAAAAAATCCCTTATTCTACCACATAATTGTGTTCTATTCGTTTCAGTTTTCTTTTTGTTAAAATGTTATAATACATAAAAAAAAGTAGTGCTTATTCTATAGTGTGCCATAGTGGTGACAAAAAACTGTATAAGTCATGATGCTTCAGAGCTCACTTGCATCTTATCATCGTCTTGCGACTCCACAAGTACATTTGCATTCTTTACTGTTACCACATTTTCATCCGATATAGAAGCTGCGACACCTGCAATGTATCATATAACCGAAGTTTGAGATATAATTTGCATTAAATGGATGTTTAAAATTGTTATCGGTGTATTGAAAGTTTGGTCAAAGGTCATGTTGACCTGGTTCAGCAGCTAGTAGTGGTCTAACAAAGGAGTTGAGAATGTTGCGAGAGTTGTGGAACTGCAATATCCTGGATAAATGAAAAAGGTAGAAAAGATGAGACAAATCATGGAATCCGCATTCTAGCATATACTATGGCCCTATGGGAAACATTACACTATTACAGGTGGAAAAATGGACGGGTTAGGTAGTGGGTAAGTTAAGTACGGGTTTAATCAGGTTATATCGAGCTGCAAAAACTTTTTTGCCCGTTTAAAAAATAAAGGATATATAACTAATGAGTAAACTATGGTAATAACACAATATTATTACATCAATAATCTAAGTTTTTTAAAATAAAGCGATTTAGTAGGCTATACATGCTTAGTCAGGTTGAATAAGCTGCAAGCACTATTTTGCCCTTATTTTAAAAAAATGATATATAATTAACTGGTTAAATATGGTAATAACACAATTTATTAGATCAGTAATCTGAGTATTTTTCTTTTTTAAATAAAGCGGTCCTGGAGGTTAAATGCGCTTAAGGTACACATTAGGAAACTTTCAACTGGCTTTTCCCTTTTTAGTTAAATTCATAATCTGACTCATTTGAGAAGAAAAAAAACATGACCCAAAACGACTAATTCAAAAGCAAATTGTTCAAACTAACACATCTAGTATAACTACTGAATAACTTGAAATCAATGAAAGAAGAATGACCAGGAGTTAAACTAATAACATCAATTTACCTTCCATCTAGACTTTGATTTGTAGAAAAAAGATTCATAGTTGCTAAACTACGCCCAACCGGAACACGTACATGGTTGCTATCAACAGTAGCATGCTGTAGAATGTAGATCAGTACAACAGTCAGTACTCAATACAGATCAACACACTAGTATTTAAAATTAAAGTTTTATCATGCATTATAGCTAGGGGTGTAAACGAGCTGAGCCACTCATAGCTAGTTAGCTACTCGAGATCGTCTCACTAAAGGCTCAAATCAAGCCAAGCTTAAACGAGCTTATGCCCTAGCTTCACTAACTGAGTTTGAGCTGGCTCACGAGCCTATTGTTTAGGATCATGAGCCCTAGCTTGAGCCTAAACATAAGCTAGTTTAATAAACAAGCATGCGCCCCAGCTTCATTAATCGAGCTTGAGCCGGCTGATGAGCCTATCATTTATATAACTTTTATTTAATATATTATATAGATATCTATCTAGGGGAAGGTTTAAATGAGAACGGTAAATATTGCGAGAACCGTGAAACGAATGAAAAAACCGCAATAACTTGGTCAAAAACAATTCAAATTATTTTTTTTCTTTTACCTTATCATTATTATTCGAATACGATATTAGAAATTAAATTTATACGTTTAAATTTACATGTATTCTTAAATAAAGAAAATTTACACATGCGTAAATTTGTCGTATTTAGACATGTGTAAAAAAGTTATTAAAAGCTTTTTTGAAAGGAGAGATAAATTTCTTAAAAAGTAAATTTCCTTTCTAATGTTATATTCTAATTATAACGAAGTATGTATTATAAAAAGTTGATTTTGATTGGTTTTTACATTCGTTCTCAGAATTCTCATGATATTTAGTGTTCTCGAGATAACCCTCCCCTGTCTATATATCTGTCATAGCATATATAGAAATTATATTATAAATATATACAGAAAATGATTATAATTGTACAAACATTAACTAATAAATAACAAACGAACTGATCCTGAGCCAAGCTCGAGCTTCAGATACTACTGAAGCTCAAAAAGAGCTGCTCGAATTGGCGAAATTTGCCCCAATTTTAGCTAATATTCACTATGTATAATCATAGGTTACTCTATTCATTATCAGTTAAATTTGCATAGGATTTACTGCATTGCAACTCGTAACACTAGAAAAAAGGTAATCTGATATGATAAATTTCACTGAAATAGAAGCAGAATAGAGCTAGGGTTTGCAGAAAGTTACACTGCAGAGTTTGAATCGGAGAGACGTTGGAGGAGCATTCATCGTATCTTCATAGTCGCCATCATCGTGAAGCTTTTGTAACCACCGGCTCACACACACCAACGACTGTTTTTGTCCAATCCTTTTAATCACTCCGGTTTTGCCGAATTGTTTACAATTTGGACCTTTGACTTTCAGTTTTTGGCTTTAACTACCATATACTCTCTTCATCGGATGAGCAAATGGTACCCAGTACCGGTACCTAATTTACCGAACCGGGTACCTTTTTGGTACCGACTTTTGATGTTTTCCGTATCGGTTTTTACCTTAAACACCAGTACCGAACCGTACCGTATACGGGTACCCACTTTTGGGGTTTTCGGTACTGGTTCGGTACAAGTCGGTACCGAGCTCATCTCTACTTCATCCTACAGACCTATGCTACTAGACACGAGGACAGTTTCTGAATTCTGATGTCACTTTTTGTTAAAACTTAAAAACGCCTAGAAAACACACTTTCCGACGCATTTCTTATGACAATTCATAACTTAAAAACGCGTAGAAAACACTTTTTCATACACATTTCTTATGACAATTCATAGCTTTAACTTTTCATTTTAATTTCTAGCGCTTTCTTCTACACTATTACACCAATAATTTTTTATTATTCACCATTACCCAGGATTGAACCTGAGAATCTTCTACTAAGAAGACATAATAAAAACATTTATATATCAAATTGAGACAAAGAATTCTCTATATAAATGAATATAATTGAGTTTATTGTTTATTCCCTTTTGTAATTGTTAGTCACTTGATTATTAAACGTATGGTATTGATTGATACCTGAGCAAGTCATTGTATCGTATTGTATTGGTGGGTGAGTGGTGTGTTAACACCCCAACTCACACTATTTGTTTATTTGGTTGACGAGCTCGATGTACACTTATCGCACTGAATTCTATTGGAACAAATGGAATTTGTACTAGATCGAACTGAATTAGATTGAAATGAATTATATTGGCTTGAATTGATACAATAGGAGAACTTAATCAAATTGAATTGGTGTATTTGGGTCGACGACTCATTGTACATTATTTGTATTGTTGTTACCGTTTTGTTATTGTTGACCATACTTGTTCGTTTCTCATTCATATCGATACTGTATTGCTAAACCATTGTTTTCTTGTCCTTTCTTATCATTCCTTCCGTCACTAAGCAGTTTTTAGCCTAACAACGTTTTTCTTTTCATTGTCTCTCTTGTGTTTCCCAACATGTACTCAAGGGGATCATGAGGATATTAGAAGAAAGCTAGAGAATTAGATAAACTAAATCTCGTAACAAAATAATAAATTAGATATGTCAGACTTCTTAGTCAAAACATTATTTCATATATTAATTAAGAAATTACATGTTGTTAGATCATCCATGGCAGTGATACGTTAGCCCAATCCGAGCCAAGGTTTCTCTAAACCATAGTCAGCGTTTCAACCAAAAAATTTCCATCAAAATCAATCGAACCAAACCAGAACACTAACCCCTTCTAAACTATGTAACCACAATGAAGCCAAGTAGTAATGATCCATGTCACGTAATACATACAATGATACAACCTTTGTTTTTTTATGTACCATATTATTAAATAGTATATAACAAGCCCTGAATAGTGCATGTGTTTTTTTTTAACTTAAACCCACGTAATAGGAGGCGACTTGGTCAGAGCGCATCTCTGGCAACCAAGGGAAGCCGCTTCAGGGCCTGTAATAGTGGCTCTCAAGTCCGACATCCGGAAAATCAACCCCCGTGGATGAGAAGATGGCATCGTTCAGATCTCGTTATAATCGTCTTTGACTCTGTATCCGTTTGTTTTGTACTTGTTTTTTGTTAACCGGCAATAGCGTGGTGGACGGTGAGTGCTTCTTTCGACAAGATTCTATTTCCCAGTGACAAACTATTAGGACGTGTACTTTCAGGTGTATTGTATTATAATTTAGGTTTGAAGGAAGAGCATTTTCGTAATTCAGACGATGTATATAGTTACTACAGTGAAAATGAGTGTGGCTTTACTGTGTCACATAAGTTGTTTTTTTTATCTTTAATTCAATGGATACAAACAAAATGGAATGAATTGTGGACTTGATGTTACAAAAAAAGCGACTCAAGTCCTTAACACTAGTTTTGGTCCACGACTCTTTACCTTTCTCTTTCTTCTTTTCGCTCTCAACTCCTGCTTATTAACAAACAGATAAATCACCATTTTTCTAGGTCTTCATTCTTTTCCACACTGATCTAAACAAACCTTCAAATTCCTCAAAGTTTCAACCAAATTTCACCTCGAATTAGCTCAGAATCGACACAATTTGAGCACGAATTCTGCTCCGATTCCGTAAATCACGACTGTCAATTGCATCTCGATTGTTTGTGATTGTTCGGTGTTCAATTAGGTCAATGTAGTTGTTCATAGATTATGTTACAGATTCCGGTTGATTTTTTGAATGAAGTTAGGAGAATGAGGTTAATTAAACCGGTGGATACTGGTACGTGAATCTGAATATTGTTGTTGTTGCAGACGAAGGATGAGTTCGGATGTTAGTAGAACTGGTGGACAAGTTGAACGCGATATTGAACAGGTAGATCGGTTATAACTTTATTTGAGCCTGAATTTATGAATTATGATTATGTTAGGTTGAATGATTATGTATATCTGTTTATAGTACCTGAAATGTTAGGTGAGTTGCTGGATAATATTAGTTTGTAACCTAATTTTAATGATTATATGTTAGGCTATAACGTAATCATAACTTTCTCTAAGCTTGAATTTATGATTTTGTGTATCTGTTAAT
Source organism: Scalesia atractyloides (assembly GCA_947069175.1). Lineage (NCBI taxonomy): Eukaryota > Viridiplantae > Streptophyta > Magnoliopsida > Asterales > Asteraceae > Scalesia > Scalesia atractyloides. Next base: position 6,693,720 of record CAMTDV010000018.1, on the reverse strand, counting down.
AACGCCTGAAATGTTAGGTGAATTGCTGGATAATGTTAGTTTATAACCTAATTTAAATGCTTATGTTAGGTTATAACATAATCATAAGTTTTTCTGAGCTTGAATTTGTTATGTTAGTTTAAGTGATTATGTGTATCTGACTATCTGTTGATAACACTTGAAACGTTAGAGGAATTGCTTGATAATGTTAGTTTATAGCCTAATTTCAATGATGATGTTCGGTTATAGCATAAGTTTCTCTAAGATTTAATTTATGATAATGTTGGTTTAAAAGATTCTGTGTATCTGTTGATAACATCTGTAATGTTAGATGAATTGCTGGATTATGTTAGTTTATAATGTAATCATAACTTTATTTGAGCGTGAATTTTGATTGATTTAGGTTAAATGATTATGTGTATCTGTTGATAACACCTGTAAACGTTAAATGAATTGCTGAATAATGTTATTTTATAACCTGATTCGTTAGTCACGGACTGCATCTTACTATTAATATACTTGTGAAGTATGAGATGGCCAATGGCCATCTTATAAACTTCATTCCTTGCATCACTAACAAGCAATGGCACTTCTGTATTTCTGTTTAGGTTATATAAATTTCCTTGAATCCTCTCTGGTGGATGCTCAAATGCATGTTTAAAATCTCTCATTCCAGTAGAAAATGTGGTGAATTCTGTTTGACTTCATGTGTTTGTTTACATATACAGGCCATTACTGCTCTTAAAAAAGGTGCTTATCTTCTCAAGTATGGAAGAAGGGGGAAACCTAAGTTTTGTCCCTTCAGGTTGGCTAACGTAAGTTTGACTTATTTCTTATTGCTATTAAGTGCCTCCAGTAGGTACTATTTATGTTTTTTGATTATATTTTTATTCGTTAGGCATCTGTTTGACCACATTCACTTAACCGATGCTTGTTTTTCTCTGCTATTTCAGGATGAGTCTATCCTCATATGGTTTTCAGGGAAAGAAGAGAAACAATTAAAACTAAGTCATGTCACCAGAATTGTATCAGGGCAGCGAACTGTAAGTCATTTACTTCAAGAAGGAAATATAGGCATCAAATTTACTTTTCACACACGGTTTACAGAGACTCTTAAATGACTCAAAGTAAAATTCACATTAAGTTAGTAAGTATTAGGACTTCTAGCCATTTTATCAAGTTGAAAAGTACGCGGATGTTGGATGGTCCCTGTGATTTACCAAAATTTTGGATTTAGTCCCCATCTTTCCAAAAGTACACTGATGGTCCTTGTAAATGCAATTTGTATCACATTTAGTCCTTAAGTTGGACATGTGGCTGTGGAAACCTTTAGATATGTTAACTGGGGACTAAATGCGTTACAAAGTGCAAACCACAGGGACCATCCGTGTACTTTTGAAAAGTTAGTGACCAAATCCACAATTTTGGTTAAGCACAGGGACCATCCGTGTACTTTACTCTTAGTTGTATATTAGTATGATATGTATTCATATGTTGTATGCACATGGAATGGGTTAGATTTTAGAATATGGACTCACAGGTTTCTAAGTGATCCAAGTTTTTATTGCAAAAAGAGAAGTTCAACGTATCTAGTGATATGCTATTCGTTAGTAATGTTAAATAAATTCAAGTATTTGATGTTCTATTCCTAGAAACACTTTTAGGACACAAAATTTAATTATCTAGATCACCATTTCTCTTTTAGTAAACATATACATTTGTGTGCATGCCGGTGCTTTGACCCTCAATATTATTTTTAGTGTATGGTTCCTCAACTCGACTTAAGGCATTATTATCTGAATGTTTTACCTGTGAGTTATGCAGTTAATATCGGTGATATATCAGCAATATATCGGTTATCGGCCCATATAAAATATCGGTACCGATATTATCGGCGATATTGACCGATATTTGACTGAAATATCACCGATTTTCCCGATATCAGTACCTTTCTTCTTAATTCTACCATTCTTCTTTCTTCTTATTGTTGCTATTAGTGTTTTAAGTCTTAATGAGTTCCTACTTGCTACAATTGTTAGTGTTTTGCAAGTTGCAAAAGGTTAATTTGTTAATGGTAGGAGAGTATACTGAATTGTTAGTGTTAAATTGCTATATATAAATTCAGCATGATAATAAAATTACCAATATCCCACCGCGATAACCGATATCTCAAATATTGGTCCTTGACCAATATCCGATTTTTTACCGCAGTAACTGCTTAGCCTGTGAGATTGTTTTATTAAAAGAATTCAGTTGTATTTTTTTCATTGTTATGAAAATTTACTATGATATCGTCTTGTTGTGTAGCCAATCTTTCAAAGGTACCCACGGCCCGAGAAGGAGTATCAGTCATTTTCCCTGATATACAACGATAGGTCTCTGGATTTGGTAGGACTTCCAGCTCATTACACCATTGATTTTCTTACTTATTGTACCATTAATGCCCTTTTATCTGCCAATTAGCATCAAGTTTTGAGAATTCATATTCATATTCTTGCATTCATTTTGGTTACTTAGATTTGTAAGGATAAAGATGAAGCTGAAGTATGGTTTAGTGGCCTTAAAGCGCTAATATCACGTGGCCATCAGAGAAATTGGAGAACAGAATCAAGAAGTGATGAAATCCCATCTGAAGCTAATAGTCCCAGAACATACACACAAAGAAGCTCTCCTTTACATTCTCCTTTTGGTAGTGGCAATAGCTCACAAAAGGTATAAAATCGTATCTGGTATGATTACATGTGGAAACATGCATGGGTTGGGTGGGTTGTCCAAAGTTTTTAGGTTTTTCTTTTCCTTAAATAGTTGGTGTGTCAAGTAAGGGGTAAAATGCCATTTTCATCACTGAGGTTTGGCCAGTTTTGCTACTATCGTCCAAAGGTTTGTTTTTCCGCATCTGGATCCAAAAGGTTTGAAGTCATGCCAATTTCATCCGGCTCGTTAACTCCATCCATTATTCTTCGTTAAGTCAGGGGTATTTCCGTCTTTGTTGTTAACTTAAAGGGCAATTCGGTATGTTTCATTTAATGTAATAAGAACAAATACCCCTGAAAAGGACGGAATTGCCCTTTAAGTTAACAAAAAAGAAGAGAATACCTCTGACTTAACGGAGAAAAATGGATGGAGTTAATGAGCCAGATAATAATGGCAAGATTTCAAACCTTTTGAATCCAAATGCTGAAAAACAACCTTTGGACGAAAGTCGCAAAATTGGCCAAACCTCAGGGACGAAAGTGACATTTTACTCTTCTAACAAGATTAAACATATTACATACACCGGTTAAATGTCACGTTTGCTGTGCATTTACAGGACACTATCGATCAACTCAGCCTTTATACTCCATACGGAAGCCCGCCTAAATACGGTCTAGAGAAAACATCACCAGACGAGACATTATACAAGCTTCCTCCCAAGGGTTTCTTTCCACCTATTCCCGCAAACGGGTCGACCCATTCAGTATCATCTGGCGGGTCCGACAGCATGCACAGCCACTTAAGAGGAATAGGAGTAGACGCCTTCAGAGTAAGCTTATCAAGTGCGGTCAGCTCATCAAGTCAAGGTTCGGGTCACGATGACGGAGATGCGTTAGGTGATGTTTTCATTTGGGGTGAATCCACCGGTGATGGAGTTCTAGGTGGTGGACCCCACAAAGCAAGCAGCTGTTTCGATATTAAGATGGATTCTTTGTTACCTAAAGCTTTAGAGTCTGCAGTAGTCCTGGATGTTCAAACCGTTGCTTGTGGTGGAAGGCACGCTGCATTAGTTACAAAACAAGGAGAAATATTCTCATGGGGAGAAGAATTGGGTGGTAGGATTGGGCATGGTATCGAGTCAGATGTTTTACATCCGAAATTAATCGATTCCCTTAGTGCTACAAACATTGAACTTATCGCATGCGGCGAGTATCACACGTGTGCCGTTACTTTATCAGGCGATCTATACACATGGGGTGAAGGGCATTTTGGTATTTTAGGACATGGGAATGAAGTCAGTCATTGGGTTCCAAAGCGAGTAAACGGTCCGTTAGAAGGGATCCACGTTTCTTCAATTGCATGTGGGCCCTGGCATACAGCTGTCGTGACGTCAGCTGGTCAACTTTTTACTTTCGGTGATGGAACTTTTGGTGTTTTAGGTCACGGTGATCGGAAAAACGTTTCGATACCTAAAGAAGTTGAGTCACTAAAAGGACTTCGAACCGTACGAGCAGCTTGTGGCGTTTGGCATACGGCTGCAGTTGTAGAAGTTATGGTCGGTAATTCAAGTTCTAGTAATTGTTCTTCGGGAAAACTGTTTACGTGGGGAGACGGTGATAAAGGTCGATTAGGACACGGTGATAAAGAGACGAAATCAGTACCTACTTGTGTTGCCGCACTCGTGGATCCGAATTTCTGCCAGGTGGCATGTGGGGATAGCATGACTGTAGCTCTTACGACCTCGGGTCACGTGTATACCATGGGAAATCCCGTTTACGGTCAACTTGGAAACCCTAAAGCTGACGGGAAGGTCCCGTTTTGTGTTGAAGGAAAGCTTTCAAAGAGTTTCGTGGAGGAAATAGCTTGTGGGGCCCATCACGTTGCGGTTTTAACTTCAAGAACAGAAGTTTTCACTTGGGGAAAAGGAGCTAATGGTCGATTAGGTCATGGAGATATCGAAGACAGAAGTTATCCGACTTTAGTTGAAGCGTTAAAAGACAAACAAGTTAAAGGCATTGCTTGTGGTACTAATTTTACCGCAGTTATATGTCTTCATAAATGGGTTTCGGGAATCGATCAGTCTATGTGTTCTGGGTGCCGTTTACCGTTTAATTTCAAGCGAAAACGCCATAACTGTTACAATTGTGGTCTTGTTTTCTGTCATTCATGTAGTAGCAAGAAGTCGCTGAGGGCATCTATGGCACCGATCCGAACAAACCGTATCGTGTTTGCGACAATTGTGTAAACAAATTGAAAAAAGCTATTGAAACCGATGCGCAATCTCAGTCTTCTATGAGTAGGAGAGGAAGCATAAATCAAGGGTTAAATGAGCAAAAATCGCAAAAGTTGCAAAATGATAATTCGATTTCGGAATTACGGTCTCGCCCTCGTCTTGCTAGATTAGCTTCAATGGAATCATTTAAACCAATTGAAAATTATTCTTCTAGAAGAAACAAGAAACATGAGTTTAATAGCAGCCGTGTGTTACCTACTCCTTCTGGAACAACCTCTCAATGGGGTGGTCTTAGTATATCCAAATCGTTTAATCCGGTTTTCGGTTCTTCTAAAAAGTTTTTTCTCGGCTTCGGTCCCGGGCTCTAGAATTGTTTCTCGGGCAGCATCACCTGTTTCCAGACGGCCCAGCCCGCCACCTCGGTCCACCACTCCGACACCAACTTTGGCTGGACTATCATCACCCAAGATCATGGTGGAAGATGCTAAAAGGACAAATGATAGCCTCAACCAAGAAGTTACTACACTAAGAGCACAGGTATGTTAGTTACTTTAGCAATTTTTTCATTCTTGTATATAATTTTAACCCGTATTTTTGAATGAGTCATACATGTTGACGATTTATAAGCGAGTTATCGATAAACAGTTTAATGGTGAGTATGAGTGTGACAAGTAAATAATATAGTGTGCCAAGACTTAACATTATTGTGATATGACTAACTATGTAAATAGTGTGCCAAGACTAACATTATTATGATATGACTAACCATGTAAAATGGAAACCGGAAAAAAGAAAAATAAAAATATAAAAGTTTTTTTATTAAATAGATAAACGGGTTGACGGGTCAACCCGAACCCAACCTGTTTTTACTACGAGCCAACCCAAACCCAACTTGTTTTCGTAACGGGTTGTGTTAGTCGACCTGAACCTGTTTTTTTCGTGTCGGGTCAAGAATTTCCAACCTAGTTGGGGTGGGGTGGGTTTTATATAAAATAAATAAAAATATTTTGTTTTTTTAATGGCCAAAATGGCCCTTTAGGTGAAAAATGACATATTTGCCCCTGAGTTGACAGACCTCATTTAACAGCGTTTGAAAAGTGGGTAGAAATGGCAATAAAAAACATGCCAGAGGCCCTAGTGATAAAAAAAACCTTTTCTATGTAAAGTGGCATATGTGGCCAAACGTCAGGGGCCATTTTGGCAGTTTACTCTTTATTGATTAAAACATATTTGTTAATAACTTAATGTGTTTTATTTCCCCAAACTCGGCCGTTGTATGCTTGTATTTATTTCGGTCTTCATTTCAGGTTGAAAATCTTACAAGTAAAGTCAAACTTCAAGAAATCGAGTTGGAACGAACTTCTAAACAACTGAAGGAGGCAATGGCAATCGCATCGGATGAAAGCTCAAAATGCAAGGCAGCAAAAGAAGTGATCAAATCGCTTACATCACAAGTAAGTTGCATCTTGTTACACTGTTATGTTGTTTGACTTTTTGACTGATGATGTCTTTGTTCTTTACCTCAAACAAAGCTTAAAGACATGGCAGAAAGGCTTCCTGTGGGACCCGCACGGGACATCAAATCTCCTTCCTTCACTTCTTTTGGCTCCAATCTCTCTTCCAGTGATGTCTTATTAAATGCTTCTGTTGACCAGCCTAATGGTCAAAGTCAAACAACATCATATAAGGAAGCTGATTTAAGTGGTTTAAACACCCCATCGTTAAATGGATCAAGCAGCATTGGAAACCGCAGTTTGGGCCAGAACAAAGCAGTTCAACAAGAAGCAACTACAAGAAATGGTAGCAGAAGCAAAGATGGTGAAGATGAATGGGTAGAGCAAGATGAACCGGTGTTTATATCACGCTCACATCTTTGCCTGGAGGTATTAAAGATCTAAAGCGGGTCCGCTTCAGGTATGTTATTATAGCTTTCCAATTTCCTAAAAGTGTTAATTAGGCCTGTAAACGAACCACACGTTCATGAACATGTTTGGCGGGAAGTTTGTTTATTTAATGAATGAACGAACATGAATACACGTTTTGTTCGTTCATTGATGTTCATTAACGTTCGTTTATTTACATTTGTTTATGTTCGTTTTAATTTAAATGCATCATCATCATCATCATCATACTCAGTAAATCCCACCAATAGCAAAGCTAAGGTAGGGTCTGAGGAGCGTAAGATGTAGACAGTCTTACCTCTACCCCGTAGGAATAACAGCCTTACCTCTACCCCCGGCTCGTTAGTAGTTTTGCATCAAGCCTTGGACATAAGGCACATAACACTCGGCAATTAAGACAAAGGCCGATTAGTGCATGTATTCCCTTGTCTTTCGGCTATCAACGCCACCACATGATGCATGATTAACCATCCCCCTCTTTTAACGTTATTTTCACGAATTAGTAAAATAATGTTAAAATTAGTGCACTTTCACTTTTGCCCCCCGAGCGCCCACACATATTAACATTATATGTGCATACCGCAAGCGGGGCGCTGTTTTAATTTAAATGCATAATTAGTTATATTTATATAACTATTAAGCATAAAAGGAACTTTCTACTACTTATATACGTATAACTTATTGGTAATTAGGCTCTCTAGTAATAATTATGGGTTTTCCAATGGAATTTATCGTAATTAATCACTAATTTATATAAAAAATACTTTACGCCCGTTTATGTTTACTCAATTATGTTCCAATTATGCTCATTTATGTTTGTTCATTATGCTCATTTGTGTTGTTTATCATTTGTTAAATTATGTTTGCTTAAGTTTATTTGTTTATGTTTGTTTAAGTTTATTTGTTTATTTGTTAATGTTTGTTTAAGTTTATTTGTTTATGTTTGTTTACATTCGTAATTGTTCATTTAGGTTTTAAACGAACGAACATAAACGAACAGGAACATGACCATTTTTATAACGAACGAACATGAACAAAAAAATGTGTTCGATTATATGGTTCATGATCGGTTAAAGTTAAATGAACGAACACGATCATTTACAGGCCTAGTGTTAATGGTTTGATTATAATTATGTATAAATTTTTAGAAAGTAAAGACAATGAAGCTTTTCACACAAACACTTGTGTCTATCCTGATACATTCACAGAAATTTAACTTCAGTAATTTTTTTAACTATCTTTCACTATTAAATACAGTCGAAAGAGATTTAGTGAGAAACAAGCAGAGCAGTGGTGGTCTGAGAATCGGGTCAGAGTTTACCAACGCTACAATGTATGTTCGGTTGATAAATCAAGCGTAGGTGTTCCAATTGATGACTTGGCACAGTGACACATAGACACATCATATGTAAATGAATTTTTCCCAGTTATACTCTTGGGTTTCTACAAAGCAAAGATTGTACTGATTTGAATTGTCTGGTTTGCCACATCATCTCATCATCGCAAGGTATCCTATAACAACAAGAGATTCGGTTATGATTATGCCTTCCGTTTATCGCGTCCGTTGTTCCCTGCTTTTAAGGTTGATGAGTTGATGGATATGTAAATTGATCCTAGGTTTTCTAGAAAGCTGCTGCTACTCTGTATATTCATAGCTGTCATATATCTTAAAATCTTGCTGATTGCTTCTAGTTTGCTATCATCTAATATTCACTGGTTTTTCATTCTATCACATGTATTTTCTTTTTCACTGCTCAATTTTGTATCCATATGTTTGATTTCCAACAGGCGGATTGGATCGGATTCAACTGCTTTTAACCCCAACGGTCGCAAAATCAGATTTGGGTCTTTAGGGTCAGGTTTCAGTCGGATCCCATTTGGTTGTCCACGCCTGAACTCTCTTTCCCATCTTGAAACTAGAAAACAGAAAGATGTCAGTTGACTCGATAAAGCCCAAAGTCGAAACGAATTAGAAAATGCGGCCCGAGGATTGTGATAATTTATCTACTCAAAAGTTGTGAGTAGTTTGATAAAAGATAGTCATAGAAATAAAAAAAAAACATATAATAATAATAATAATGATAAACCAAACTGTTAAATTTACTACCTAGCAACAAACTAATGATCGACGATCAGGAACTCAGCAAAGAATGACTGCGGTCAAGAATACAGATAGTTTGGTAATGGTCTTTTTCCTTGGGTTTTTTTATCGAATACGGCATAAGAAACAAGCTACTTTGATACAGTCGAATATCTTTTGCACATCCTTACCAACCAACATGGCTTCATACAGACCGACACCTTTTAAGTCGTAAAACAAACACGAAGCAATTTCTTTTCTATGCCTGTCCCATCTAATGTTAAACAAACAAGCATTTCTTTTCTATGCCTGTCACTAATATGTTCCCATTCTCGTTCAATAAACTTAAGACCATGTCTGATACCATACGTTTGTTTTCGCTGAACTCACAATGCATCACTCATCCTCTCTCCTTCAATACCCACATCTACTAGCTACAGTCCATGACATACACAAATCCAACTTGACCATGTAAGTTACCCAAGTGCTCAAAAAAGCTAACCCATTTCTTCTTGTTGGTTCAAGCCTTGGTTACAAACAAAAACACACACAAAAAAAAAACTGAAATACACTTGCTTATTGCTTATATAGGGAAAATAAAACAAAAAGGTTAAAAGAGCTAATTGAAAACTAATATATAAACTTGCTCTATTGCTTATATAGGGAAAATAACACAAACAAAACAACCCATGTAATATGCTGCATGATTTCCACAATCTCCTCTTAACTTGGTCAAAACCCTTTTGCCAAATCAATATAAACTTGCCATGATTTCCATCCTTTCTCATGTCCACAACAGCCTAATAGCTCATTTACCCCTTGACCAGTTCTTCTCTTGACCTGCAACCTGCTGATCCGTATCCGTAAACAACTCGATTAACCCAACATTCCTTGGGTTTTTAATACAATAACGAGTCGAAAACAAGCTACTTTGATACACTAGAAAATCTGTTGCACATCCTTCTTCCCAACCAACGACCCTGACTTCACACAAACTGTCACTTTTTAAGTTGTAAACGAACCACCGTTTGACTGCAAAGTAATGTATAACTAATATGTCCCCATTTTCGTTCCAGAAACCTAAGACCTTAACGACACCCCCATCAATAGGTGGTTTCCGCTCGAACTCACAATGCATCACCCATCCTCTCTCCTTCAATACCCACACCTCCACGCTAGAGCGCATGCCATACACAAATCCAAGTTGACCATGTAAGTTAACCAAGCCCCGATAATAACAACCATGATTGACATGAGGCAGTATTTTTCTTAGGAGGTTGAATCACCCCGAATTCCTCGGTTTTCAGTCAAATCCAATTATTAATGGCAGTTCGTGTCTTTTAATGTAATAAGCTAACCAATGCAGACATCCATTAGCGAACACGCCTGGACCTGTTACATGATAAGATGGGACTTTGGGTATCTTTCGCCACGAGTCTGTGCCCAAGACATGCACCATGACTTCTTCACTCTCTTGTTCGACGCACACCATCTTGAAAGTGTTGGTGGAATCATCAAAGCCAAGCCCACTGTATAAGAAAGACGTCTTGATGGGTGGCAGCTCGTAACTTTCTCTCCTCAGAGGATGGATCACAACCAAACTACCGGTGCCATCCGCGTGGCATTGTGACACGCAGAGCAGACCATTACATGAGGATCTATAATACCAGATGTTACACATAACCCCTATACCAGGTGGCTTCTTTCTAACCTCTAGGGTACAACTACCTGCTCCTGATACTTTTTTACATTCTGAAAAACTGAGTGTGCATGGTGAGTTGGGTTTACCAGAAGAAAATTGATGAAGCATGATGAGCATGGGATCGTGCACTGCCGCTCGTTTGGCATGCATGGTTTCAAGGTGAGGATCGTTGATGTAGCTGCACCATGCCTTGCTTACACACCGGAAACGAGCCAAAGATTTCACCGGCATTCTTGACAAGATGTTGTACATGATTTCCGAAGGGAACTCAGCCATGATTGTTGGTTTGAAGGCCGATTGGAAACCTGGTTTAGAGTTAGGGTTTGCTTGATTATTATTCGTAACCTGGAAGTTTTTGATGGTATATGTAGCTATCAATCCGTTAAGTTAGGATCTTTACTTATATTAAATAAATATGAAAATAATCAGTCCACTGATTATAATTATCAAATTAGTTAATCTCGTACTCTGCCACGTTGTTGGATGGGGAAATAAAATAAATGGTTATTGAATTTAAATAACTTTAACTTTCATCGTTTGACTCGTAGCAGTTTTAAGTTACGATACAACGTTATCCTCAACTTTCAACTTATTTTCATCTTACACTTCCAAACTAACTGAACCCTAACCAATTTACTTTTTTGGTGACATTAGCACTTGTTTAGTGACGTGGCACTTACGTGGCCTTTTGCTGACGTGGCACTTATTTGGTGACATGACATCTGACATGGCTTTTTATGACATGGCACGTGTTTTATTGATGTGTCTTCAGTCGTCAGGTAATGGGGTTAGACTATCTCCAATGCTATGTGCGTCCTTAGCTGCCACATCATTCGCACATTATATCCTTACAAATCCTTAAAACCTTTTGATCTCCAACCCTAGAAATATCCTTACCCTTCTTAATTTTCACCTCATTACTTACACACTTTTTTTCCTATTACTTTGGATCCACTCAATTGCAAAAACCAAGAAAAAGCAAAGCACTTGTGGAAGAGCATATTTGCTAAGGGCTTCTAAGGATAAAATTTTACAGTGGTTAGGGTTTAGTTAGTGTGGGTTGGGAGTGTAACATCCGTCAAAAACCGGATTTACCAAAACCGCTCCGTTTATTAACCGAACAATCAGTTAAAAATTTCGTTGCGTATTTAATGCCCAAATTTATTTTGAACTATACATAATTAATAAGTATATTGGAATATATAATTTGTTTTTGAAAAACTGTTAAAAATTGTGGTTTAAAAATAAAAGGTTGCTGCCGGGTTTCGAACCCGGGTCAGCCAGAATCAATAGCCTTAACACTTAACCATCCAACCACTGCGCCACTTATGTTCCTTGTTAATTATTGGAGACAATTAATACATAAAATAAATCTCGAATTCAAAAACCGACGCGCCCAATCGCAGTCGTCGGAAATCCCGACGATTTCGCCGAGATTGGACGGTTTCTTCAGTTTTAACGTAAACATTAACTACTACATCGGTTATAACCGACGCCTGAACCCGCGACACAAGTTATAACCGCCGGAAAATCATTAACCGACGAATCAAGACGGAAATCAGACTAAATACGTCGATGTTCTGCCCTATAAATACCCCTTCTAACATCTGTTAACTTTTTCGCTCACAATCACCCTCTTTCCCGACGTAATTCCACTCGCCGGAGAACTTCTGCAACTCGCCGGAAAACCGAACCTTTCACCTCTGTGCCTTACTGAACCCCCAGAGCTCATACCGAAGCCACCCACACTCATCTCAAGCTCCCTGAAGACTCTCTGCCGCAGGACACACGTCGCCGGAATAATCTGCTGTCACCGGAGTTTCGCCGGAGAAACAGAGGAGTCCAGTTCGGTATACCTTACGCTTAATCTTTCATTCTTTTTATTTATCTCACCTGTAATTAATCATAACACACTAAAGAAACTTGATAAAATCATCGAACCAGTCGGACTCCGTTTCTGGTTGAGTCCAACGAAGAAGACGAAGTTTCTGTTGTCTATAAGTTTAATTTAAATCAAGATATAACTCGGGTTAGACACACAGTCCAGCGGTGGAATGTGTGCACATAAACACGCTCACGTCCCGAGTTCGATACATGTCCCACGCATACTCGCCTTAATAAAATGTTCTTTTTTTCTTTACTAAACCGGATTCATTTCACATAGATGTTAAGTTTAATAAAAACCGGAATAATAACCAAGATAGACACACAGTCCAGTGGTGGACTATGTGCGCGTTTAAAACACAGGTCACGAGTTCGAGTCTGGACTACCGCAACGATACTGATAATTATCAAACTTTTTATATAAGACAGAAATGAAATTATTTAGTTTGTATATAAGTATAATAAAAATCAGATTATTTAACAAGTTAGACACACAGTCCAGCGGTGGACTGTGTGTTAACCCAAACCACAGGTCCCGGGTTCGAGACCTGTGGAGAACACCGTTCGAGACATTTAAAATCGTTTTTAAAACAAATGATTTTCAGATTAATTCAGTTTGTATATAAATATAATTAAAAACAGAAATATTTCGGGTTAGACACGTAGCTCAGTTGGTAGAGCTGCGTGCACGCGAACGGGAGGTCTCGGGTTCGAGCCTCACCCGGCGCACACAAATACACAGCCTGACCGGTCAACAAGTCAACAAGTCATAAGTCAACGGTCAACGGTCGCAAAAAGTCAACATTTTTTTATTATTTTTATTTATTTATTTTATTTAAAAATCAATTAAAAATACTTAAAAATAACATTTTTAAGGTTAGAAAATAGCCTTAAACTCACAAAAATACACCCAACAATCCTACTAAAATGGATTAATAAAATCCGTTTACTTACCGAACCATTATGCCATTATCTAGGTTAGTTTCACTCGTGATTAAATCAAACTTCGTGCGCATTCAACATCATCAACCGAACGCACCCACTGTGAGTGAATCTTACAACTCCCCTTTTTAATTACACGTTTTGGGATGTGTCATGTGTCACCAAAATTAACTTGTTTATTTAAACTTGTGTCATACCATATTGTGATCTAAACATAGATTGTATATATTGTTTGTAGTTATGTATTTCATATTGTCAAGTTATATGCAATTCATTCATTAGGCCCATCAGTTCCTCGTGGGAGACGAGTTGAGCAACGCGTGCCTCAAAACAAATCCATTATTGTTCGTGCGTGTATTATTTAGTTTATATTGTTTGTAGTTATGTATTTCATATTGTCAAGTTTATGCAAATCATTCATTAGGCCCATCAGTTCCTCGTGGGAGACGAGTTGAGCAACGCGTGCCTCAAAACGATCCATTATTGTTCATGTGTGCATTATTTAATATTAAATGATTGGTGAATAAGTTTACATCTATTTTTACTCATGTGTGGTTATGCACTTTATTTTATAATCAACTAAATAAACTTGTTCAAATGTTTTTCATAGGATTCACTTGCCAACTTTTTGTTGATCCAAAAACCATTTTTACACATGATACAGGTGAACAGGATGAAGCAAGGAAAACATATGAAATGCGTTAGAAGAAAACAATGAAGCCTAGATTGATGTTTAGGACATGATGTAATTATGATTGTATATTTCCCATTAAAATGTATTAATGAATATGAAACGTTATAATAAATGTCATGAGCTTTGATGATAACCCAATCATGCCTCGATCACCTTTTCCGTTGCGGATCGGGGTGTGACAGGGAGTGTCGTGGTACAATTCGTAAGTTGAGAGTACTACCGACCAAATGATAAAAGCTGAGTTAATCTAAATCTAATATTCACAAAATAAAGCTTGTCCACGTTATGCAGTCAGGAACATGATATTACCTTACTAGGAAGGACCCGAATATAGACCTGTATACTACACGGGGTTGGGTAGCAAAAATAGGGCAATAAAAACATTTATAATAAATAATTATGTATAAAATTACATGTAAAAATAAAAAAAAATCACAAATTAAAGTTACATTTATTATTTTAAAAATCTATTAATACCAATACAAAGTATAAATCTTAGAAACGTCTTTGTAGACAACACATGACACAAAAGATAACATACACACAAGTACGGAAGTATAGAAACCGTAATTTAATAAAAATACAAATCAAATATGGTACCCATTATGACGTGATTGTACCGGTTCGATAGGTAGTGTAAATATACCGAAATTGATCGGTTCCAAAACCAAAAAACATAAAAATGAGTAATGGTAACAGTATATTCAGTCAGTACGGCCACCTATAGTGCAAAAATCCCAAAACCTATTTGTATCGGAATCAAAAGACAAAAAAATTAATACCGGTAGGGTACCGATGTTCGGTTGTATGTTCAGTCAGTACGACCGTCGATAATGAAAACCGAAACGACTTGTATCGAAACCGATAACTATAAAAATGAATATTAGTATTGTCACCAATGTTGTTTAATCGATCTCGGTTTAGTACTAGTCTATAAAACCATAAAAGTTTTTAATACAATTTCATTTTCAATAACTATAAAATCATAAAAGTTTTTAATACAATTTCATTTACAATAAAATTTATATTGAAATGTTTACATGAAACATTAATGCGTATTTAGTTTTTTTTAGAAGCTAACAAAGGAAGTTGTTAGAAATGAAATCAAACTAAATGATAAAATGACTAATTGATAAATGACTTATCTATAAGAAAAGCTAAAAAGTCCTAGAGTGTTCATTAGATAACTATTCTTATTAAGGTCAGGATATACTAGGAAGTTTCTATAGGTAGGAAGTCTAGTAAAAATAATCTTGATCATCTATTTAATAATCAAGTGCTAAGATTAAATGGGTGAAATTGAATGAAGAAAAGGGAGCGCGTGAGTTTGTTGAGGGGCATTGTAGTCAATCCAAGGTAATAGTTTTCTCTCTCATCCAATTCCCCACATTTTTTAAACGTTATTAACTAATTCATACGACAATATTTTTTTATAAAAAGTGCACCATAAAAACGAGCGTTTTTTTATCTTTAAAACGAGCATACTATTGCTATATTTTTGAAAAAAAATTCGATAACCCAGATGCGTAAAACGCAATGAATAAAAAACACATTTTTTTTCATTTTTATAAAACACAATGGACTAAAAAACATAAAATAAAGTGTTTTTTCTAAAAGGCAATGGACACGAAACACAAAAGAAAATATTTTTTTTTATCTAAAAAGCAATGAATTAAAACACAAAACAAAGTTTATTTCTAAAACGCAATTGACTAAAAATATAAAAGAAAGTGTACTTTCTAAAACGCAATGGACTAAAATTACAAAAGAAAAGTGTCTTTTATAAAACGCAATGGACAAAAAACACATAAAAATGTGTTTTTTATTCTTTTATAAAACGAAATGGATAAAAAACAGTGTTTTTTCATTTTATTTGTAAAACGCAATTGACAAAAAACACCGAAAAAGTGTGTTTTTTTATTCTTTTGTAAAAGACAATGGATAAAAAAGTGTATTTTTTCATTATTTTGTAAAACGCAATAGACCAAAAAACAACCAAAAAGTGTGTTTTTCATTCTTTTGTAAAACGCAATTGACAAAAAACTGTGTTTTTTTCATTATTTTGTAAAACGCAATGGACAAAAAACACACAAAAAGTGTGTTTTTTCATTATTTTGTAAAACGCAATGGATAAAAAACACCAAAAAAATGTGTTTTTTAATTATTTTGTAAAACACAATGGATAAAAATTATGTTTTTTCATTATTTTGTAAAACGCAATGGACAAAAAACAACAAAAATGTGTGTTTTTTCATTTTTTTGTCAAACACAATTTTAAATGAAAGTTTAAATTGAAAGGTGTTTTGTAATTTTTCTTTGAGACATTTTGTCAAACACCTGGTGTGCAACTTTTTATTAATGATTTCTCAATGAAATTGGAACTAATGATGTTGTCCATACGCATAAATACATCAAGAGAAAGAGTAGAATCAGAGATATCTTCACTTTGAATACAAAATGTTTGAGAAATTTGAGAAGAAGAGTACATTTTTTAACAGAAATCTCGTGTTCCATCGCATTATGTTAAATTTGACAAAGTGGTGAGGTTGGGGAGACGATTCAAGTGGTGGTGGGCGATGGAGTGACGACGGTGGTGGTGGTGGGGTGAGATGTATCGTGAAAGAAAATGACATACTGGGTTTTTGTTGTTGTTACACCCCGACCCGCAGCGGAAATAAGAGTCGGGGCATAATTGGGTTATCACCAAAGCTCATGATGTTTACTAATATGTTTCATATTTATTGAATCCAAATTTCATTTCAAAGTTCCAAGTCAAGTTCATACAATACAAGGAAAGGAAAAAAATTAACTAAACAAATCCATAATCTAAACTGGTTTATTCTTCTAGGCCGCCCTATATGTTTCTTGCTTCAACTTGATCACCTGTATCATGTGTAAAAATGGGAAATTTTGGGTCAACAAAAGTTGGCGAGTGAACCTTGTTAAAACATTTGTTATTGATTTATTATTTAATTAAATTTTGGGAAAATTGTGCAATAATCATATATGAACAAATGTATGTAAACATAACAATCACAAACCACCTTGCTTAAGCATGAAATGAGAATGACAATGTATGTGTTGGCAACGTCCCGTTCACGCTCATAGGTAATGGGGAACGGACGGCCTATGCTAATGTATGTGAGATCAAGGCTCAATCAAAGGGAGCCGATCTTATGTTGGCAACGCCTGGTTCACGCTCATAGGTAATGGGGAACAGCTTACGCTCATAGGTAATGGGAGCGGCGGCCTATGAAATGTATGTACTGAAATGATAAAATTAATCTAAACTTCAACCACACAGTCAATGGATACACCTTGAATACACATTGATCATAAACATGATGGATGCACAATGTTTAATTATAATAAATAAATACGACACATGATACACCCCAAAATGTGATTAAAACGGGGAATTTGTAGAGATTCACTCACATTGGATGCGTTTGTTTGAAGATGTTGGATGCGTGCGAGTTTAGGGGATTGATCGACGAGAGATAACTAACCAAATAAGTAATGAAAAGGCACGGTAAGTATGTGGATTTTATTAACTATTTTAAATAAGATTTTTGGGTATAAATTTGTGAGTTTAAGGCTACTTTCTAACCTTGAAAACGTTATTTTTAAGTATTTTTAATTGATTTTTAATTTAAATAATTGATTAAAATAAATAAAATAAATAAATAAATAAAATTGACTTTGACCGTTGACCGAGACCGTTGACCGTTACTGTTGACCGGTTTAATTGTGTGAAATTGTGCGCTGAGTGAGGCTCGAACCCGAGACCTCCCGTATGCGTGCACGCAGCTCTACCAACTGAGCTACGTGTCTAACCCGAAATAATTCTGTTTTTAATTATACTTATATACTATTTACTTTAAACCGAAAATTATTTATTTTTAAAAAGCTTTTAGACGTAACGGACCGGTGCTGACCACAGGTCTCGAACCCGGGACCTGTGGGTTAGCGTACACACAGTCCACCGCTGGACTATGTGTGTCACTTGGTTATTAACTCGGTTTTTATTATACTTAACATAGACTGTGCGTCAACCCGGTTCAGTTAAAAAAGGCAGATTTTTTATTTCAAGTGAGTAAAGCTGGGACAGGGTTCGAACTCGCGTCTCGTGTATGTTTGTTGCACACAGTCCACCGCTGGACTGTGTGTCTAACCCGTTTATTAAACCGATTTTAATTATTCTTATATTATACCACACTTCATCTTCTTCGTTCAAAACATAAACATCGATCAAAAGACTGTTATTTGCTAAGTTAGTTCAATGAAGGTTATGAGCCATCGAAAAGAAAATGAATGGAAAGAGATTGGAGGGTTGATTGTACCAACTGTTCGCTTTTTTTCAGACGTCCGGCAAGGTCGTCGGCTCCGTCTTGGTGAGCTGCGGCTGATAGAATCTACCAACAATTTGGAGGGATTAGATGTGAAGTGGAACTACTGGGTAATGACTATCAGTGAAATAGAAGAATCATACCGATAATCAGCAGTTCCCCTGAAAGTTCAGAAATTTCTCCGGCGAATCAGATAATCCGGCAACGTCGACTGCAAAGGATTCTGGGTGAGGGATTTATATTAGAATTTGTCTAATAAAGGAATGAGCCAAAAAAAATCGAAGTAATTACCGTGCAGGTGGAAGTCTCGGTTTTCCGGCGACTTGCAGATGTTTTCCGGCGAGTAAATTTTCGTCGAGAAAAAGTGCGATTTGGGAGCGAAAAGGTTTCTGGTGAATTTTGGGTGAATTTATAGGGTAGTATCGAGATGAATGGGGTCTGAATTCGGTCTTAATTCGAAGTCAGCCGTTCTCCGGCGGTTACGGCTGTTGTCGCGGGTCCAGACGTCGGTTATAACCGTCGTTAGAGTTAATTCAATGGTTAATTCGAGCGGAAACGTAATTTATCGGCGAAGTCGTCGGGATTTCCGACGACTGCTTTTTGGGCGCAAATTGACTGAGTTTTGAATTCCGCACATCATTATTTGATTTAATAGATTCATTATCTTAACAGAAAATCAAAGTGGCGGAGTGGTTTATGGCGTGTGAGCTAAGACTTTGAGGAAATATCCGGCTGACCCGGGTTCGACTCCCGGCAGCCGGTTTTCCTTTTTAATTAATTCATTTTTATATTTTTACAATTTTAATTTATATCTTTTAATTTGTTGATCAATTATGAATCGTTTAAAATTAAAATAAGCCGTAAATGAACAACAAAAATTTAAAACTGATTGTTCGGTTATTAAATGAAGCGGGTTTCGAAAACCCGTTTTTCGACAAATGTTACAGTTGTAGAACTAGGTTTTTTATCTTAGGGTTGTTTAACTAAAAGTCATTCCAATGTTTTTTTTATCTTTGACACGTGTCACTTTATCATTGCTTCCTATCATTCCTAGCTAAAACAAACTTTCTATTTGATGCTTACCCTTGTTATTAAACAAATAAATATGTAAATTTATTAATGCTTTCGGAGTCTGTTTAAACTTTAATATGGGACTATAAAATCGTCGTATAGTTAGTTCCACACAGTGTTATAATGAAATAATCAATTTATTTTCATAGCCTTCGTCGTATAGTTAGTTCCACACGGTGTTATAATAAAATAATCAATTTATTTTCATAGTCTTCATCTACACACACTTACACACATGCCATTTATTTGGAAATAAATTATGTTTTACCTATTATAGCTTCTACAGTTCGCTTTAGACTGTAAACTAAAGTGTTAAAACCTATTTTGTAAACTTTAACTTATGAGCATAATCGTATAACTTTTAATCCAGCCATTCGATTTGTCTTTGTTTGATCAGACGTTTAGGTTGCATTCTCATCACATCACATGATGTTTGTATTGATGAGTGAAGGAGTGGCAAGCAAGACGAAAATTAATATCAATTTTCTATATGACACGTTTTGGGTGGTTTAATTATTTTTTTTCGGATTAGTGGACAAAAAGGTTGCCCTATCAAATTTTATCAAGTAAAAGGATAAATAATACAAAGTTGGAGACGTTATTTCCCCAAACTAGCTTTTCAAGAAATCTATGATCGGGCCAACTAGTGGGCTTAAAGACCGACCCAGTGAACCCTAACTTGGGCTCTACATTCACTACATATCCCCTACCCACTTTTTATGGCCCATTTAGACCTTATATAATTCAAATTGACATACAAAATAATGTATGTTCTCAAATTAGGTCGTCGGGCTTGACCGGACTATCAGCAGGCGCTCGAACGCTTAAATGTGTCTCTCACAGACTTAGATATTGGCGGTTTCTCTAATAAGGACACCGCCCCCTCGAAGCCACAAAAACTCTGGCGAATGCTCTGTTTAGCAAAATCGCTCAAAGCCTGGGAGAAGCTTTTGATTTGTCATCCCGCCAGAAGGCGGTGTTTGAGTGCCTGAAGGGTCCCCATGTTTAGGAATTTTTACCGTTATCCCGATTGAGGGGTTGGACAATGCATGTCTGCAGTAGAATACACAGCCATTCTCAAATACCGGTTGATGATCCCTATGTACCTGGAAGATGAAACCTGCCCGATATATCGTAAAGCTTGTATGGATAAATACGGGGAGCAGGCAGTTCATTGTAAAGAGCTCAATGGGTTCAAATATCGGCACGACTGGGTGCGAGATGTTTTGTGGGACATCTTAAAAAGCTGAGATTTCTGCTAAGAAAGAGGCCCCTGTGAATTTCCTCACGGACCCTATGGAAGGAAGATCAACTCTGTGACCAGCGGATCTGCTCGTATTTAGCTGGGCTGGGGGGGAACATGCTTGTGTAGACCTCACGGGGGTTTCCTCTTTGGTTGGTTTAAGGGAAAACGGGTTTGTAGCTGGACAAGCAGCAAGAAAGACAGAATCAAAGAAAGTGAATAAGCACGCTAAAGCTTGCGCAGAGAACCAGCATGTCTTTGTCCCTTTTGCCTTTGATACTTTTGGCTCCCTAGCGCCAGAAGCTATTCATTTCTTGACGAGGGTTTAGCGGGTCATCCACAACAATTGTTTAACCCCAAAGGGGCAAGGGTTTATGTTCGGAATGTTAGGGTTTGCAATTCAGAAAGTGTTGGCAGCGCAGCTTGTTGCCCGTCTACCTTCTGTTTTGATGTAACTTGACAAATTTTCTGGTTTATATATAATTAGGTCAAAATATAACCCAATTGAAAATACCATGCAAATCAAAACTAACCATTTTCTCATTTTGTACTGTCGCGAATCAGGTTTGGTATACCATGTGAGTAGATGGTGCAAAGTTATTCCATTTAATACGGTTTCCTAAGAGAGTTGCTGAAGCTTCACGAAAAAGTTGGCCTGAAAGGGATAGCGAGGATGGAAGGCTATGGGGGTGGCAAGGCATCCCTCAAGTTTAATAAATCAATGTGAAAAGGCTCAATTATTTAATACAACTAAATAAGGCACCCTTTGGCTATGTAGCAAGCCCCAAAAAAACCCTCACAAGTTCTAACAATCCCAAATTTTCAATCGAGTTTTATTTCCATTTCACACCTGCTTGATTTAAATAATGGTTATTTCTTTGAGTATTTTATTTTTTAATTTCAATAGCGTATTTATTTTTTAATTCCAATAGCCATAATTGCTTCTTTAATCTTTACAGTGGAGTTGTTCGTAGGGGCGGACCTATAGTGTTATAAGGGGTAACCCCTGTTGCCCCTTGACGCTCCGGTAACGTTTCGACGGTAGTGTAAATTTGGAAAAAAATTTTACGTTTTTTCCGATTTCATTACCCCTTTTTTAAACGTTAACCCTCTGCGGATTTTCTAGATCCGCCACTGGTTGTTCGATAGCAATAGGATTT
Organism: Scalesia atractyloides; assembly: GCA_947069175.1. Taxonomy (NCBI): domain Eukaryota; kingdom Viridiplantae; phylum Streptophyta; class Magnoliopsida; order Asterales; family Asteraceae; genus Scalesia; species Scalesia atractyloides. Next base: position 6,671,788 of record CAMTDV010000018.1, on the reverse strand, counting down.
TCTTCTTCACAATGAGTTGTTATTTGAATTGTCATAGCTACTTCTTCATAACTTAAATACGACAGTTGTTATGCTGCCTATATGTTGATCAGAACTTAAAAGCCTATGGTCTTTGTTAGGGGTGTGCAAAAAACCGAATTAACCGAACCATAAACGAATTAAACGACAAAACCGAACCGAAAAAACCGAATCAAATCAAAAACCGGTGGGTCGGTTAATGGTTTTTTTGAAAACCGAAGATAGCGGGTCGGTTATGGTTATCAATGTTTCCATACCCACCATAACCGGACCGAACCGACATGTAATAAATCTTTGTAAAATTTAGGACTTTTCACCATATTTGTAATATTTGATGTTTTTTTACTGAAGATTTTTCGTATTTATTGGTTTTTCATATCCTTTTGTGGTTTTAGTTGAATGTTTATTTGAATTTATGGAATATATCATATCACTATATTTGAATATTCGGTAATAATTTGTATGAATATTATAGATTATATGTATTTTTATACTATGTAATATACTAATATATACAAATATGCAATAACAATTTATTCCATGTTAAAAAAATTAAGCTATTTTTAGTTAGGCTTAATACACGGTTAACAACCCACAACCGACCCGTTATAACCATCAAAACCGATTAACTATAACCACCATAACTGCTTGTTTACGGTTATAGTTATCCATTAACCGACATCACTCTTTATTGAGCCAAACGTTTTAAATTCCAACTTAAATAACATGTAAGCCTCGGGTAGGTGAAAAACGTATAACTCTGTTGTGTACAAAGATTTGAACAAGAAGACAAGTATGCTGAAAAAATCCAAGCATACAGAGATTGAGAGACTATATATTAACTAAGACATTTGGCTGCCATTAACTGTGTCTAGACATTGACTATATTATGTAGATGACGTTTTACTTATTAATTAAACATCTCAGCAACAACATCATAATTTCCAAATGCACCCATTTAGTATATTTAATATACCAGCTGCTGCTAACGAAATTTACACCCATCCTAGATTAAAATTTGTCCATAATCCAACTGTTGGAGATATTATAATCAAGAAATTATTAAGTCAAACTAAAAGTCAAAATTATATTATTTAAGAAACGTTGTGTGTGTTTGTTTACATTGTGTCGGTTAGATATAACGGTTAAATAACGGTCAAAACTCATGGGTATAAATACCCTGTTGTATATCATTTGTATGTGTGGAATATATAATATTAGTGTGTGAATATTTGGTTTTCTCTCATCCCTGTTCCACCGAGTCCCTGGACATATTCATGTGCATACGCAAATTAACAATTGTTCATCCATGTTCGTGAACGTATCCGACACCAACCCTCATTAGCATTGATCAGCTTATCCTTGTTGCCACATAAATAGTTCATCTCTAATAGGACAATACTAATAGTACGGAAAAATCACCAAAATGAACATTGGCTTTTAGTTCTTAATAAACAAAAACGCCGGCTAAGAGGACTAAAATTTGCCCGCACTTGACGTGTGGTCTCTTTTCATTGGCCTGTAAAAAACGCTGGCTAAGGCCTGGGGCGGACCCACCTATAGTGGGTCGGGGTCCCGGGACGCCAAACCCATAAATTTCAAAGGACCCATAGTATCAAAACATAAACTTGCATGAGTGGCAAACTCCTTATCTTTCAAACCAAAGGTCACTGGTTATTACTAAACAATTATCATATTCTACCTCTATTATTCAATACCATAAAATCATATATAAATTGTGCTATATACGATTACAGAAGTGGCTTATCATTAGCAAAACAAAGTGTTTGTGATAAATTGGATTATAGTTGTTATGTGTTCTGAACTAGAAATGTTAAGAGGTAAAAGGCGTGAAAAACAAAACAAAACTTAGCATATCACATATCATTAGAACTAGAATTGGAAGTTGAGCATAAAACTCACATTTTGATACCCATTTTAGGACTTCTTGTATAAACACAAAAAAAAAAAAACACACACACACAAACAGAAAGTTAACACGTTCAAGCCAAACGGTTCATTAAGGTTTGAAAACTTTGAAACTGATCAACCGAAGGTAATAAAAAAACCTACCACGACCCAAAATGATGAACAGTTTAGACGATTTAATGGTTATAAACCAAGCCATGAACACGACCAAACGATGACCAGTTTGGACGATTTTATCGGTATCCACAATAGCATTGACATTACTCCAAATTTTCTAAATTAATTAATAAAAATAAATACGACCAACAAAAGATCGTGAAAAAGACGTTTTAAATAATGTTTCGAAAATCGAACCTTTTGAATTATTAGGCATTTTTTATGGTATATATGTTTAAAAACTAACTGGTCGCCCCGACCTGAATAGCTACCGACCTGAGAATTGTAATGTTTGGTTGTGAAAAAATTTAAACACCGAAAAAAAGGCGGACCTCATTGAAAAAAAATCTTGGGTCCACAAGAAGATGACGATTATAAATTAAGCGGACCTCATTGAAGTTAGCCCAAGCTTTATAAGTGATCACTTTTCATTGTAAGCTCAAGATTGGTGGTTCTTTGGATCCACAAGAAGATGACGATTATAAATTTAGCATCAATCCAATTTCCAACGAAGAAAACACAACTCAAATGATTCAAACTGTCAATTTGAACTCAAAATCAAAGGTTTGAAGATTGTAACAATCCAAGCTAATCAAAGAGGGTTCTGAGCACTTTGATCTAAATAAGTCATAATAGAAAGAAATTAGAAAAAAAATAAACCAAAACATATAAGGGGACCCGGGGTGGTCCGTGATGAAGAGTTCATCACGTGTTGAACAAAATGGAACACCGTCGCCACCACGTTTTTTTACGCGTTGAACTTATAACGCGTGAAGATTATCACGCGTTGAATTTGAAATGTATCCGTTTGTTTTGACCGTTGGAGAGGTATCCGTTTGTTTTTTTATATATTAAATACCCAATTCCAACTCAATCCAAAATCACAAAACTCTCCAACTTAAAAAAATCCTTCAACTTAATCCAAAAAATATCACAAAAAATCATGGATGGTTCAAGCAAGAGAGGCTCGGGCTCTAGCAAAAGAGGATCGAGTTCGAGGAAGAATCCCGTACGACCCAAGGTTCGAGCGAATCTTGGCGAGCCGCCGCGCTTTAGGTTGCAAGACGAACCCGACCAAATCCCACATTTTCAAACGCAACAATTTCCAACCTTTCAAACCCAACAATTTCCACCCTTTCAATCACAACCGTATCAAAACTCACCGTTCGTTCCACCGTCTCAACCTCAACAATTTCAACCCCACCCGTTCCCACACTATCAAACCCAACCCCACCAAGTCGACCCACTAGAAGATAACACCCTCATCCATCATTTTGCAAGAGCGTACCGCGAACCGCAACAAAGTCTCGATGACGATGAAGATGATGATGACGTTCTAGAAGACGACGAAGAAGAAGAAGACGACCGAGAAGACGACGAACAAGATGTTCAAGAAGTTGTCCCGAAATCCGGTCGGAGACCATGGAGTAGCGAGGAGGAGGTCGCCTTGGTCAAGGCGTTCTTGCACAACTCCGAAACCAAGAAATATTCCAACGAGCAAACGAAAAACAGGTTTTGGAGACGAGTCATGGCTCATTTTAGCAAACTTCCCGGTGCAACCGATCGAAACATTGATAAAATGACGTCGAAGTGGGGCGATTTGAACCGCAAAATTAGCAAATTCAACGGTTGTTTCATTCAAGTGGTACATCTTTATAAAACCGATTTATTATTTATTTATTAAAAACAATTTTTTTATAACTTTTTTATTTTTTTTAGAACCGGAATCCACAAAATGGAGCAAGCGAGCCGACTATCATGGAATCCGCCTTGTCATGGAAGGTCGCGAGAAATCACCCGAAGTGGGTACCGGTTACATTGGTCGACATGGATGGGCCGACTGCTCCAAAAAAAGAGGAGGTCCCAAACGATCAAAGACCTCCCAATCGGGGAACTACACGACCTCCGCGTCCGATAACTTGCCCCAAATGAATTTGAACGACAACCCCGATGACGAACCCAATCAACCTGTTGACGAACCCGTCAAGAAGATACACTTACAAGGCCGCATCGCAAGAAAAGTGGTCAATCGTCAAGTAAAGGAAAGGAAGCGGTGGCGGAGTCGATCTTAAAAATCGAAGAGGCGAAATTGACGGAAATAAGCGAATCCAAAGAAAGAAGAGAAAAACTAATGTCCGCAAAACTTGAACGCGAGCATGCGTATATGGGACACTTGAAAGCAATAGAAAGACAAAATGATTTAAAAATCTTGTGTGAGCCGCACACCCATCTCGACGAACCGTTCAAGTCAATCATAATCCAACAAAAAAGCGAGATTTGTGAAAGGTGGGGGTGGGACATGCCATCTGTTTAAGTCGGTTTTTTTAGGTTATTTTCTCCAATGTTTTTTTATTTATTTTATATTTTAGTATGTAATTTAGGTTTTATTTAAATGAATTTTATAATTTTAGTGTTTTATTTTTAATTTATTAATAAAAAATAAAAATAAAAAAAGTTGCAAGTGATAGAATTTAAACAAGTGATGACGATTTCCACTAAAAATGGTTGTGAGTGATGGCGGAATTAACTTGATTGGAAGTTGTGAGTGAGTGATGAGTGATCGGTGATGACCACCCCTACCCCCTAATTCATAACAGAAAAAAATAATAAACCAAAACGATAAACCAAATACGGATCAAAAACTATTGTATCATCAAACATAAATGTATAAACCTGCTTATATATGGAAAATAAAACAATGAAAACAACCAAATTAATATGCTGCATTTTCCACAATCTCCTCTTTACTCGGTGAAAACCCTTTGCCAATTTACATAAAAGTTGCAGCCAAAATCACTAGATTTTCATCCTTTTCCACGTCCAAAACAGCCTAGAATGACTCTTTTACCCTTTGACATGTTCTTCTCTGGACCCGCAACCTGCTGATCCGTTTCACCAGTTAACTAAATTAACCCAACATTCCTTTGGTTTTTTTGATAGAATAACGAGTCGAAAACAAGCTACTTTGATACACTAGAAAATCTGTTGCACATCCTTCTTCCCAACCAACGACCCTGACTTCACACAAACTGTCACCTTTTAATTTGTAAATGAACCACCGTTTGTCATTTAAATTACTTTGTATAACTAATATGTCCCCACTTTCGTTCCAGAAACCTAAAACCTGTACGAAACCCCCATCAAGAGGTGGTTTCAGCTCGAACTCACAATGCATCACCCATCCTCTCTCCTTCGACACCCACACCTCCACGCTACAGTCCAAGACCGTATACACAAATCCAAGTTGACCATGTAAGTTAACCAAACCCCAATGATGGTAACCAAGATTGACATGATGCGGTATTTTTCTAGGAGATTGAATCAACCTGAATTCCTCGGTTTTCATGTCAAATCTAATTATTAATGGCAGTGTGTGATTTTTATTGTAATAAGCTAACCAATGCAGACATCCATTAGCGAACACGCCTGGACCAGTTCTAGGATAAGATGGGACTTTGGATATCTTTCGCCACGAGTCTGTGCCCAAGGCATGCACCATAGTGCATAAATCATACATGATGCACACCATCTTGAAAGTGTTGGTGGAATCATCAAAGCCAAGCCCGCTGTAGTGGAATGGTGTGTTGATGGGTGGCAGCTCATACCATGTTAGATATTTTAGTGTAATCGGGGATTAACTTGGTGATCAAAGGGAATTATAACATACATCGGACAAGTTAGGAGGTGCGAGAATGCACGCTTGTTCGAGTGGTTATAATTCCAAGTATTTGGGCGGAGCCCCGAAGGGGGGTTCTGAGGGGGCAATGCCCCCTTGGCGGGGGTCCGGGGGCAGCACCCCTGGGAGCAGGGTCCAGGGGCAGAGCCCCTGGCTGGGGTCGAGCTAATTTTTATAACAAAAATGAAGGCCGTTTTGAAGCAATTTTATTAAAATTTGAAAATAAAACTGCCAAAGGCAGTTATCTTCAAACAATCCCCAAAATTCGAAATCAGTTTTTGGTCACATCCCTGGTTCATACGAATTCACCAACACACACACAATTTGTTCGATTTCTCAATCAGAGTTGTATCCAATTGAATTATTCGGTAGAACCACCGAAATAATTTGATCTGAGAGTGATTACAAATTCCCCAACAAAGATCAAATTAATTTCTGTGAAGATGGCAAGCGGATCGATGAAGGATATGACAAGCAAGTTCGACAAATTGGAGAAGTTCGATGGGCAGGACTTCCGAAAATGGCAGAAGAAGATGCACTTTCTTCTCACAACCCTGAAAGTGGCGTATGTGTTGACAACTCCAATCCCGGAAGTACAGGATGAAGACAATCTAGAACAGATCAGGAAGCAGTCCAAGTGGGAAAACGACAATTACATCTGCCTTGGCCACATTCTAAATGGTATGTCTGATTCCCCGTTTGATGTTTATCAGAATGTTGAAAATGCGAAATCACTGTGGGACACTTTGGAAGCCAAATACATGGCAGAAGATTCTTCTAGTAAGAAGTTTCTTGTTAGTAATTTCAATAATTACAAGATGGTTGATTCTAGGCCAGTCATGGAACAGTATAATGAACTGTTGCGAATTCTGGGGTAGTATGCCCAACATGACATGAAGATGGACGAATCCATCTCGGTTTCAAGCATCATTGACAAGTTACCCCCTTCCTGGAGAGATGTTAAACACACTCTGAAACATCAGAAAGGGGAATTAACTTTGGTTGAACTTGGAAGCCACTTCAGAATTGAAGAAGGTTTGAGGGCACAAGAAAAGGTGCTGGTTAATGATGACAAGAAACAGGCTGGAACGTCTGTAAACATGGTTGAGACGGGCGAATCATCCAATGGAAACAATAAGTTCAAGGGTAAACGGAAGTTTCAAGGGAATAACAATCCGGGTCCAAACAAGAAGCCGAATTTCCCTTGCTGGAAATGTGGTAAAGTTGGTCACTTTAAGAGGGCCTGTAAATTGATGAAGAATGCAAACAAATTTGGTTCAAAGAACAAGAATGAGGCTGGTCCTAGCGGGTCCAAGGACCCGGGCAAACAAGGTCAGAATTTAGTACAATTTAATAATTCGGTTAAGAATTATGTGTCACTAATTTCTGAAGCATTTTATGTGCAGGATGATGATATTGCTTGGTGGGTTGATTCGGGTGCAACAAGTCATGTATGCAAGGATCTTCGTTGGTTTAAAGACTTTCAACCAATCAAAGACGGATCTATCATAAAGATGGGGAATGTTGCAACTGAACCAATCAAAGGAATAGGAACCGTGCATCTTGTTTTTACTTCTGGAAAATCTTTACTTTTGAACAATGTTTTGTATGTGCCCGGAATTCGAAAGAATCTGTTAAGTGGCATTGTGTTGAATAATTGTGGTTACAAACAAGTGTTGGAAAGTGACAAGTATATCTTGTCAAGACATGGTAACTTTGTAGGGTTTGGCTATCTTTGTAATGGAATGTTTATGTTGAATGTTGGTGTTTCGTTTATGAATGAATCTGTTTGTGTTGTTTCAACTAGTAATGTTAATGACTTAGCTTCAACTAGTAATGTGAATTGCATAGCTTCAACTAGTAGTAGAAACAACTTGACTGATTCGGAATTATGGCATGCTAGACTAGGACATGTACATTATAAAAGGGTTAAAGAAATGTCTAAAATGAGCTTAATCCCGCCTATTAACATAAACAATGAAAAATGTCACATTTGCAAGGTGAATAAGATAACCAAAAAGCCTTTCATGCAACATGTTCATAGGAAAACTAAAGTGTTAGATTTGATACATAGCAATCTATGTGATTTTCATGCTACACCATCTTTAGGAAATAAAAAGTATGTAGTAACGTTTATAGATGATGCTACTAGATTCTGCTATGTTTATTTGTTGCATGCTAAGGATGAAGCTCTTGAAAAGTTTAAGATATATAAACAAGAAGTGGAGCTTCATCGGAGTGGGTTGATTAAAACCCTACATACGGACAGAGGTGGTGAGTACTTTGATCCGGTGTATTTCCAATCGACTGGAATAATACACCACACCACAGCTCCTTACACACCGGAACAAAATGGTGTGGCAAAAAGGAAGAATAGGGCTCTAAAATAAACGGTCAATACCATGTTGTCCTATTCGGGCCTTAGTGAGGGCTTTTGGGGTGAGGCTATGTTGACAGCCTGCTATTTGCTAAATAGGGTTCCAAATAAAAGGAACAAGGCCACCCCTTTTGAGTTTTGGTATAAAAGACCACCTGAGTTGCATAGACTGAGAGTTTGGGGTTGTAGAGCCGTGGTAAGGCTCACCGATCCCAAGATAAGGAACATTGGGGAAAGAGGTATTGACTGCATTTTCATCTGGTATGCGGAGCATTCATTTGCTCATAGGTTCTATGTTATAGAACCAAATGACTACGTGTCTGTGCATACATTAATTGAGGCAAGAACTGCAAACTATGATGAGAACAGATTCTCTTCAATACCTAGGCCTAGGGACATGGTCCCAAGCTCCAGTAACTCTCAGATGGCTGATCAAATGATTGATAGTCCTCCGGAACCTAGGAGGAGTGGCAGAGCAAGAAAAGCTAAATTATTTGGTGATGATTTTCAACTATATTTGCTTGAAGGATCAAGAGATGAAATTAAAATTAAATATCAATATTGTTTTAATATTGAGGAAGATCCTAAAACATATAGTGAAGACATGGCATCTCAGAATGTAGCTTTCTGGAAAGAAGCTATAAATGATGAGATGGACTGTATTATGCAAAACAACACTTGGAAATTGTCTGATCTGCCCCCTGGGTGTAAACACTTGGTTGTAAATGGATCTTCAAAAAGAAGATGAAAGTAGATGGTTCAATCGATAAGTTTAAAGCCCGATTGGTTATTCAAGGCTTTAGACAAAAGGAAGGAATAGACTACTTTGATACATATGCTCCTGTCGCAAGAATATCTACTATTAGATTGTTGGTTGCCTTAATTGCAATACACAATCTTGTGATTCACCAAATGGATGTGAAAACGGAATTTTTGAATGGTGATTTGGATGAGGAGATACATATGAAACAACCAAAGGGTTTTGTTATGCTGGGTAATGAGCATAAGGTGTGTAAGCTAGTTAGGTCATTGTATGGCTTAAAGCAAGCACCCAAACAGTGGCATCAAAAGTTTGATGATGTGGTTTTGTCCAATGGTTTTGTATTAAACCAGGCGGACAAGTGTGTGTATAGCAAATTTGATGATTCTAGGAAAGGAGTCATAATTTGTCTATATGTAGATGACATGTTGATCTTCGGTACTCACCAAGATCAAGTTGATAAAACAAAGAAATTTTTGTCATATTGTTTTGACATGAAAGACATGGGAGAAGCGGAAGTGATCCTTGGTATAAGGATCAAAAAGGAGAACAATGGCATATCGATCTCTCAATCTCACTACATTGAGAAGATATTGAAAAAGTTCAATTTCATGATAGTTCTCCGATTAGCACTCCAATGGACCCTGCTTTTAAGCTCTACCTTAATGAAGGTGTAGCTATAAACCAACTTGAATATTCAAGGGCCATTGGATCCCTCATGTATGCTATGATTAGCACTAGACCGGATATAGCTTATGCTGTTGGAAAGCTTAGTAGATATACTAGCAATCCAGGTGCAAGTCATTGGCAAGCTATGAATCGAGTATTTAGATACTTGAAAGGAACCATGAAATATGGTTTGACCTACACTGGATTTCCTTCGGTTTTAGAAAGTTATTTAGATGCAAGCTGGATTAACAACAAGGAAGATCATTCTTCCATGACTGGATGGACCTTCCTGCTCGGAGGAGGTGCCATATCTTGGGCATCTAAGAATCAGACTTGCATAACTGATTCAACAATGGAGTCTAAGGTTGTAGCATTAGCCGCAGCTGGCAAAGAACCTGAGTGGCTAAGAAACTTGATATATGAGATTCATTGTGGCCTAAACCCATATCACCAATATCTATTAGATGTGATAGTGCTGCTACCTTGGCTAAGGCCTATAGCCAAGTGTATAATGGGAAGTGTAGACACTTAGGTGTTAGACACAGCATGATTCGTGAGCTCATCATGCATGGGGTGGTATCGGTGGAGTTCGTGAGAACTCAACATAATTTAGCCGACCATTTAACCAAAGAGTTATGTAGAGATCTTGTGCACAAGGCGGCTGTCGGGATAGGATTAAAGTCCACATGAGATTTCTCGTGTTAAGATACCCAATTCCCACATAATATGACGTTAGGTGCTGAATTCAATGTGGAAAGCTTAACATCTAGAAATTGGAATACATCAGTAGCATCATCCCAAGGTATGTGTTCAGACCTGCAAGTTAAAGGAGGTTGAAGGTTTTCTTCTTAATAGCTCTTTGAAAAATTGCATATGCAGGTGCGAGAATAAAGAGCTACCTATATGAGCATGGAGTTTAGCCGCTTCAAGAAGCTAGGACTTAGCTTTGATATGTTCATTGAAGGATGGGACACAGACTAGTAAAAATAGTGTCAAGAAAGAACATTAGAGTATGTAAACTTGTGTGTATATTATCTTCGTGTATTCACTGAATAGAAAGGGTTCAATCCTTAGTGACACCCCTATATTCGGATATTTGGAATGTGTAATATACTAATGTGAAATTCAATCGTCGCGACATTTCATTTATGCATAAGTTTGATTGTTGTGAATTAGTTTAAGTTGATCAAGGATTGCGCTAAAATGGGGGAAGAATGTTAGATATTTTAGTGTAATCGGAGATTAACTTGGAGTTCAAAGGGAATTCTAACATACATCGGACAAGTTAGGAGGTGCGGGAGTGCAAGCTTGTTCGAGTTGTTATAATTCCAAGTATTTGGGTAGAGCCCCGAAGGGGAATTCCAAGGGGGCAAAGCCCCCTTGGCGGGGGTCCGGGAGCAGGGTCCAAGGGGCAGAGCCCCTGGCCGGGTCGAAGCAATTTTATTAAATTGCTTTATGGAAAATGCCTTAGAAAATAAAATTTTATTAAATTTCGTAAACAAAAATGAAGGCAGTTATGAAGCAATTTTATTAAAATTTGAAAATAAAACTGCCAAAGGCAATTATCTACAAACAATCCCCAAAATTCAAAATCAGTTTTTGGTCACATCCCTAGTTCATACGAATTCACCAACACACATACAATTTGTTCGATTTCTCAATCAGAGTTGTATCCGATTGAATTATTCGGTAGAACCACCGAAATAATTTGATCTGAAAGTGATTACACGCCTCTCTGATCGTCCGGTTATTACAAATTCCCCAACATAACATTCGCCCCTTAGAGGATGGATCACAACCAAAGTATTGTTGGCATCATGGCTGCGTTGTGACACGTAGAGCAGTCCATTGCAAGAGGATCTAGAATACCAGCTCTTACACATAAACCCCATAGCAGGTGGCTTCTTTCTCACCTCTAGGGTACAACTACTTGCTCCTGCTACTTCTTTACATTCTAAAAAACTGAGTGTGCATGATGACTTACCATAAGACAATTGATGGAGCATGATGAGCAAGGGATCGTGCACTGCCGCTCGTTTGGCATGCATGGTTTCAAGGTAAGGATCGTTGATGTAGTTGCACCAAAGCTTGTTTACATACCGGAAACGAGCCAAAGATTTCACCGGCATTCTTGACAAGATGTTGTACATCATTTCCGAAGGAAACTCAGCCATGATTGTAGGTTTTAATGCCGATTGAAAACCTGGTTTAGAGTAAGGTTTGCTTGATTATTATTCGTAACCTGGACGATTGGATCTTTGATGGTATACGTAGCTATCAATCCGTTAAGTAAGGATTTTTTATATATATTAAATAAATTGGAAAATAATAAATCTACTAATTTAAATTATCAAAGTTGGTTAATCCAGTACTTTAAAGTAGCACTTTTAGGTTAACTTAATCCCCAATTTTCAACTTATTTTCATCCTACACTTTCAAACTGATTAAATCCTAACCTATTTGCTTTTCGGTGGCATGCCATTTGTTTGGTGATGTGACATCTGACGTGGCTTTTTGCTGACATGACACTTATTTGGTGACGTGACATCTGACATAGTTTTTTTATGACATACACTTGTTTAGTGATGTGGCATCTAACGTCAGCTAATGGAGTTAGGGTTTAGTTAGTGTGGGAGTACCAAAAGAAAATACATTGAAAGTTGGGAGTGTTATGGTACAATTCGTAAGTTGGGAATGTCGTGGTACAATTCGTAAGTTGAGAGTACTATCGGCCAAATAGTGAAAGTTTGGATAATTATTTAAATTTAGTATTCACAAAATAAAGATTGTCCATATTATGCAGCCGAGAACATGTATATTACCTTACTAAGACTAGGATATAGACTCGAATCTACACGAGTTTTGGTAGCAAAAATATTACAATAAAATTTTTTTTTAATAAATAATTACATATAATTATAAAAACTCACAAATTAATGTTACATTTATAATTTACAAATATATTAATACCAATACAAAGTACAAATCTTAAAAAACGTCTTTGTAGACAACATATGAGACAAAAGATAACATATGTACAAGTACGAAAATATGGAAATCATAAATTAATTAAAACACAAACTAAATATGGTACTGATTATGACGTGACCGTACAAGTTCGATAGGTAGTGCAATAATATCGAAATCAACTAGTACCGAACCCAAAAAACATAAAAATGAATAATGGTAACGGTATTACGGCCACCGATAGTGCAAAAATACCAAAACCTATTTGTATCGAAAACAAAAGACAAAAAAGTTAACACCGGTACAATACCAATGATGTTATTAGGTTGGTATCGGCTTAGTACGACCATCGGTAGTGAAAACAATAACAAAAAGACTCGTATCAAAACCGATAACTATAAAAATGAATATCAGTACTGACTTTAATGTTGTTTGGTTGATCTCGATATAGTATACCGGATATAAAGATGTGAATTTCTAGTCTACAAAACCATAAAAAAATTTAATACAATTTCTTTTCAATAAAAAATTATCATGAAACGTTCACTTAAAAATGAAACATTAATGTGTATTTAGTTTTTTAGAAACTAACAAACTAAGTTATTAGAAATGAAATCAAACTAAATGATAAATGACACACTTTTAGGAAAGCTAAAAAAATCTCAGCATGTTCATTAGAGATACATATATTGTTATTAAACAATTAGAATATGAGAAATTGTAAATGCTCTCGAAGTTGTGTTTAAACTTTAATGTGTGATTGTACAAAATCATCGTGAAGTTAGTTCCATACTGTGTATACTTTTTTAATCTTCATCTACAAACACATATGCCATTTATTTGGAAATGGTTATGTTTTACACTATTATAGCTTCTGCAGTTCGCTTTGGATTGTCAACTAAATGATTTAAACTTAAGGTTTTTTAATATAAATTGTTAATTAAAACCTATTTTGTAAACTTTAACTTTTGAACAGGACCGTATAACCCTTTATCCAGCCACTGAATTTGTGATTATTTGATGATACGTCTAGCTTGCATTTTGATCACATGCTGTTTGCTTTGATGAGCGAATTAGTGGCAAGCAAAATAAAAATTAATATCAACCTTTTTTTATACTTCTTAGGTGAATTAACCATTTTTCCTCAATAATACAAAATTGAAGATATTATTTCCCCAAGCTAGATTAATCCTAAAAAAGAAATATATCATTGGGCCAAAAGGTGGGCTTCAAGGCCGGAACACAACGAATCCTAACTTGGGCTCTACATTCAATACATAGTGATATCTCGGCTGTCACACCCATAATTCCACGTGTAACCTGGTGGGTCCGGTGGGGAGTATCGTGACGCAAAGTGATATCACCATTACCAAACAATACAATAAACACAGCGAAAGTCTGGATAATTACTATTACAAACGTTTGAATGTCCAAAGTTCAAAAATAATATACAACGCTTGTAACTAGCTCCATAGGCGGATCGAAAAGTAATTACAAAAGGAAACTTGACAGACTAAGGCCTTCTAAGCAAGGGTTGCAATTCCTCTTAAGCTTCGCCTGAGCACTTCCAGCCTATTTACGAATACTTGTCACCTGCGCTTAGTCTTTTGAAAATACGTCAGTTTTCACTGGTAAATACGTTTAACCGACTCATTTTGAAAACATTTAGTGTACACAATGGTACTTTGTTTAATAAATAACTTGGGATAAATAATTTTCATGTTATCAGTTTTACATGCTAATAATACATTTAGAGCCTGAAACTATGTCTGGAACATGATTAATCGACACGCCACTTTAACACCTTTAATAGGTGCACCCCTAATGGGTTATAATTTAATTTAGCATCTGACGGGTGTATGCCTACACTCCATGCTTAGGTCGTGGCCATTTGCAATTAAATGAGCCGTGGATATCCAGGACACGGTCGTTTTAACCCCCAAATGTTTAATATTAAGCAATAAGAATTAAAATGGATTATTTGATTTCCCGACTCATTGGTCTTTGATCCCATATCCAACCATGTGGTATTAGTATACCGTATCCCAAGCCCGTATAAGGGAAAATAAGTTAAAGCAATTACCTGGCTTGCAAAATCTTTAATAATAAGAAAATAAGCAAAGCACAGCCGTAATCAAATAAACTAGCTTGACGACAATCTACCGGAAGTCTCTAGTCTGGAATGGATGGTATTATTAACCGATTAGTTAGCTAGCGGGTATTTATTTAGTCTTTGACTTAGACCGGCTAACTTAAAATAAAGATAACGGTACGAAAACGCTAGATTAAGCGATGACCGAAAAAGAATGTATTTTGGGCCCGGAAAGTACTAGGACTTGTATAATATGGGTTACCATTTTACATTATGGATTTGAGAATATTTTGATATGGTTAAACCCGTTTCGGTTAAATTACGTAAACTAGTTATGTGGGCCGAACCGTACGCATATAAGCGAAACTGGGTAACCGGGTGAGTCCTATACAAGTTCCATATGCCATTAAGTTTAAAATATATATTTATAACAATAGGTTATTGATATGATGGCCCGTTATGGTTTTAAAAGCAAATTATGTCTTAAAAGGGCAATTTCGTCATTTTAAAATGTAATAAACGAGCTTATACGTAAACTGATGTTATTAATATAAACATTCTGTAAAAGTACCTATTTTATGATGTTATATTAGTAGGATATCAATTGTAGCGTGGTTATAGTTTCAGACCAAACTATGTCCCGAAAGGGCATTTCGGTCATTTCACGCGTAATTCAATAACTTATTTGGGAATCCGAGTTTGGGACATGTACCTACTGTTGATTAGTTGAAAATATGTTTTGAATTCAGTAGGTATCAAGTCTTAATGCTTTAATATGGTTTTAACCCATATTATGCGCCGAAACGGCGATCAAGTCGCTAAATGACGATTTAATGGTAGTTAAATGAAACTGTTGTTGTGACCAGGTTTGTATGACCAAAATATTTTAATATATATATATATATATTACATTAGTAAGCTTAAGGTTTTGGTTCATAGAAATGTTTAAAACCCATTTAAAGTGCCGAAAGGGCAATATCGTCATTTAAGGACAAAATATACAAACTATAGTTTAAACTCAGTTTGCAATCTGAATAAATATCCCAAATAATCCTTTTAATGATATTACATCAGTTAAAGAGTTTTGATGTCAAATTTATGTTTAAACCATTTTATACGTCAAAAGGGCGTTTTAGGCATATTTAACGGATACTTGCATAATGACTCGGATTACTACATGACCATGTCCTATAACTCCAGAGGGTTATAGTATACTAAAACATGGTCATAATGCAACTGAGAAACAAAAGCTAAGGTTGCTAAATTGGGTCAGAACTGAAAGTCAAAGCAAAAGTCAACTTTCGTGACTTTCGGTTGCGAACCGACCTTAGACTTGGAATTGACGAGCCAAACATGTTCCCATATGTTCTTACAATTGTTACCAAGTTATTAGAGTGTCAAAATAGGTTTTATAACACCTACATTACTAGTTATGATTTTATTTCAAAACTGACCCGTTTGACTTTTTATTAACAAAACTTTGACCCGTCAATTGACCAAGCAAACGTGGTAATCAGGAGGTGCCCTCTTGTGGGAATAACACCTACCTTATTACGATCACGTAGCCATGTTCGTTACAAACATTGGCTGGACCATAATGGTCCTAGCTCAAAGTCAAGGCGTTTTTTACGTCAACGCTTTGACTTTGGCTTAAAGCCTACAAAAATTAAAAGAACTGAGTTGGAACACTTACTAGTGATGCAAAGAAGACTAAGAAACTCAGAGGAAGTCCCTAATGAGCTTAGGAACCTCCAAGTGAGCAATAGAGATGAGAAGATGAAAATGAGCAAGTTCTAAGCTTACTCAAGGGTGCTATTTATAGCAAGAGATGGATCATGAGGCCTTGACAAGTGTCCAGGGGTGTTGTGAGAGGCCAACAAGTGTTTTTGGACGTGTCAAAGGCTGCTCAATGGGTGGCATTCGCGAGTAGGTGGCAGGGCAGCAAGCTGCCAAGCATTCTGCCTCTGGCAGTCCCTTACGGACCGTAAGGGTAAAGCCTTGCGGTCCGTAAGGACCTCTGGCACCCACAAATTTGATTTGGTTAGGACCGTAACCAATAAGGCTTGCGGTCCGTAACCGCCTTATGGAACAATAAACTTGACTACCTTACGGTCCGTAACCATTGGTGGTTACGGTCCGTAAGGACCTCCCAGATGGTGAATACTTGGCCCTTTTTCCACTTTGATCCTCCGACTTTTCTGATACTCGTTCAGAGGTTATTATAATAACATGACAACGTCTTTTAGTCCTTCTCGGTCACACATGACCACCAAGAATTTTCGGGACACGTGTCAGAATTTTATTGAATGAAATTTTCGAGGTGTTACATCGGCCCACTTTATTCTATGGCCCATTCACACCTTATATGACCCAAATACACACAAAATAATAAATAATGCATGTTCCCTAATTAGGTCCAAATATAACCCAATTTAGAATACAACGCAAACAAAACCTAATAATACAAATTTTATCTTTAATTTTATTATGAGTAGCATTCAAGGCATTAAACTAGTAGCTAAATTATATATTTATATTAAGTTATAAATTATATATTTATATTAAGTTATAACATAACATGGAAGAGTGTTTTAACGGTAACGACCGTTAGTATATTATTAATATCTAAAAAATAGGGAAAATTACCAAAATGTCGGTTGACCAACATCCTTTACGAAATTGTCACCTTCCCACGTCCTTGGAAGGACCTCTGCATGGTGGGATGCGTCCGTGTGTCATGTGGAGGAGTTAATGTATTATAATCCGACACGTGTCCGACAGAGTTAAAGCATCGGTGGACGCATAGGATGGACGCATCGGACAGGCTTGCGTCAGTAACTCCAATTCAATTTGGCTTGTGTCAGTCGGACAGTTTGGCTGTAGCACCCGATTGGTCTGGCTGACGCACCCGAGTAGTCTGGCTGACGCATGAAGAGTTATACATGCGACAGTTCTGGACGACGTGTTAGAGGGGTCTGGTCGACGCCTTAGAGCGGTCTGGCCGATGCCTCCTATTTCAAGACCCATACGGAATTTTTGAGCCCGGCCGACGCATGTTTCTAGTCTGGCAGATGCGTCGAAATGGTCTGTCTGACGAATCGAAGTAGTCTGTATACGTAAAGCAGTACGGATGGACTCAATAAAATTCAGTAGATTGTTCATTGTTGGATTTCAAATTTCAAGTGTCGTATTAAAAAGCGTATTTGTATTAAATTGTTAATGCTCCCTTCTATTAGAAACGATTAAGTATGAAAGTTGAAAGAAAATAAATTAATTAATTTCAGTTAAAAACGAATGAAAGTTGCAAAAAAATAAAAAAATTTGAGGAGTCCGCCAACACATTTGCAGGAGTCGGTGGAGCCACGGAAAAAGCGTCTGCTGAGCCTTAGAATGCGTCTGCTGAGCCACGGGATTAGAAGGCTGAGCCACGGGATGCGTCGGTGGAGCCAATGGGAGGAGTCGGCCTGACCACCAATCAACTAATACTCATGCGTCAGCCAACCATCAAGCTAGACGCATTGGAGGTTGAAAGGCCTGCGAAGGTCGCCACCGCCTTGTCGGACACGTGGAACAACTATATTAAGGGACGCAGGCAGACGCATCCCACCATGCAGAGGTCCTTCCAAGGAGGCAGGAAGGTGACATTTTCGAAAGGCATGTTGGTCAACCGACATATTGGTAATTTCCCTGAGAAAATATAGTGAGAAAGAGATACGGAAAAGAGAGTAGGAAAAGTCACACCCCGATTTCCACGTATAACCCGATGGGGAGTATCGTGACATAGTTGATATCATCATAGTCAATTATACACAGTTATAGCATAGCGGAAGGCTTGGAAGGAAATTACCATTATAACCCAAAAATTTAAAGTACGAATAAAATAATATACAGGTGGTTGTGAAAGGATCCACATGCGGATCTATAAATGAATACATAAAACTGAGTTCCACTGACTTAAGGCATCTAGGGATTTGCAAAGTCATCCTATTATGCCAAGTAGCTCCAGCCTATTTCATGAGGTACATGTCACTTAGTCTTTGGAAAATACGTTAGTTTTCACTGGTAAATACAATTTAACTGAATCATTTTTAAATGTTTACGAAAGTCGGTTACGCGTTTCTTACACGAAAATTCTTTTATAACTTGGATAATTTTATTTAAAACCTTATATACAGATTTACATGTTTGTCGTACTATTAGGGTCGGTTGAAAACAGAACATGATTAACTAACTCACCACATATAAAACCCATAAAGGAGTTATCCCCAACTTGTGGGTAATTTATATTTTAGCATTCGCATCCGTTAGGTGTATGTCTACACCCTGTGCTTAGGTCGTGGCCATCAATAGCTTAGATGAGCCGAGAATATCCAGGACATGGTTGTTAACCCCCATAGTTTATGTTATCAAACAAAACAGATTAAAACGGGTTATGCGGATTCATTAATCACAATCCGACTAAATGATCCCATACCCGACCAAGCGGTAATAATTTTCCGCACCCCAAGCCCGTATGAGGGAAAATAAGTTAAATGTATTTACCTGAGTTTAAATCAAGATTCTACTCAGCCGTATCTCACTAAGACTTTATGAAAGTATCTTCTAATGGGCTACCTAATCTGGAAGGAAGGTTTGATATAACCTATTAAGATACTAACGGGTCTTTATTTAAAGATGATTTACGGTACAAAACGCTAGATTAAACGGTAACCGGAAAGGAATGTAATTTATACCAACAAGTATGAAAACTTGTATAATATGGGTAAACTAAATTCATTCTGGATTTTGAAGTTTAGACGATAAGGTTAAACCCGTCCCGGTCCGTTTGTGAAAACTAGTCACATATAGCCGAACCGAACGCATAAAAGCATGTACAGGTAACCGAACAAGACATATACAAGTTCCCTAAGTTTTTATGCTTACGATATGTTATACTATCAGTAAGATGTCAACAAGTATGCCCGCAAAGGTTTTAAAGTCAAACTAAGCCCTATAAGGGTGTTTTGGTCATTTTAGAAATTCATAAAGGGTTTTTATGTAAACTGAGGTTCTGGTCATAAACATTCTGTGAAAACATTAAATTTATGATACTAAAAATGGTAGGATATCATACATATGCGTGGTTTAAGGCTTATGGCCAAACTATGCCCAAGGAAGGGCATTTTGGTCATTTCACACATTATTTTAGGGACTTATTTGAGATTCTGAGTTCTTGACTTATCTCTACTGTAAAAACATTTGAATTCGTTTATAAATTTAGTAGGCAACAAGTCTTGGGTGCTACAAATATTTTAAAGTCAAACTATGTGCTTATTTATCATAAAAGTCGATAAATGACGATAATATCGGAGTTTAAGTGATTCTAACATTATGACCAGCTTTGAAGTGTCAAAATAATTTATTTATCATTACATATTAGTAGTAAAAAGTTTTACATGTTACTTATATGTAGAACTCATTTTATTTGTGAAAAGGGTATTGTCGTCGTTTATAAATGTTATGCAAGAACTCATGGCTAAGGTCAGTAACAAATCTGACCCGATATCCCAAAAATTCCTAAATATGATATCACAAAAGAAGGTAAAGAGTTTTGGGTCAAAATTATGTTTTACATTTGATTTTCATGCTAAAGGGCATTCTAGTCCTTACAAAAGTATGAATTTCGCTTTTCTACATAACTTCAGTTTATGACCAGGTTTGGAGTATCAAAATACTCTAAATAAGTTCACTAGTCAGTAGCTAATTTTTTTGCATGACCATTTACCTTAAAAGTCTCGTTCTTGACAAAAGGGCATACTAGTCAACATAAAGCATAATAACGGAAACAAGCATAAAATCTTAGATTACTAAAGGACCATGTACTATAACCCCAGAGGGTTATGCTACAACATAACATGGTCCTAAAGGAACCCTAATGCATAAAGGAATTAAGCTAATTCGGGTCAGAACTGAAAGTCAAAGCAAAAGTCAAGCTTTTGCGACTTTCGGTTGCGAACCGAGCCTAAACTTAGAATTGTCGGGTTGAACATGGTTAGACATATCCTAATAATATTTACCAAGTTATTAAAGTGATAAAACATGTTTTATAACCTCCACATTATCATATTTGATTTTTATTTAAAATCTGACTAGTTTGACTTTTATTTTTAATTTATTTGACCCGACAAATAACTAAGTAAACGTGGTAATTAGGAGGTGCCCTTTTTAGGGATTAACACCCATCTAATTACGATCACGTAGCCACATTCGCCTCGAACATGGCTGTACCGTTTAGGTCTAAGCCGAAGGTCAAAGCCGTTTTGCGGCAACTTTGACTTTCGACCTTTAAACACATAAAAACTGAACTAGAGTGGCTAAGAACACTTACCACTGGTCCTAGCACGAAAATGGAACTTAGAGGGGCTTCCTTTTTTTTATCAAAATCCCAGAGAATGCCAAGCAAGAGAGAAAGAAGTGATTTTGAAAGGTGCAAGAACAAGTGCTAAAATAAGGTACCTATTTATAGTGCAAGGGGCCATCACAAGATCAATCCAGGTGTTACCAAGTGTTGTAGGATGTCTCTAGGTGTCCTTGGACGAGTAATGAGCAAGCATGCAGCCCATGGTTTTGAATAAGGCGGTTTGGAAGCTTGTGTGTGGAGGTTAAGCAAAAATTCGCCCAGTTACAGACCTTACGGACCGTATGGGCAAGGCCTTACGGTCCACAAGGCACCTGCCCGGCGAACAAAAGTTTTAAAAATGCCAGTTTTGGTCCCCCATCTTGAATAACGTATTTTTGGGACATGTATTTAGTATAATGCCATCAAAATCCAACATTAGGCATGTGTGGGAGTATAAAAAAATATTTTTAAGCTCCCGGTTAATCGGTAGACCATACGAAGGCACTAGTCTCGCTCGTTGACACTTTCAACCCCTTTAAAGTAGACTTTCAATGCTTAGGGTCTAGGACACGTGTCTTCACATCAACGGTCCCGATTTTACGAGGTGTTACATCCTCACCCCCTTAAAAGAAATCTCGACCCCGAGATTTACTGAAACAAGTGTGGGTATTTTTGTCGCATAGTGGATTCCACTTCCCACGTATATTCAGGATCTCCACGGGCATCCTATTTTACTTTCACAATCGGTACATGCTTTCTTCGAAGCTTCTTAATCTGCCGATCTTCAATTGATATTGGTTTTTCAACAATCCTGAGGCTTTCATCTATTTGGACGTCTTTATGAGACATTGCTAGCGATTCATCGGCTAGGCATTTCTTTAAGTTGCAGATGTGAACACATTGTGAATCCCACTAAGTTCCTCGGGTAGGTTCAGCTTATAAGCCACACTATCGACACATTCTATGATTTCGAATGGTCCAATGTATCTTGGGCTTAGCTTGCCCTTCTTACCAAAACGCATCACTCCTTTCCAGGGTGATACTTTTAGTAAAACTTTGTCTCCTACTTCGAACTTTAGAGGTTTTCGCATTTTATCTGCGTAACTCTTTTTCCTGTCTCGGGCAGCTTTTAGACGATCAAAGGTCTGAACAATCTTTTCCGTCGTCTCTAGGACTATCTCAGGTCCTGTTAGTTGAGCCTCCCCTACTTCTGCCCAACAGACAGGCGTTCTGCATTTTCGCCCATATAAAGCCTCAAAAGGTGCAGCCTGAATGCTGGTATGGTAACTGTTATTGTAGGAGAACTCAATCAAGGGGTGATGATCATCCCAACTACCTCCTAGACCAATGACACATGCTCGGAGCATGTCTTCTAATGTTTGAATTGTACGCTCGCTCTGCCCATCCGTCTGAGGATGGTGAGCGATACTAAAATTTAATCGAGTGCCTAGAGATTGTTGAAAACTTTTCCAAAAATGAGAAGTATATCTAGTATCTCTATCGGATACAATAGATATTGGCACTCCATGGAGAGACACAATCTTATCTACATATATCTGGGCTAGTTTGTCGGAGCTATGAGTCTCTTTGATGGGTAAGAAATGAGCTGACTTAGTTAATCTGTCAACTATGACCCAAATTGTATCATTTCCATGTTTTGTTTTGGGTAACATGGTGATAAAATCCATGGTTACCATTTCCCATTTCCATGTGGGAAGTTCTAATTGTTGTAGTAGTCCCTATGGCTTTTGGTGTTCAGCTTTAACTTGAGAGCTCGTCAGACATTTAGCTACATGGGTGGCTATGGATTTCTTTAAACCCATCCATCAATAGTTTGCCTTTAAATCCTGATACACTTTGTCACCCCCAGGGTGAACCGAGTACCTTGAATTATGAGCTTCCTGAAGGATTATATCTCTAAGTCCCCCATGAATAGGAACGCAAATTCGACCATTTAGTCTGAGGATTCCATCCTTCCCAGGTGACAACTGATCAAAAGTTGCTCCTAGTTTTTCTTCGGGAAGGTTAACTTCCAATATCCCTTCTTTCGGCGCTGTCAATAGCTTCTCGTTAAACTATTCTTAAGTTCGATACTCTTGGCATTAATCCGTATAGGTTTGACTCTTTCCTTTCGGCTGAGTGCATCGACGACTACGTTCGCTTTGCCAGGATGGTAGCGAATCTCGCATTCATAGTCGTTTAAAGTTTCCATCCAACGTCGTTGCCTCATATTGAGTTCTTTTTGGTTAAACAAGTGTTGGAGACTTTTGTGATCTGAGTATATCACACATTTAGTTCCATATAAATAATGTCTCCATAACTTAAGTGCGAATACAACGGCACCCAATTCTAGATCATGGGTGGTGTAATTCTTTTCATGCACCTGTAGTTGTCGTGATGCGTAGGCGATTACTTTACCTCTTTGCATAAGCACACATCCCATGCCAGTATGCGAAGCATCACAGAAAACAACAAACTCATCTACACCTTCTGGCAAGGTTAGAACTGGAGCATTGCTCAATTTCTGCTTGAGGATCTCAAAGGACTCCTGCTGCTTAGGACCCCAATTGAATTTTATATTCTTGCGGGTCAGAGTAGTTAAAGGTGCGGCTATTCTTGAGAAGTTTTCAATAAATCTTCTGTAATATCCTACTAATCCCAAAAAGCTGCGAATTTCAGTAGGTGTCTTAGGTGCTTCCCAATTCATGATTGCTTCTATTTTAGCGGGATCCACTTGGATACCACGCTCGCTCACAACATGTCCAAGGAATTGGACCTCGCGAAGCCAGAATTCACATTTGGAGAATTTAGCATAAAGCTTCTCCTGTTGTAGAAGTCCTAAGATGCAGTTTCTCGTGATCTTCCTGATTACGAGAGTAAATAAGTATGTTGTCTATAAATACGATGACGAACTTATCCAAATATGGCTTGCAGACCCTATTCATGAGATCCATGAATGCTGCGGGTGCATTAGTGAGTCCGAAAGGCATCACTAAGAACTCATAGTGGCCGTACCTTGTTCGAAACGCGGTCATAGGCACATCTTCAGTCTTAACTCTGAGTTGAGGGTACCCAGACCTTAGGTTAATCTTTGAAAAGAAACTTGCCCCTTGAAGTTGATCAAACAGATCGTCGATCCTGGGCAATGGATAGCGGTTCTTGATTGTTACCTTATTTAGCTCGCGGTAATCAATACACAAACGCATTGAACCGTCCTTCTTTTTAACAAACAGTATGGGTGCTCCATAAGGTGACGAGCTGGGTTGAATGAAACCTTTTTCCAGAAGTTCATCTAATTGGGTTCTTAGTTCCTTCATTTCGGTCGGTGCTAAGCGGTATGGAGCTCGTGCAACCGGTGCTGCTCCAGGTAGAATGTCGATTTTGAATTCTACTTACCTCTCGGGAGGTAATCCAGGTAGTTCCTCCGGGAATACATCTGGATACTCAGAGATGACTGGAATGTCTTCTATCCTTGGTTTTGGTTCGTCCAATGTCACTTGTGCCATATAGATGACACATCCGTTCTTTAAACACTTGGATGCTTTAAGTATAGATAACTTATTAGGCAATCCATAATGCGTGTCTCCTTGAATAGTGATTGATTCACCAAAAGGGGTTTTGATGTTGACAAGTTTCTTATCACAAGTAATTTTGGCTTGGTTATGCGATAACCAACCCAATCCAAAATTACATCAAACCCCGCCAATTTCACTGGCAGAAGTGATAACGGAATAAAATGATTTCTAATGGTGATATAACATCCATCGAGAAGCGTCAAGGCAATTTCTAAGGTACCATCAGCAAGCTCTACCTCATACTTAATGTCTAGAATTTTAGCAGGCAGATTCAATAATTCGCTAAACTTAAGATCTACAAAAGACTTATCTGCACCTGAATCAAACAAAACTCTAGCATAGATATCATTTATGAGGAAGATACCTGTTATAACCTTGTCATCCTTTACTGCCTCCCTGGCATTCATCTGAAACACCCTTGCATTTGACTTCCTAGCCTCAACAGGCTTCTTAGCATTCTTTGGGCTGTTAGTCTTGATATGCCCTTTCTCATTGCAACCATAACATGTTGCATCCTTCAAATCCCTACACTCTAATGTCTTATGCCCCTTTTTCTTACAAATCCCACAAGGCTTGGCCTGAGGATCTAAGGTGAACTTCCCAAAGTGCCTCATGTTACAGTTCTTGCACATGGGCTTGTCATTTGACTGATTTGGGTTTTTCTTAAACCCAAGATTTCCCTTTTTCTTCTTGTTGGAGTGATGAGTCTGATCATCTTCTCTCCTCCTCTTTCCCTCGTCCAAGGTCTTTCTAGACTTACTTCTAATCATATCCAGTGTGAGGGATAAAGACAAGTCTACAGCTGACCTGTAGGTGGTAGGTGTTGAGACCTTGATATTTCCTTCAATTTCAGGGGCTAGACCACCTATGAAGCGCGCGATACGCTTTGGTTCAGGAGTGACCAAGTAAGGAACAAGCATTGACATTGCATTGAAATTGGTTACATATGATCTGCAGTCCAGGTCCTTCATAGTTAAGGTTAAGAAGTCAGCTTCAACCTTTTCCACTTCGTGTTGTAGACAATATGTTTCTTTAACCAACTCAACAAACTTGACCCAAGAGAGGTTGTACAGGGGAATTTTTTTCGGTGGACTGAATCACGGTTTCCACCACGTCAGGGCATCGCCCTTGAATGACTGCGATACATACTTAACCACATCTTCCTTAGCACAACCACTTATATCCACCACTGTTTCCATCTCATCGAGCCATTTCATACAATCAATGGCCCCTTTCTCTCCAGTGAAGTCTCTTGGTTTGCAAGAGACGAAGTATTTGTATGTACAACCTTTGCCAAAACGTGGTGTTTGATCATCCAAAGTCTGTTTGTGTGATTCACTCTTCCGATTGGATGAATATTTAGATTCATCTTTCTTTGATGGTTGTGGTTTAGAATGGGTTTTAGAGTGCGTTTTGGAGTGAGTACCACTCGACTCCTTTAGTACTCTATCTACAGCTTTCGCAACTGCTGCGTCTACCAGAGCTTGTAGTTCAGCTCCAGTGATATTTATCCTTGTATTATCATTCCCTTCTATTGGGTGACTATGTGCCTCGTCTGAACCAGCCATGGTGAGGTTTTGAACGCTATGAATCAAATAATAATAATCTATTTAGTGGTCATAAAGCGGATCATCACGCTTGGTATTTTACTAGCCATGGTATAGATTAACCATATAGGCTAAAAGTCATAGTGTTTATGAGGAACGAGAAATTAAGATTATTATGGTTAACCTAGGCTACAAATGAACCATCAAAGGCATCTAAACAGGATATAATCCTTTACATATATTTGACAGGGAACATGTGTCAAACTGTCATTTCTACATAGATACTTTTACAACACCAAAGCTTATGTTGGTGAGTACCTAGTTGGCATAAAAGGCCTTGTCACTTAGACAATTTGAAATAACTTACGACCTTATTGGATCGTAGATTTTTTCAGAATTTGAACATAGTTCTTTGCCTTTTGACAGAGAGTTATCAACCACAACTGTCATAGCTTATTAAAAACAATGTAGTTTGTCCCATAGGAAGGACGAAGAATTATCATCTATGAATGTCTTATTATTAACATTCTATTGGATGATATCAGCCATGATGCACAATGATCACTTAGGCTATAAGGAAGCTTGGAAGAATCTAAATACTTTGACGGCTGGTGTGATTTCTCAAGCCACACTGCCAGGAGTGTTAGCATGTTATGGATGCTAACAAGGATTTATAGTCTTAAGAGGGTTTTACCATCATAACCATGTTCGCATTGACACATAGGCTAGGTTATACCTTTAAGAGGATCTTTTTGGAATTTCTTGGCAGATCAAATACAATTGAAATGATTGCTTGAGCAAAATGTATAAAATTTCCAAAAGAAGATTTTCATTAATACTACTAGCGGTTACAAAACTGCCCTAAACGGGTCTTTAAATATCATAGATTGTCCATATAGGGTCAAAAGAAAAGAAAAAAGTCCTCGCAGGGACTAAAACATAGGGAATATGTCCTCGCAGGGACTAATACTGATAGAAAAATGTCCACGCAGGGACTAATACTAAAAAGAAATGTCCACGCAGGGACTTAATTTAAATAGCAAATACAAGATAAAAGCAAGGAACTTCTTCAATCGCCACTCCTTTTTCCCCTGATAAATTTTGCAAGATTCTTAAGGAACTTTATTATTCTTTTTCTCACCTCTTTCCACTCTACGTTCTACTTGTTGTACCCTTTGCAGAATTTCTAATTGTTGTTGCTGGGGTGGTTGTTGTTGTTGAGGTGTAGGTTGAGGTATAGGGTGTTGGTACGTATAGATAGGATACCCAGTTGGGTATACCGGAGGAAAAGATGAATGATAGAGGGCATTATGGTTGGCCGCATCGACGTATGGGTCGATAGCAAGGGGTTGGTAGTTAAACTCAGCAGGAGCTTGAGGCTCGAAAGGATTATACTCTGTTGTAGGTGGGTAGGTAGGGATTGGGTTATCATAACCCATCGGAGGTGGTTGAGGTGCAAAGTTGGCCGGTGTGATGTCAATCTCTGGCGCAGGATTTGAAGGTCGACCCATTTGCGGATCTTCAGGTATGGGAGGATAGTTACTAGAACCTTGGGTGGTTGTAAAACATGTGCCCCCTCGCACGGACATGCGTGCATTTCTTCTCCTCCTTGGTGGTTCTGGTGGTGGCGGAGGTTGTTCCTTTTCAGGTAGTGGTGGTGGTGATGGTGTCATTGCTTGAAAATGCGGTTCCTCCAATAGAGGTTGTGGTGGGGTGTTGTGAGAGGAAGGAGTGTTCACGAATTTCTAATATCCCCATCATTAGTCAAATTCATCAGGTCCATGTAAGGTGATCATGTGAAGGAAGAACCACTGGATATGTCAATGGGATGCGTGGGCGTTCCCGAAGGCGGCTCGGATGGATCTGGATCATCATCCATATCCATATCTTTGGGGGAAGTGATCCTCAGGACCCAACAGGTTATGACCCGCTGGTGAGTTAATATAATCTTTAGGGTTAAACTATCTCGGAGAATAGGGTGAAAGATAGAGTGAATGATGGGAAGAATGATGGGATTGGGGCGGATGCAGCGAATGGTGAGAGTGTTGTGGCTCTTGTGATTGTTGGGGCCCAAAAGAATGGTGGTAAGATGGCGGATCGTCTTGCGGGTTCCAATGAACGTCTCCAGTCGTCATTGGAATCGGAGCTAAATGATTCTGAAGGCGTACGGCGGTGAGAAGGCCCCACATGGCTAAACGAGCCTCCTCTCGTTGGACCTTTCCCTCTTCCTCTTACATGCGGTGGCATCTTATATGGAAGCCTGCCAAAATACAAATAACAATATATATATATATATATATATATATATATATATATAAACAGAATAAAGACTAAGAGTAATCCTAGGTCGTTGTCTAGACTAGAAAGTCTAAGGAATGTGCTACTGTGTCATTGAGATTAAACACAAAAGGCTAGTGTTTAATTCACTCAACGTTGGCTCTGATACCAACCTGTCACACCCCGATTTCCACGTATAACCCGGTGGGCCCGGTGGGGAGTATCGTGACGTAGTTGATATCATCGTAGTCAATTATACACAGTTATAACACAGTGGAAGGCTTGGAAGGAAATTACTATTACAACCCAAAAGTTTTAAGTACGAATAAAATAATATACAGGCGGTTGTAAAGGGATCCACATGCAGATCTCTAAATGAATACATAAAACTGAGTTCTACAGACTTAAGGCATCTAAGGAATTGCAAAGTCCTCTTACTATGCCAAGTAGCTCCAGCCTATTTCGTGAGGTACCTGTCACTTAGTCTTTGGAAAATACGTCAGTTTTCACTGGTAAATACAATTTAACTGAATCATTTTTAAATGTTTACGAAAGTCGGTTACGCGTTTCTTACACGAAAATTCTTTTATAACTTGGATAACTTTATTTAAAACCTTATATACAGATTTACATGTTTGTCGTACTATTAGGGTCGGTTGAAAACAGAACATGATTAACTAACTCACCACATATAAAACCCACAAAGGAGTTATCCCCAACTTGTGGGTAATTTATATTTTAGCATTCGCATCCGTCAGGTGTATGTCTACACCCCGTGCTTAGGTCGTGGCCATCAATAGCTTAGATGAGCCGAGAATATCCAGGACATGGTTGTTAACCCCCATAATTTATGTTATCAAACAAAACAGATTAAAACGAGTTAGCGGATTCATTAATCACAATCCGACTAAATGATCCCATACCCGACCAAGCGGTAATAATTTACCGTACCCCAAGCCCGTATAAGGGAAAATAACTTAAAGTATTTACCTGAGTTTAATGCAAGATTCTACTCAGCCGTATCTCACTAAGACTTTATGAAAGTATCTTCTACTGGGCTACCTAATCTGGAAGTAAGGTTTTATATGACCTATTAAGATACTAACGGGTCTTTATTTAAGCCAAAGACTTCGACCGATTAGTTTTAAAAGATGATTTACGGTACAAAACGCTAGATTAAACGGTAACTAGAAAGGAATGTAATTTAGACCCAACAAGTATGAAAACTAGTATAATATGGGTAAACTAAATACATTCGGGATTTTGAAGTTTAGACGACAAGGTTAAACCCGTCCCGATCCGTTTGTGAAAACTAGTCACATATAGCCGAACCGAACGCATAAAAGCATGTACGGGTAACCGAACAAGACATATACAAGTTCCCTAAGTTTTTATGCTGACGATATGCTATAATATCAGTAAGATGTCAACAAGTATGCCCGCAAAGATTTTAAAGTCAAACTAAGCCCTATAAGGGTGTTTTGGTCATTTTAGAAATTCATAAAGGGGTTTTTATGTAAACTGAGGTTCTGGTCATAAACATTCTGTGAAAACATTTAATTTATGATATTAAAAATGGTAGGATATCATATATATATATATATAATATATATTTATAATATATATAATATATATATATATATATATATATATATATATATATATATATATATATGCGTGGTTTAAGGCTTATGGCCAAACTATGCCCCAGGAAGGGCATTTTGGTCATTTCACACATTATTTTAGGGACTTATTTGGGATTCTGAGTTCTTGACTTATCTCTACTGTAAAAACATTTGAATTCGTTTATAAATTTAGTAGGCAACAAGTCTTGGGTGCTACAAATATTTCAAAGTCAAACTATGTGCTTATTTATCGTAAAAGTCGATAAATGACGATAATATCGGAGTTTAAGTGATTCTAACATTATGACCAGCTTTGAAGTGTCAAAATAATTTATTTATCATTACATATTAGTATTAAAAAGTTTTACATGTTACTTATATGTAGAACTCATTTTATTTGCGAAAAGGGTATTGTCGTCGTTTATAAATGTTAGGCAAGAACTCAAGGCTAAGGTCAGTAACAAATCTGACCCGATATCCCAAAAATTCCTAAATATGATATCACAACAGAAGGTAAAGAGTTTTGGGTCAAAATTATGTTTTACATTTGATTTTCATGCTAAAGGGCATTCTAGTCCTTACAAAAGTATGAATTTCGCTTTTCTACATAACTTCAGTTTATGACCAGGTTTGGAACACTACTCTAAATAAGTTCATTAATCAGTACCTAATTTGTTTGCATGACCATTTACCTTAAAAGTCTCGTTCTTGACAAAAGGGTATACTAGTCAACATAAAGATTAATGACGGAAACAAGCATAAAATCTTAGATTACTAAAGGACCATGTACTATAACCCCAGAGGGTTATGCTACAACATAACATGGTCCTAAAGGAACCCTAATGCATAAAGGAATTAAGCTAATTCGGGTCAGAACTGAAAGTCAAAGCAAAAGTCAAGCTTTTGCGACTTTCGGTTGCGAACCGAGCCTAAACTTAGAATTGTCGGGTTGAACATGGTTAGACATGTCCTAATAATATTTACCAAGTTATTAAAGTGATAAAACATGTTTTATAACCTCCACATTATCAGATTTGATTTTTATTTAAAATCTGACTAGTTTGACTTTATTTTTAATTTCTTTGACCCGACAAATAATGAAGTAAACGTGGTAATTAGGAGGTGCCCTTTTTAGAGATTAACACCAATCTAATTACGATCACGTAGCCACATTCGCCTCGAACATGACTGTACAGTTTAGGTCTAAGCCGAAGGTCAAAGCCGTTTTGCGGCAACTTTGACTTTCGGCCTTTAAACACATAAAAACCGAACTAGAGTGGCTAAGAACACTTACCACTGGTCCTAGCACGAAAATGGAACTTAGAGGGGATTCCTTTTTTATCAGAATCCCAGAGAATGCCAAGCAAGAGAGAAATAAGTGATTTTGAAAGGTGCAAGAACAAGTGCTAACATAAGGCACCTATTTATAGTGCAAGGGGCCATCACAAGATCAATCCAGGCGTTACAAGTGTTGTAGGATGTCTCCAGGTGTCCTTGGACGAGTAATGAGCAAGCATGCAGCCCATGGTTTCGAATAAGGCGGTTTGGAAGCTTGTGTGTGGAGGCCAAGCAAAAATTCGCCCAGTTCGCAAGGCACCTGCCCAGCGAACAAAAGTTTTAAAATGGCAGTTTTGGTCCCCCGTGTTGAATAACGTATTTTTGGGACATGTATTTAGTATAATGCCATCAAAAGCCAACATTAGGCATGCATGGGAGTGAAAATAATTATTTTTAAGCTCCGGGTTAATCGGTAGACCATACGAAGGCACTAGTTTCACTCGTTGTAACATCCGTCAAAAAACGGATTTACCAAACCCGCTCCGTTTATTAACCGAGCAATCAGTTAAAAATTTCGTTGCGAATTTAATGCCCAAAATAATTTTAAACGATACATAATTAATAAATATATTGGAATATATAATTTATATTTGAAAAAGTCTTAAAAATAGTGATTTAAAAATAAATTAGTGCTGCCGGGTTTCGAACCCGGGTCAGCCAGCGTTTCAGCAAACAACTTATCTTCCAACCATCCAACCACTGCGC
Organism: Scalesia atractyloides; assembly: GCA_947069175.1. Taxonomy (NCBI): domain Eukaryota; kingdom Viridiplantae; phylum Streptophyta; class Magnoliopsida; order Asterales; family Asteraceae; genus Scalesia; species Scalesia atractyloides. The sequence continues at coordinate 6,639,698 of CAMTDV010000018.1, read as the reverse complement.
CACTTGTGTTTCTTGTTCAATATTGAAGACAATTAATTCATAACATGAGTATCGAATTCAAATACCGACGTGCCCAATTGCAGTCGTCGGAAATTCCGACTATCTCGCTAAGATTGGACGGTTACTTTAGTTATAACGTAAACATTAATCACTACATCGGTTTAACCGATGCCTGAGTCCGCGACACAAGTTATAACCGCCGGAAAGTTTCTAACCGACGAATCAAGTCGGAAAACGGGCCAAATACGTCGATGTCCCGCCCTATAAATACCTCCTCGAACCTCTGCTAGCTTTTTCGCTCACAATCACACCTTTACCGGACGTAATTCCACTCGCCGGAAAAGTTCTGCACCTCGCCGGAAAACCGAGCCCTTCACTTCTGAGCCTTACTGAACATCTAGAACTTATACCGAAGCCACTCACATCCATCTCAAGCTCTCTGAAGACTCTCTGCCGCAAGACACACGTCGCCGGAAGTTTCTGCTGTCACCGGAGTTTCGCCGGAGAAACAGAGGAGTCCAGTTCGGTATACCTTACGCTTAATTTTTCATTCTTTTTATTTATCTCATCTGTAATTAACCTAAAAACACTAAAAGAACATGATTTAATCGACGAATCAGTCGGACGATAGTTCTGGTTAAATTCGACGAAGAAGACGAAGTTATCAGTAGTCTATAAGTTTAATTTAAATCAAGATATAACTCGGGTTAGACACACAGTCCAGTGGTGGACTGTGTGCACATAAAGCACGCTTACGTCTCGAGTTCGAATCTTGTCCCACGCACCTTCGCCCTAATAAAAATGTTCCTTTTTTTAACCGAACCGGAGTCACTGCGTAAGATGTTAAGTTTAATAAAAACCGGAATAATAACCAAGATAGACACACAGTCCAGTGGTGGACTGTGTGAATGTTTAATCACAGGTCACGAGTTCGAGTCCGGACTACCGCACCGGTCCGGACAATTATCAAACTTTTTATTTAAGACAGAAATGAAAATATTTAGTTTGTATATAAGTATAATAAAAATCGGTTTATTTAACAAGTTAGACACACAGTCTAGCGGTGGACTGTGTGTTAACTCAACCCACAGGTCCCGGGTTCGAGACCTGTGGAGCGCCCCGGTTCGATGCTTTAAAATTGTTTTTAAAATAAATTATTTTCTGTTTAATTCAATTAATATATAAATATAATTAAAAACATAAATATTTCGGGTTAGACACGTAGCTCAGTTGGTAGAGCTGCGTGCACGCGTACGGGAGGTCCGGGTTCGAGCCTCACCCAGCGCACACAATTACACATGCGAACCGGTCAACAGTCAATGGTCAATGGCCAACGGTCAACGGTAAAAAAGTCAACATTATTTTTATTATTTTTATTTATTTATTTTAATTAAAAATCAATTAAAAATACTTAAAAATTAGCATTTTTAAGGTTAGAAAATAGCCTTAAACTCACAAAAAACACCCAACAATCCTACTAAAATTGATTAATAAAATCCCATTATTTACCAAACCATTATGTTATTATCTAGGTTAGTTTCACTCGTGGTTAAAACCAACTTCGCGTGCATTCAACATTATCAACCGAACGCACCCAATGTGAGTGAATCTTACAACTCCCCTTTTTAATTACACGTTTTGGGGTGTGTCATGTGTCATAAAATTAACTCGTTTATTTAAACTTGTGCCATACCATATTGTGATCTAAACTTAGATTGTATACATTGCTTGTAGTTATGTATTTCATTTTGTCTATTTATATGCAATTCATTCATTAGGCCCATCAGTTCCTCGTGTGAGACGAGTTGAGCAACGCGTGCCTCAAAACAAATCCATTATTGTTCGTTTGTGTATTATTGAGTTTATATTGTTTGTAGTTATGTATTTCATATTGTCAAGTTTATGCAATTCATTCATTAGGCCCATCAGTTCCTCGTGAGAGACGAGTTGAGCAACGCGTGCCTTAAAACGATCCATTATTGTTCATGTGTGTATTATTTAATATTAAATTGATTGGTGAATAAGTTTACATCTATTTTTACTCATGTGTGGTTGTGCACTTTATTTGATAATCAATTAAATAAACTTGTTCAAATGTTTTCCATAGGATTCACTCGCCAACTTTTTGTTGATCCAAAAACCCTTTTTACACATGATACAGGTGAACAGGATGAAGCAAGGAAAACATAGGAAATGCCTTAGAAGAAAACAATGAAGCCTAGATTGATATTTAGGACATGATGTAATATTGATTGTAATTTTCCATTAAAGTGTATTAATGAATATGAAACGTTAAAATAAATGTCATGAGCTTTGATGATAACCCAATCATGCCCCGATCACCTTTTTCGCTGCGGGTCAGGGTGTGACAGATTGGTATCAGAGCCATGACTATAGGGATATAAGATAGGTTATTAGACCCTTAGAGCCTATACTATAGTTTGCCTAAATTTTAATTGTTTAGGTGGTTACATACAAACTTATGATATTTATTTGTTTCATATTTGTTTATACTTACAGTCAAACATACATACTTATATACACATTCATCATACATATTTCAATGTTCATATATTAAATTCATCTTCATACATTTGTTATTCAAAGATTTTGTTGCAATTTTCAAATCTCATCAAAGTAAGTTCTGCGACGGGCATGTAGTAACTGGAAGGGTACAAGTACCGGTAGTCGGAACGCCCTGTCTAGGTTGGCATTCGTATAAATCCAATATAACGGACCAGTTTGCCTACCTGGGGACTAACGATGAGAGTACGAAGGACCTATTAGGCCAAAGCATGCCACACCAAACGTCGTTCGAACTAACCCACTTTGAGGTGTCACCGTGTCTACACCTGGACACATTCCGAATATCATACGTTATATACATATTTCTCGATTTTCTCCGGGTTTTAGTGTACGTAACCAGGCTAACACATGCGAACCATATGAAAAACCCGGTATTCATGGGGGCCCATATGATTACGAAGGTGAAGTACGGCGGCATGCAGGGCCTAATGACGAGCAAAGCCCAAGACATCCTATGGATGTAGTAGATTTATTTTTCTATAATTATTTTATGAATGTTCATTCCTAAATAAGACCCATGATCCCAAAAAACATCCAACTCATACTCATGATGCGTATTCCTTGTAGATGTCTTCTAGCCTCGCCCGTAGGAAGATGAGAGCAGGAAAAGCCCGCGAGCGCATGGCTGCCCTAATCGCTCAACAAATGGCTGCCGTCATACCCAACATTGTGATTCAAGTCCAACAAGCACTTACCACTAATCCTGTCAATCAAGAAGATCAACACGTTATCAACCCTCCCCCAAATACCACTAAATGCACCTACAAGCATTTCAAATCATGCGACCCTCCAAAATACGAAGGGAGTGAAGGTGTCACCGCTCTCCTCCATTAGTTTGAAGAAATGGAGAACATTTTTCTGAATTGCGATTGCCCCGATGATCACAAAGTGCGATATGCTACCGGTCGATTATATGGGATAGCACTTACTTGGTGGAATACAGAGAAGGCCAAACGAGGCGTTGACGATGCTATGACTTTAACTTGGGATGAATTGAAGGAAATCATGACAAGACGGTTTTGCCCAAGGAGCGAAATCAAGAAATTAGAAGATGAGTTTTATTCGTTGAAGCAAAAGGAAGGAGACCACACCACATACAACAAAAGATTTCTCGAGTTACATCAAATGGTTCCCAATTTGTTCACTCCCCTCTATCGTTTGATCGAGCACTACATTCGAGGTCTTCCGTCAAAGATTCAAGACTCTGTAATAAGTACCACGCCTGCAACTTTGGAAGCAACAATGGAGCTAGCAACAGAGCTCACCGAGAACCGAATCCGGAACAAAGACTTCAAGGAGGAGAAGAAGAAGGATAAAGCACCGACTGAAACTTCAAACTCCACCCAAACCGAATCCCCTTCTCAACCCATTTCTAAGAGAAAAAGAGACGGGCAACTTTTCGCTACTATCCAACGTAATCAACCAATTTCACACGCCATACCCATCCAAGCTATCCCAATCACTCAAGTGGCACCCAACTCAACTTACCCAAATAAGAAACCATATCTTGGACCTCACCCTCGATGTAACACCTGTTTTTATCACCATCCCCTTACCTTACCTTGTCGACTATGTGCAAATTGTGGACGCTGTGGTCATATGAGCAAGGTTTGCCGCACCCCTCAAAACCAAATCTCTCCCCCTACTCAAAACATGATCCAAACCTATCATCAACCTCAATACCCCATGTTCCCATATGTTCGAGCTTGTTTCAATTGTGGCGACCCTACCCACTTTAGAAACACGTGCCCTCGATTGGTTAACATCATAAACGCTCAAGCTCAATCAAACCCAGTTAACCAAGTAAATCAAGAAAACCCAATCACTAGGCCACCAGCAAGAGGAAAGACTCTTCAACATCAACGCCAATCCTGTCGAAGATAATGACGGCCCAAACGAAACCACCCAACTAGTCCCCTTCACCGAAAATCAAGATTCAACTCCAATCGTTTAGTTTTATATTTTTCTTTATGTTTTAGAATTACATAGAACCAATCATAACTTAAGGATAAAGCCAAGGAGAATTTGACAAGAATATGGTGGATACGCCGCTGGTACTTCCTATATATAAGTATTCTTGCCAAAGGATCGGAGGCATTATCTGGCGGTTATGAGAGGTTCCATGTGTAAACTGTTTGAGTAATTATTGTTTATTATTTTCAGTACATGCAATTTCATAGGCCGCCGCTCCCCATTACATTATGAGCGTTGAGCATGTTCCCCATTTCATTATGAGCGTGAACCCGGCGTAGTATCTTGTGGTTGTTGTGTTTGTTGTAGAGTCACATAGAACTAATCATAACTTGTGGATAAAGTCGATGAAAATTTGACAAGAATATGGTGGATACGCCGCTGGTACTTCCTATATATAAGTATTCTTGTCAAAGGATCGGAGGCATTATCAGGCGGTTATGAGAGGTTCCATGTATAAACTGTTGTGTGATTATTGTTTAGATTAAATTTATTATTTTCAGTACATGCAATACGATCGGCTCCGTTTGATTGAGCCTTGATGGCACAGACATTTTTCATTTTCAGTACATGCAATACGATCGGCTCCGTTTGATTGAGCCTTGATCGCACAGACATTTTTCATTTTCAGTATCTTGTGTTTGCTGTATTGGTTGTAGAGTCACATAGGACTAATCATAATTCACTGATAAAACAATGAAAATTTGACGAGAATATGGTGGATACGCCGCTGGTACTTCCTATATATAAGTATTCTTGTCAAAGGATCAGAGGCATTGTCAGGCGGTTATGAGAAGTTCTATGTAGGATTTAGTAGTTTCTTGGTAACTAATCATAACTTGTGGATAAAACCAACGAAAATTTGACAAGAATATGGTGGATACGCCGCTGGTACTTCCTATATATAAGTATTCTTGCCAAAGGATCAGAGGCATTATCAGGCGGTTATGAGAAGTTCCATGTAGGATTTAGTATTGTCTTGGTTGAAATTTGTGTTACATTCATATCATCTCGCCATTTAAAGAAATTGGATTGTGTTCTATTTCTACAAAAACTAACCTCTCCATCATAACAAACGAGAGAGGAACTGTCACCATTCAAACATATATGCTATCAGAATGTGGATTCAAATATTGGTTGTTGTGTTATTTATGTTCTAGAGTTACATCATAGGACCAATCATAACTTACTGATAAAACCAATGAAAATTTGACAAGAATATGGTGGATACGCCGCTGGTACTTCCTATATATAAGTATTCTTGTCAAAGGATCAGAGGCATTGTCAGACGGTTATGAGAAAGTTCTATGTAGGATTTAGTAATTTCTTGGTACATTAGTTGTTGTGTTTATTTATGTTCTATAGTCATATCATAGAACCAATCATAACTTACTGATAAAACCAATGAAAATTTGACAAGAATATGGTGGATACGCCGCTGGTACTTCCTATATATAAGTATTCTTGTCAAAGGATCAGAGGTATTGTTAGACGGTTATGAGAAGTTCCGTGTAGGTTGTAGTATTAGAAGTTTTGCTTTAGGATATAACCATATCCTTCCAAACATATCAAAACTCTTACGCGTGATATCATATTTAGCGAATCAACTCTGCTTATCAATATTTTTCCGTAGGCAACAAAAAGCGATTCCTGTAACAGGGTACTTAACCCTTACAAGGGACGTTACCGCCTCAAACAAAATTTAAACTCTTACTCTTCTTCTAAGTATGTAACTGTCAAACTAAACACCATCATTCTTTTAGTCAAATATATCACTACTTAAATTTCGGGACGAAATTTCTAAAAAGCAGGGGATACTGTAACATCCGTCAAAAAAACGGATTTACCAAACCCGCTCCGTTTATTAACCGAGCAATCAGTTAAAAATTTCGTTGCGAATTTAATGCCCAAAATAATTTTAAACGATACATAATTAATAAATATATTGGAATATATAATTTATATTTGAAACAGTCTTAAAAATAGTGATTTAAAAATAAATTAGTGCTGCCGGGTTTCGAACCAGGGTCAGCCAGCGTTTCAGCAAACAACTTATCTTCCAAACATCCAACCACTGCGCCACTTGTGTTTCTTGTTCAATATTGAAGACAATTAATTCATAACATGAGTATCGAATTCAAATACCGACGCGCCCAATTGCAGTCGTCGGAAATTCCGACTATCTCGCTAAGATTGGACGGTTACTTCAGTTATAACGTAAACTTTAATCACTACATCGGTTTAACCGATGCCTGAGTCCGCGACACAAGTTATAACCGCTGGAAAGTTTCTAACCGACGAATCAAGTCGGAAAACGGGCCAAATACGTCGATGTCCCGCCCTATAAATACCTCCTAGAACCTCTGCTAGCTTTTTCGCTCACAATCACACCTTTACCGGACGTAATTCCACTCGCCGGAAAAGTTCTGCACCTCGCCGGAAAACCGAGCCCTTCACTTCTGAGCCTTACTGAACATCCAGAACTTATACCGAAGCCACTCACATCCATCTCAAGCTCTCTGAAGACTCTCTGCCGCAAGACACACGTCGCCGGAAGTTTCTGCTGTCACCGGAGTTTCGCCGGAGAAACAGAGGAGTCCAGTTCGGTATACCTTACGCCTAATTTTTCATTCTTTTTATTTATCTCACCTGTAATTAACCTCAAAACACTAAAAGAACATGATTTAATCGACGAATCAGTCGGACGATAGTTCTGGTTAAATTCGACGAAGAAGACGAAGTTATCAGTAGTCTATAAGTTTAATTTAAATCAAGATATAACTCGGGTTAGACACACAGTCCAGTGGTGGACTGTGTGCACATAAAGCACGCTTACGTCTCGAGTTCGAATCTTGTCCCACGCACCTTCGCCCTAATAAAAATGTTCCTTTTTTTTAACCGAACCGGAGTCACTGCGTAAGATGTTAAGTTTAATAAAAACCGGAATAATAACCAAGATAGACACACAGTCCAGTGGTGGACTGTGTGAATGTTTAATCACACGTCACGAGTTCGAGTCCGGACTACCGCACCGGTCCGGACAATTATCAAACTTTTTATTTAAGACAGAAATGAAAATATTTAGTTTGTATATAAGTATAATAAAAATCGGTTTATTTAACAAGTTAGACACACAGTCCAGCGGTGGACTGTGTGTTAACTCAACCCACAGGTCCCGGGTTCGAGACATGTGGAGCGCCCCGGTTCGATACTTTAAAATTGTTTTTAAAATAAATGATTTTCTGTTTAATTCAATTAATATATAAATATAATTAAAAACAGAAATATTTCGGGTTAGACACGTAGCTCAGTTGGTAGAGCTGCGTGCACGCGTACGGGAGGTCTCGGGTTCGAGCCTCACCCAGCGCACACAATTACACATGCGAACCGGTCAACAGTCAATGGTCAATGGCCAACGGTCAACGGTCAACGGTAAAAAAAGGCAACATTTTTTTATTATTTTTATTTATTTATTTTAATTAAAAATCAATTAAAAATACTTAAAAATAGCATTTTTAAGGTTAGAAAATAGCCTTAAACTCACAAAAAAACACCCAACAATCCTACTAAAATTGATTAATAAAATCCCATTATTTACCAAACCATTATGTTATTATCTAGGTTAGTTTCACTCGTGGTTAAAACCAACTTCGCGTGCATTCAACATTATCAACCGAACGCACCCAATGTGAGTGAATCTTACAACTCCCCTTTTTAATTACACGTTTTGGGGTGTGTCATGTGTCATAAAATTAACTCGTTTATTTAAACTTGTGCCATACCATATTGTGATCTAAACTTAGATTGTATACATTGCTTGTAGTTATGTATTTCATTTTGTCTATTTATATGCAATTCATTCATTAGGCCCATCAGTTCCTCGTGTGAGACGAGTTGAGCAACGCGTGCCTCAAAACAAATCCATTATTGTTCGTGTGTGTATTATTGAGTTTATTGTTTGTAGTTATGTATTTCATATTGTCAAGTTTATGCAATTCATTCATTAGGCCCATCAGTTCCTCGTGAGACACGAGTTGAGCAACGCGTGCCTCAAAACGATCCATTATTGTTCATGTGTGTATTATTTAATATTAAATTGATTGGTGAATAAGTTTACATCTATTTTTACTCATGTGTGGTTGTGCACTTTATTTGATAATCAATTAAATAAACTTGTTCAAATGTTTTCCATAGGATTCACTCGCCAACTTTTTGTTGATCCAAAAATTCTTTTTACACATGATACAGGTGAACAGGATGAATCAAGGAAAACATAGGAAATGCCTTAGAAGAAAACAATGAAGCCTAGATTGATATTTAGGACATGATGTAATATTGATTGTAATTTTCCATTAAAGTGTATTAATGAATATGAAACGTTAAAATAAATGTCATGAGCTTTGATGATAACCCAATCATGCCTCGATCACCTTTTCCGCTGCGGGTCGGGGTGTGACACTCGTTGACACTTTAAACCCCTTTAAAGTAGACTTTCAACGCTTAGGGTCTAGGACACGTGTCTTCACATCAGTGGTCCCGATTTTACGAGGTGTTACAGGAAATATCTAGAGAGAGAGAGAGAGACGCTAGAGAGAGAGAGCGGCGTGAGGAGAAAGCAACTTTTTTCGAGTAGAACAAGTGACAATGAAGGTTTAAGAGCACCGTCGCAGGCTTGGCTGCGTTGTCCGTGTGTATCGACTTTCCATGGAAGGTGGCTAAGGTTCCGATGAGCTTCCAGGAACCCGATTCAAGTTTGCATGTCTCATTTTTTGTTGGATCGGTTTAATACGAGTCATCCACATACCAGTGAAGATTCTAATGATCACATCGATGACTGCATATTGATACTTCTAGCGAATAAGGTTAGTATTAACACTACTTAATTGTTATATTCATTAGTGTATTTACCGTGTTTATGCAGTCTTTTCACTTTCTTGTATAGTATAACTCTATCATTATATATTATTTCTGCACAAAATTGGTGGAGTTCATTGGGGTTTATTCGCAATGACATGGTATTAGAGCCAAAAATTCTTCTCTTTCCCTCCTCTTTCATCTTCATCTTCCCTTCGATCCCCATCCTCACGACTGGAATGGCATCTTCCTCCCAAACACATGCTGCCTTTCACACTCACTCTCTTTGTCACACCCCTATTTCCACGTGTACCCGGTGGGCCCGGTTGGGGAATATCGTGACGTAGTTGATAACATCATAACCAAACAAACACATGCACATCGAAAGTCTTGGATTTAAATTACTATTACAAACCGAGCGTCCAAAGTTTGAATACAAATTACAAGGTTTGTAAAGAAAGATCCATATGCGGATCGAAATAAATATGAACAATGTATTTGTTCAACAGACTTAAGCAACATAGAGACTTGCAAGATCCTCTATTGTCACTATAGCACAGCTCCCGATCTATTGCGTGTTGTCACTGTAACTTGATCTTTTGAAAATACGTCAGTTTTCATTGGTAAATACTGGTAACCGACTCATTTTGAAAATATTTCTGGAAACGGTTTTTGGTGCACTTGGCACATTTATAAATAACTTGGGATAGTTCAAAATGACCTTGTTTACAGTTTTACATGTTTGTCAATACATATGGGGTCCGGTGCAGAAACCGAATAACCTGATTAATCGACACGCCACTTAAGTAATCCACCAGTGGGATTCAATATTTTATTAGCATTAGCATCTGTCAGGTGTATGCCTACACCCCGCGCTTAAGGTCGTGGCCATTAGTAACTTAAATAAGCCAAGGATATCCCAGACATGGTCGAATTAACCCCCAATGTTTAAGTTATCAAACAATACAGAATAAAACGGGTTATAAGGATTTTGTAAATCACAATCCCACAACATGATCCCATACCCGACCAAGTGGTATTATTATACCTATCCCAAGCCCGCAAAGGGAAAATAAGTTAAAAGTATTTACCTGAGCTAATTCTTCAATAAATTAATAACCCAGCCGAATATTCAAAAAGTAAGCCTTAGTTGACAATCTACCGGGAGGCTCTCAGTCTGGAAATGATGGTTTTACCAATTAGAATGCTAACAGGTCCTATCTACTTTGTAGAATCGAACCGGGTAGCTTAAAGATAATAACGGTACTAAACGCTAGATTAAGCGATGACCGGAATAGAATGTAGTTTAAACCCAAAAAGTACGAAGACTTGTTTAATATGGGTAAACATGTTACATTCTGGATTTGAAAATAAAATGATAAGGTTAAACCCGTTTCGGTTAAATTGCGTAAACTAGTTATGTAGGCCGAACCGTACGTATATAAGCGAAACCGGGTAACCAGGTCAGTCCAACACAAGTTCCATATGCCCTTGTACTTTAAACATGTTGTAACATCAGTAAGTTATCAAAATCTTGGTCCGTTACAGTTTTAAAATCAATTTATGTCTCAAAATGGCATTTTGGTCATTTTACGGCTTATAAAAAGACTTTATGAGCAAACTGATGTAATAGTCATAAACTTACTGTAAAAATAGTTTAATTATGATGTTATATCAGTAGGATATCAAGTATGCTTGTGGTTTTGAGTTTAGGACCAAACTATGCCTCGAAAGGGCATTTTAGTCATTTCACTCATCACGTGACGAATTATTTGGGAATCTGAGTTTAGACTATGTACCTGAGTCATTTCACTCTTCTTCTATTGTCAAAACGGATCACGAATCTTCTGGTTCTGAGTGCGTATCTCCATGAAATGATGGTTGCCATTTTTCTCCCCGTCAGAGTTTTGGCGTCTTGGTTAACAATGGCGTTTTAGTATGACTAATTTTTTTTGAAGCAATGATTGAGGTGATTATAACGTTGTTTATATAATGATGGTTTGGCGCGTAATTTAGGAGATAAATTTTTGTAATAAATGTTAATAATTAACTTTCAGTTAAATTTTTGTTCAAAACAAATATCTGCAAAGTTTTTTTATCATTAAATGCAGTTGTTTTGTATCAATGGCGTTTTAAATACATACGTCGTTTCATATGCAAAGGAGCGGTGTGTAATAAATGGCGTTTTGTCATTAAGTGGCGTTTTGCTTAACAACAATAGAAAGACCCTTTTACCCTTAATGAAGCACGCCCAAGTAATAAAGTTAAAGTTGATGTTATTTACGAAAACACCACCACGAATTCTAATCCACAGATTGTTTTGATCCAACGGACAAGGGGCGTTCTCACTGTTTTCATACTTTCCATCGCTTTCCCCAAATCCCACCCTTATTATATAATATAATATAATATAGATAATAGGAGTTTCTGGAGGTTTGTTGATTTAGAAAAAAATGGATGTTTTCATAGGAAGTTTGGAATATGATGTGCCACTTAGGTGGAGGTTGGGGAGGGTTTATTGTTGTGGATGATGTAATACATGTTACCTTTTGGAGTAAGAGGTTTTCCGAGTTGTAGGTGCCGGGTGATGCTCTATTCTTCGGGCGGAAGAGACAATTATGCATACAACTTACTTTGACATTGACCTACATTGACTTTTTTCAAAATTGACTTTGACCAGTTTTGTCTATCTGCTAATCCTCATCCTAAGTATTTCCTTCAAGATTCCATATGCCTATCCTTATGATCGATCATATGCACGACCGCTCATGATGGTTTCTAACCAACATAGTGTTTTCGCCTATTTCGAACACTCATGTTTAGAGTACCAACCATCTATAACTTCCACAACCTTCCTCATAACCACTTGTCATTTAACCGTTGATAAGCAACAAACCTTTAATAGAATTACTAGACCATTTGACATTTCGCTTCCCTTTGTCAAGCCTAATCCGCTTTCCCACCACTAATTCAAATGTTTTTGAATAATTTGTTTTGTTGTAACTTACTGCTTTATCTCCTATTTATTTGTATAGTCTACCAGGTCTTTAGGATATACTTGTATATATATTTGCTATTGCAGAATTAATAAATCAATTACGTTGATACGTTTATATGGTATCAGCCAGGGTATATCCCTAATTTTCCTTTGCCGCCACTGCACATCTGTATTCAGGCCATCCTCTTCTTCCAATATGTCCACTGAAAGTATCACCACAGCCACCTACATCCCTGCCATATCACCATCCATTACCATGGTGAACTTCCCTTCTTCTCTAAAACTTACATCCACCAACTATTTAAGCTGGAAAACCCAAATTGAGGCCCTTCTTCTGGGTTTAGATCTCCACAAATTCATTGACGGAACACACCTTGCACCGTCTCCAACCTTAAACACTGATGGATCCTATACCCCTCATACTGACTACAATGATTGGTTTCGCCAAGACAGGCTCTTATTTGGAGCCATTATGGGTAGTCTCTCTGCTCCCATTGTTCCTCTTGTCACCAATGCCAAATTTTCATTGGATGCGTGGAAAATATTGGCAAATACCTATGCTTCACCCTCTCGTGGCCACATCAAACAGCTTCAACACGGATTGAAGAAAAAGCAAGACCACCGAGCAAAATATTACCGAATACATGCAATCAGTGAAGATTCTTGTTGATGAGCTTGCAATCCTTGGTAAACCTATGGACCCTGAGGACATCACCGATGTCATCCTAAACGGTCTTGATAAGAAGTCTTACAAACTCGTAATTGAGTCGGTCCATGCTCGTGACACACCGATTTCTTTTCATGAACTTCATGGAAAGTTGATTAATCATGAACTCTCTATACTTCAACATCCACAGCCCACTGCCTCTCTCCACCAACCGGTGACTGCCTTTGCAGCACATACTCGCCATTCATCCAAGCCATGGTCCTCTCGACCCAACAACCACAGTTCAGGTATTCTTCCAACCCCATAGTCCTCTGCCTCTACTAGGCCCTTTTTAGGTAAATGTCAATTTTGCTTCACTAAAGGGCATTCCTTAACCTCCTGTCAAAGTTTTAAGAAGGCTCATCCTCACATTGCTTTACCTGTCTATCATACCAATACTTCCCAGAATCGACCACAAGCTAACATGATGGCTCTCAACAACACTAATGCTGCTGATCTCACTTGGCTATATGACAGTGGAGCTTCCCATCACATCACTAACGACATCAAGACACTTCCTTATGATGGTACCGAGGATCTTATCATTGGAGATGGTTCGTCCCTAAACATTACTCATGTTGGCACTCTTACACTTTATTTTCTAATGTTCCTCTTGTATTAAAAAAAATTCTATGCATTCCTTCTATATCTCGCAATATCATATCAATATCTCGTTTATGCATTGACAACCAAATACTAATCCAATTTTTTTCTTTTCGTTTTGTTATTAAGGATCTCCAAACCCAACGACTTCTACTCCACGGAATGGCTAATCAAGGACTCTACGAGCTTCGCTCTAGCCAATCTCCTTTTGCTTTCCATTTGCCGACAAATAAGGCATCCTTTTGGCACCATCGCCTAGGACTTCCACATTTGAAAGTATTGCAACATTTAGCTTCTTCAGTTTCTTTTATTTCGAACAAATAGGATTCTTGTAATTCTTGATGCATAAATAAAAGTCACAAACTTCCCTTTTATGTCTCTTCAATTAATTCTAATGCACCTTTGCAATTATTGTATTCTGATGTTTGGTCTTCTGGTTTTAAATATTAAATTATCTTTGTAGATCACTTTACAAAATATATATGGATTTATCCTCTCAAACACAAATCTGATTCTTTAACCACATTTATTCGATTTCAGCGTCTTGTTGAAAATTATTTCAAAACTAAAATTCAACAATTGTATTCGGATAACAGGGGTGAATACCTTAAATTATCCTCCCACCTTGCTTCTTGTGGGATTTCTCACGTGACGTCTCCTCCGCATACGCCCGAACACTATGGCTATGCCGAAAGGCGTCATCGCCACATAGTCGAGACGGGTTTAACACTTTTATCTCATGCAAAATTGCCTCTAAAATTCTGGCCATTTTCCTTCACAACTGCCACTTATCTCATTAATCGTCTACCTACACCAACCCTCAACTATGATTCTCTTTTTCTCGGTTATTTCAAATGACCCCAAATTATACTAAACTTCGAGGTTTTGGTTGCCTTGCGTATCCGTGGTTACGGCCCTATTCAAACCACAAACTTCAGCCACGTTCTAAACCATGTATATTTGTGGGTTATTCTTCCTCT